>CM053626.1:196858008-196874611 GCA_028646595.1 Phalanger gymnotis | reverse complement strand
GGGTAGCCTTGTATCACTGCTGATCTTATTAGGAAAGCATATAGCTTATCCCAATTGCATATAATGCTTACTGATGGTTTTAGATTGATGCTACTTATCATTTTAAGGAAAACTCCATTTGTTCTTGCACTAATGTAAAGGCAATCAGTGAATGGGAAAATCTTCCCCACCCATTTGAATGGGCTTTGGGAGTGGGGCTCTCAGGGTCTTGGGGGAAGTGGCTAGGACTGGAGCCAATGGTAGGCACCTGATTTCTGGTCAATGTGATGACATGAAGCCTGTGGTGGGAGGAGCTTGCTGAATGGTTGGAGCAGAGCTAAGAAGCAGTTGAAGAGAGAAGTTAAGAGCTGAAGGAGAGAGGAAGCAGTCAGCTAGCTGGAACACAGTTTGGAGATTGCAGTGGAAGAGGTGGAAGCAGCAGTGATGGCGGCAGGTGCTACAAAAAAAGCAGGACTGACCCTCATGGAGACCGGAGAGGGCTGAGCAGGGGCTTGAGGCCACTGGGTAGTATTCTTGCTGGAGGGCCCTGGCATTGGGGTGGGGGAGGGCACCAGTATGGCTTGGCTTGCTGCCATAATGTTTTCTGTGGCCTCCTGGTCACTATTGTGAGATGGGCATACTGGTTTTGGAAGGTTCTTGCCAGGATATTGAATTGGAGACACTGGTCTGTGGATCTGCTACTTTTGAGTTTCAATAAATGCTTTAAGTCCTCTGCCTTTTACTTAGAGAATTCCTTATATCCTGTGATTCTGGACCATTCAGGCATATTCATGGTTGTCTTTGAAGTCATGAATTCTGCATTAATTGTGTAGCTCTGTAGTGTTTTTGGTAGGAATGGATGCCGTATTTTGTCAAAAGCTTTTTTCTGCCTCTATTGAGATAATTTCATGATTTCTGATAGTTTCGTTATTGATATGATCAATTATACTGATAATTTTCCTAATATTGATCCTGCCTTGCATTCCTGGTGTAATTCTCACCTGCTCATAGTGTATGATCCTGGTGATAAGTCTCTGTAATCTTTTTGTTAATATTTTCTTTAAAACTTTTGCATCAATATTCATTAGGGAAATTGGTCTATAATGTTCTTTCTCTGCTTTGACTCTTCCTGATTCAGATATCAGCACCATATTTGTGTCATAAACTTCCTTATTTGACTATTTTTTTAATAGCTCATATATTGTGGGAATTAATTGTTCTTTAGATGTTTGATAGAATTCCCTTGTAAATCCATCTGGCCCTGGAGATTTTTTCCTAGGGAGTTCATTGATGATTTGTTCAATTTCTTTTTCTAAAATGGGGTTATTTAAGTGTTAGTATTTGTTTCCTCTTCTGTTAATCTGGGAAATTTATATTTTTTATAAATATGCATCCATTTTGCTTACTTGTCAGATTTATTGGCACACAATTGGGCACAATGGCTCCTAATTATTGCTTTAATTTCCTCTTCATTGGTTGTGAATTAACCCTTTTCATTTTTGATACAATAGTTGGGTTTTCTCCTTTTTTTTAATGAAATTAAGCTGTTCATCTATTTTTTTTTGTAAAACCATCTTTTTGTTTCATTATTAGTTCAATAGTTTCCCTGCTTTAAGTTTACTAATCTCTCATTTGATTTTCAGAATTTCTAATTTGGTACTTAATTGAGGATTTTTGATTTGTTCTTTTTCTAGCTTATTTAGTTGCATGCCCAATTTATTGATCTCTTAATTCTCTATTTTATTCACATAAACATTTAAAGATAGAAAATTTCCCCTAAGAACCACTTTGGTTGCATTCCATAAGTTTTGGTATATTGTCTCATTATTGTTATTCTCTTTTGTGAAGTTATAGACTTTCTTTATTACTTGTTGTTTGACCCACTCATCCTTCAGGATATATTATTTAGTATTCAGTTAATTTTTAATCGATCTTCCCATGACCTCTTATTACTAGTAATATTTATTTCATCTGAAAAGGATACATTTAACATTTCTGCCTTTCTGTATTTGATTGTGAGGTTTTTATGCCCTAATGCATGATCAGTTTTGGGTAGGTATCATGTACCTCTCAGAAAAAAAAAAAGTTATATTCCTTTGTATCCCCATTCAATTTTCTACAGAGGTGTTTCATATTTAATTTTTCTAAAATTCTATTCATCTCCTTAACTTTGTTCTTGTTTATTTTATGTTTAGATTTGTCTAGTTCTGAGAGGAAGAGGTCGCGTTTTCCCACTAGTACAGTTTTGCTGTTTATTTCTTCCAGTAATTCACTTAACTTTTCCTCTAAGAATGTGTATGCTATACCACTTGGTGCATATATCTTTAGTATTGATGTTACTTCATTGTCTATGATACCTTTCAATAAGATGTAGTTTCCTTCCTTATCTCTTTTTTATTTTTGTTTTTGGCAGGGCAATTGGGGTTAAGTGACTTGCCCAAGGTCACACAGCTAGTACATGTATCAAGTGTCTGAGCCCAGATTGGACTCAGGTCCTCCTGACTCCTGGGCCATTGCTCTACTCACTGTTCCACCTAGCTTCTCCCCACCCCCCTTATCTCTTTTAATTAGACATATTTTTGCTTTTGATTTATCTGAGATCAGGATTGCTACCCCTGCTTTTTTTTTAACTTCAGCTGAAGTATAATATATTATGCTCCAGTCTTTTACTTTTACTCTGTGTGCATTCCTTCAACTATGTTTCTTGTAAACAACATTTTGTAGGATTGTGATTTTTAATCCACTCCACTATCTGCTTCTGTTTTATGGAAGAGTTCATCTCATTTACATTCACAGTTATGATTACCTTCTGATTGCGTATTTACCTCCATACTATCTTCTCTCTTGTTTATACTTTTCACTCTCCTTTCATCCTATACCTCCTCACCAGTGTTTTGCTTCTGACTACTGCCTCTCTCAATCTGACCTCCTTTCTATCATTCCCCCTTTTCTTTGCCCTTTCCCCTCCTGCTTCCACACAGAGTATGATAAATGTCTATACTGAACTGAGTATATACATTATTCCCCCTGTGAGCACATTCTGATGAGAGTAAGGTTCAAGCAATGCTCATCTCAGCCGTCCCTTCTTTCCCTCTACTGTAATAGGTCTTTTGTGCCTCTTCATGCAATATAATCTACCTTATTCCACATTTCTTCAACTGATTCTTGATGTCTCATAGTGTCATTAGCTTCCACTTGCCCAATTCTAATTTTTAACGAATTGTTTTCTTCTGTTAGCTTTCGTACCTTCTTTTCCATTTGGCCAATTCTATTTTTAAGGGGTTGTTTTCTTCAGGGTACTTTTGTTTTTGTTTTTGTTTTTTCCATTTAGTCAATTGTATTTTTCAATGAATTATTCAATTTTTCTTCTACCTCTCTAATTTGACTTTTAAATTCCTTCTTGAGCTCTTCCAAGAAGGCTTTTTGGTCTTGAGACCAATTCATATTCCCCTTTGAGGTTTCAGATATTGATATAGTGACAATGCTGTCCTCTAAATTTGTGCTTTGAGCTTCCCTGTCCCCATAATAAGAATCTATGGTCTTTAATTGTCTATGTCGCTTCTTGTTCATGGTGTTTGCATTTTTCCTTACTTTTAAAGTTGATGTCTGTTTCTGGGGCATAGGGAGCACTTTCCCACACTTCTTGTGCTGGAGGCTAGGGATCTAGTTGTTGGCTTTGTGTGCCGGGGCCTCAGATTCTGGCAGCTGGAGGCTGTAGAAGCTGCGGCTTACCTGGCGCTAGCTGGAGGTGGTGGTTGGTGTGTGATGAGGCTAAGTGGGGTTTTATTGCATTTCTCCCGGGTTACGCTGAAGCTTATGTGAAGTGTGAAGGGTGAGGGTGGTCTAGCAGCTGGAGGTTACCTTTTCACCATGGGCTGCACTAGAGCATGGGTAGACTCAGTCGCTGGTGGACACCCAACCACAGCATGAGTGGTGGTTTTCTGTGCTGGTGTCTGCTGGTTTCCCTGTCTGTGTGAAGGCCCACAGGGGGTCATGGTGTTGGCTCTTGCCTGCTCTACCACCTTGGGCTCAGGATTTCCCACTGAAGTAGAGTTTGCCCCTGGCTTACCGAGATGACTCCTGTCCCGTACTGGTCCCCTTCAGCCACAGCAAGAAGGACATTTTCCAGTAATCCTCCTAGCCCCATGAACTAAAAAAACTACTGCACCTTGTCTTTTTGCTGGCTCCACTGTTCCAGGATTTTTCCTGGGGCAGTATTTTCTGGATTTTTCAAGATCACTAAGGGAGGGGAACTGAGTGGAACTTACTGCTTACTCCACCATCTTGGTTCCCAGAAGTTGGATTCTAGTTTCTAATCCATTCTTTTGTTCTGTGAATTTTTGTTCCTTTTTTATTACTATTAGGCCAAACTATTAGGCTTGTTTTATGGGAAAGTTCATCCTATTCACATAAAGTATTATTTTTTTCAGTACTTTTGATGCTTTTTTTTCCAAGCCATTAATACTCTTCATAATTCTTTTGCATTACTCACATTTCTTTTCTTATTTTTTTCTACCATTCATTATTTTCTTTAAATATTTCAGGAATTCTTAATGTACAAGTGTCCAATTAACAGCTTTCTTCAAAGCTTTGTTTGTAGCTATTTCACATTTCTTTTTTTCTGAATTTATATCTTGGTCTTCCCTGCCAGCAAAGTAGCTTTTTTTTTACTTCTTCCAAATTTATTTTTAAATAGTATTTCATTTTTTTCCCAAACACATGTCAAGACAATTTTTAGCATTCATTTTTATAAGATTTTTAATTCCAAATTTTTCTCCCTCCCTCCATCTGCCCTTTCCAAAATGGTGAGCAATTTGGTATAGGTAATAACTATACTATCATGTAAAACATTTCTATATTAGTCACAATTGTGAAAGAAGAAACAAAAGAAAAGGGAAGAAAAAATATGAAAGAGAATAAAGCAATAATATACATATATACATATGTGTATGTATATACGTGCGTATACACACACACACACACACACACACATATATATATGCTTTAATTTGCATTTAGAATCCATCAGTCATTTATCTAGATATAGATAGTCTTTTCTTTCCTGAATCCTTTATATTCATCTTGGATCACTGTGTTGCTGAGAAGAGTTAAGTCATTCTTAGGTGATTATCACACGAAGCTGCTGATGCTATGTACAATGGTTTGCTGGTTCTGATCATCTCACTTAGCATCAGCTTGTATGAGTCTTTCCAGGTTTTTCTGAAATCTCCCTATTTATCACTTCTTATTGCCCAATAGTATTCCATTACATTCATATATCACAGCTTGTTCAGCCATTCCCCAATTGATGGACATCCCCTCAATTTCAAATATTTTGCCACCATATTATTATTATTTTGTGGCTAGAAATATTTTTGAAAATGTAGGTCCTTTTTTATGATCTCTTTGGGATACAGACCCAGTAGTGTTACCATTGGATCAAATGGTGTGAGCACTTTGGTTGCCCTTTGAACATAGTTTAAAATTGCTCTCTGAAATGGTTGGACCAGTTTACACCTCTACCAACAGTGCATTAGTGTCCCAATTTTCCTTCATCCTCACTAACATTTATCTTTTTCCTCTTTATAGTCAAGTATTTTGCTGTTGTTTTTGTTGAGTTTTCTTATTTTCTCACTGTTCCAGCCTTCAGGCTTTTTGTGCTGCTGTTTTAACAGCTAGTTCTGCAGGTCTGCAAGTTTTTGTTGCTTCCAACTTGGTATGGTCCAAAGAGAAGCATAGTCACTTCTGTGCTGGCCCATGCTGCTGTCTTTACCCAGGAAGCACTCCTGTTCCACTGTAGCTATAATGACTAGTGCTTCTCTCTGCCTCTGAACTGTGACCTAGACCTCAACTCCTTTGTAACCAACCATAAATACACTTCTCCACCCTGGAACTGTCACCATGCAGCTGCAATGAGCTGTGCATGAGCAACAGAATTTAAAATCAGTGTCAGCTGCGTCCAGTGCCTCAAATGCTCTCCTATAATCACTTCTAGACTAGTTATTCAACGCCCTTACTTTTTTTTTGGCTGAGATCTCCTGAAGCTGCTACTGCTTACAAATTTGCAGCCACCTCCAAGGCCCAGGGCTACCACTGCTGCATTCTAGACCAGTCCCCACTCCTCTCCTTCCAACTTCCTAAGTTGTCTTGGGCTGTAAAATGTTTCACTGGGACCTTTTGTCAGCTCTGCTACTCCAAGATTTTATTTGAGACATTATTCTAAAGTTGATTGGAAGAGAATATTAAGAAAGTCCAACTGCTTTGCTGCCTCTCATGTGCAATCTTGACTCTGCCTGGAGAACCTTTTCTTAATCTATTTAGCTTTTTCAATTTTTTGCTGTAGTATGCTGGAAAGCATCCAGGTCTAAGAGTAAAGAGATCACTATTCTGATTGTTCATTCATTAATTCAATCAATCATTTAATATTCATTATATAACTTTTGTGTACAGAAAACCACAGTAGGCCCTGGAAGAAAAATGCTGTTTAGGAATTATCATCATACTTCGCTTCATGGAGCTTACAATCAACTTGGGGGTGTAGTGGTATAAATACACACACATACACATATGTTTATATATACATGAACATATAAATACATATAATTACACATATGTATGCACACTTTCAGACATATATATATAACGTATTATATATTACAAGGTAACTGTTTTTGAGAGGTACAAAAGAACTCCATAAAGTCTGAGGGGGATAATAATCATCCATGAAGGGGATCAAGGAAGACTTCCTAGACTTGATGGTATTTGAGTTGAGCTCTCAAGGAAGGATAAAGATTTGATAGACCAAGCAGAATGTAAGGGATTTCAGGAAAGGAAAATAAAACAGCATGGGCCAAGGCACAAATACTCTATTGAGGGAACAAAGAATGACAAAATTTTGCTGGAGGATCTTCTTTTAATGCTATGATTTTGGAAAAGTCATTTCAATTTTCACTAAAGTTGATATTGAATATGAACATGTTGAATACCATAGAATTTTCTGAAATATTTATCTAAATATACAACATGCAGTAAAACAATGACTGTTAACAAGGCTATTTGCCATGGTCTAAAGAGTCAGTCAAAAAATTTTGGAATGATTATGTTACGTTCGTGGTAGAGATTTGCTTTGCTTTTTTTTTCTTCCTTTTTTTGTAGCATCAAAGCTATGAGTAAAGAAGGCATAAATTTTGAACTTTCCATCTAATTTTTCTAGAGACTGAGAAGAATCTCAAAGGTGGCAGCTTCCTGGGTCGGGTTTTCATCAATCAAATGTTCCTTTTTTTAACCTTGCCCAGATGGCGGCTTTTTTTCATGTGGCTTTCTTATAATTAAGAAAAGAAATGCAGTTCACTTTTTTTGATAGATAAGCAATTTTTCTTTATGGGGACAGGAGGGATCCTTACAACCTTGATGTTATTTTTCCTGAAGACTATTACCATTTTTCTGAAGAGGAAACTTTCCAAAACCAGGAGGAACTTGAACCTAAAATTCAAATATATGAATGTAATTGGATCCCAGGAAGGAATAGGGAATACCAAAAATAATAATTAGGTAAGAAATGATAGAAAAACTGAAAAAGATTGGTTAAAATAATAATAAACTTTTCTTTATCAATGAAAACACTAAACTTGGATCCTTGGACCATAATCTCAGATGTGCTTATGGGAGAAGTAAAAACACTAAAGCTAACAAAAATGGGTGGAGGGAAGAAGCTGTATTGAAACAATTGTATATAGAAGAGATTTATCCAAAAGGAGCAAAACTATGAGCATACTGAAAGATCAATATATAATGTATCTAAAGGAAATGACAAACAAAGTTTGGGGAAAAGTCTAAACTATATTAATATAAACATGTGACTAGGAGTGCACCAATAATCATAAACCTATATGCATACTCTCTTATTTTAAAAATTCTTGGGAGGGTGGAGCCAAGATGGGGAGAAAAGCCAAGATGGCAGACTAAAAACAGGGACTTCCTTAAGGTCCTTCCCAAATCCTTCCAAACACCTATAAAAAATGACTCTAAACAAATTCTAAAGCTACAGATTCCACAAAATAAGAAAGTGAAACAAGTCTCCAGCCCAAGATGGCCTGTATGGTTGCTGGGAAGGGTCTATCACATCATGCTGGGAGCAGAGCACAGCCCAGCATGGGCCATGCCAGAACAGACCAGAACAGAGCAGACAGTGTGGAGCAGGCCTCAGAGTACTGAATCACTGAGTTCTGGTGGATTCCAAACTTCTCAACCCCAAAACACCAAAGACAACTTGGCAGGTCAGTGGGAAAATTCTAGTGGACCTGGATGAGACAAGGGCATGGTCTGGTCCCAGCCCCAGAGCAGCAGAGGTAGCTGTAGCTGCTGCTGCAGCAACAGCAGTAGGGGCTGCTTTCTAAGCTCCAGGCACACAGACAGTGGGGGGAATCAAGCAACTGATCAGAGTGGAGTGCAGGATCTCTTTGCTGGCACTGAGGCAGGATTCTTTTTCTTTTCCCTGTTTGGATCTGGGTCACAATCCTACTGGGTAGTTCTGGGGGGAGGAGGAGTGCTGGTGTGGCAGAGCTTGTGGTGGTTGTGGAGAGGGAATCCTCCTGGAAATTACACTGCAGAGAAGACTGCTTGAGGTCACTCACAGAACAGAACACAGGCCAGGAAAAGAGTAAACACCTCTCATTGTATCATACCACCTCAGAAAAACTGAAAATTTACAGATGCCTAGAAGTACTTCTGAAAGCAGCACAGCAAAACCCTTGAAGTGTAGGACAGAGCACTCTCCTCTCTGGAAGCAGAGTTCTCCCTTGGCAAAGAGCTAAAAGATCAAGTAATTGGCTGGGAAAATGAGCAAACAGCATAAAAAAACCTCAGACTATAGAATCTTACTTTGATGACAAAGAAGATCAAAACCTACAATAAGAAGACAAAAAAAGTCAAAGAGCCTATATCAAAAGCCTCCAAGAAAAATATGAATTGTTCTCAGGCCATGGAAGAGCTCAAAAAGGATTTGAAACATGAAGTAAGAGGAGAGGAAAAATTGGGAAGAGAAATGAGAGTGATGGAAGAAAATCATAAACACTGAATCAACAGCTTGGTAAAGGAGACTCAAAAAAAGACTGAAGGAAATAATGCCTTAAAATATATACTAATCCAAATGGCAAAAGAGGTCCAAAAAGCCAATGAGGAGAATAATGCCTTAAAAAGAATTGGTCAAAAGGAAAAGGAGGTCTGAAAGATCACTGAAGAAAATAATTCCTTAAAAATTAAAATAGAGCAAACGGAAGCTAACAACTGTATAAGAAATCAAGAAATTATAAAACAGAACCAAAACAGTGAAAAAAATAGAACACAATGTGAAATATCTCCTTGGAAAAACCACTGACCTGGAGAATACATCCAGGAGAGATAATTTAAAAATTATTGGATCACCTAAAAGCTATAATCAAAAAAGTACTGAGAAGTCACCTTTCAAGAAATTATCAAGGAAAACTGCCTTGATATTCTTGAACCAGAGGGTAAAATAAAAATTGAAAGAATCCACCAATCACCTCTTGAAAAAGATCCCAAAAAGAAAACTCCTAGGAATATTGTAGCCAAATTCCAGAGTTTCCAGGCCAAGGAGAAAATATTACAAGTAGCCAGAAAGAAACAATTAGAGTATTGTAGAAACACAATCGGGATAACATGTGATCTAGAAGTTTTCACATTAAGGGATGAAAAGTATTGGACTATTATATTCTGGAGATCAAAGGAGGTAGGATTAAATCCAAGAATCACCTACCCAGAAAAACTGACTATAATATTTCAGGGGAAAAATGAATTTTCAATGAAATAGAGTACTTTAAAGCATTCTTAATGAAAATACCAGAGCTGAATAGAAAATTTGACTTTCAAATATGAGAAGCATAAAAAGGTAAACATGAAAGAGAAATCATAAGGGACTTATTAAAGTTGAACTATTTACCTCCCTACATGTAAGCATAATAATTATAACTCAAGACCTTTCTCAGTATTAGGGAAGTTGAAGGGAATATACATACATACATACATACCTGCATCATACATACATATATATATGTATATATACAGAGAGAGAGAAAGAAAGAGAGAGAGAGAGAGAGAGAGAGAGGACACAGGGTGAGTTGAATATGAAGGGACAATATCTGAAAAATTAAAGGAAGGAGTGAGAGAGGAATATATAGAGAGAAGGAGAAAGGGAAAGATAGAATGGGTTAAATTATCTCATATAAAAGAGACAAAAAAAGATGTTATAATGGAAAGGAAGAGGGGCTAGGTGAAAGGGAATGAGTTAAACATAAGTTTGATGAGAGTAATCTCATCAGATTTGGCTTAAGGAAGGAATAATATTCACACTCAATTGGGTATCTTATCCTACAGATAAATAGGGGGAAGGGACAGGAGCATGATAGAAGGGAAGGCAGATTTGGGGAAGGAGTGGTTAAAAGAAACACTTTTGAAAAGGGACAGGGTTAAAGAAGAAAATTGGATAAATGGGGGACAGTATAGAGTGGAGGGAAATATAGTTAGTCTTTCACAACATGACTATTATGGAAGTGTTTTACATAATGATGCATGTATAACCTATATTGAATTGCTTGCCTTATCAAGGAGGGTAGGTGAGGAGGGAAGAAAGGAGAGAATTGGGAACTCAAAGTTCTAAAAACAAATGTTAAAAATTGTTTTTATATGCAAGTAGGAAATAAGTTGTACAGGCAATGGGGTATAGAAATCTATCTGGCCATACAAGAAATTAAGGGGGAAGGGGATAAAGGAGAGAGGCAGAGGAGGGTGATAGAAGGGACAGCAGACTGGGGAAAGGGTTGATCAGAATACATGCCATCTTTGGGTGGGGGAGGGGAGGGATGGGGAGAAAATTTGTAACTCAAAATCTTGTGGAAATGAATGTTGAAAACTAAAAATAAATAAATTAATAAAATTTGAAAAAAAATTCCTATGATAGTATCTTATTCATGAGCAGAGGACATCTCTGATGCATATATTTGTAAGGACCAATAAGGTTATCAAAAGTTATATTTAACAATAAAGCACATCTTTGCCATTTGCTTGCTGAATGAATGATATAGACATTATAAGGTCACACTGTGCCTGTTTTTTTCTAATACAAAATGCATTCATTTGGGTGAATATTTTGTCATCAAGGTGTTTTTTGCCCATATATCAATATCATTCAAGATTTCTTGAAAGATATGCTAGAAAGCAGCAATCATTAAAATTGCTTGGTACTGGATAAGAAATAAAGTGGTGGCTCAGTGGCATAGTTTAGGTACACAAGACACAGCTGTCAATGACTGTAGTAATCTACTGTTTTATAAACCCAAAGAATCCAGCTTCTGGGATAAGAACTCAGTATTTGACAAAAACTCCTGGGAAAACTCCTGACAACAACTAAAATAGTATGACAGAAATTAGGCATAGATCAACATCTTACACGGTATACCAAGTTAGGTCAAAATGGGTACACAATTTTAGACATTAAGGGTGAAAATATAAGTAAATTAGAAGGGAAGAAATTATGATGAAACAAGAGATAGTGAATATTATGAAATGCAAAATACATAATTTTGATTACATTAAATTAAAAAATGGTACAAACAAAGCCAATGCAACTAACATTAGAAGGGAAGTCAAAAGCTGGGAAACAATTTCTATAGCCAATGTTTCTGACAAAGTCCTGACAATAGAACACAATGTGAAATATCTCATTGGAAAAACCACTGACCTGGAGAATACATCCAGGAGAGATAATTTAAAAATTATTGGATCACTTAAAAGCCATAATCAAAAAAAAGTGCCTAGAAGTCATCTTTCAAGAAATTGTCAAGGAATTGATGGACTGAGTCAAATTTCTAAGAATACAACTCATTCCCCAACTGATAAATGGTAAAAGGATATAAACAGGCAGTTTTCAGATGGAGAAAATAAAGATATCTATAGTCATATGAAAAAATTCTCTAAGTCACTATTGACTAGAAGAATGCAAATTAAAACAACTCTGGGGTACCACCTCACACCTATCATGTTGTCTAATATGGCAGAAAAATAAAATGATAAATGTTGAAGAAGACGCAGGAAAATTGGAACACTAATGCATTGTTGGTGGATTTGTGAACTGATCTAATCATTCTGGAGAGCAATTTGGCATTAGGCCCAAAGGACTATCAAACTGTGCATACCCTTTGATCTCTCAATACCACTACTAAGTGTACATCCCAAAGAGATCATAAAAATGGAAAAGCAACCCACATGCACAAACAGTATTTATAGCAGCTTTTTGTGATGGCCAAGAATTGTAAATTGAGGAGATGCCCATCAATTTTGGATTAGATGAACAAGTTGTGGCATATTATTGTAATGGAATGTTATTGTTCTATAAAAAGTGTACTCAGGTGGATTTCAAAAAAAAAAAAACCTGGAAAGACATGAATTGGCACTGAGTGAAGTGAGCAGAACCAGAACCTTGTACACAGTAACACCAACATTGTGTGATGACCGATTTAAATAGACTTAGCTCTTCTCAGCAATACAATGATCTAAGACAGTTCCAAAAGACTCATGATGGAAAATACTATCCACATCCAGAGAAAGACCTATGGAGTCTGACTGCAGATCAAATCATATTATTCTTTTTGTTTGTTTGTTTGTTGTTTCTTTCACGCAGTTTTTCTGTTTTGCTCTAATTCTTCTTTCACAACATAACTAATATGGAAATATGTTTAATATGTTTCTACATGTGTAACCTATATCAAATTGCATGCTGTCCTGAGGAGGGGAGTCAGGAGGGGGAGGGTGGATTTTGGAACACAAAATCTTATAAAAGTGAATGTTGAAAACTAAAAATAAATAAATAAAAAAGAAAAATATACTAGAGCTACATTTGCCCAATGACTCTTTGATTATAAACATCTAATGAACATTAAAATGGGGAAAGGTATGTTTGCTAAAGATATCTATCACTGTTACTAAGGAGATCTAAAGTATTCTCCAAGTGGAAGAAGGATTTCACATAGATTGTGAGATATTCTTGTTCATAGATGGAATTGAATTGATTGACTGATGCTTAAAGACTCCAAATATTTTTTTAAAAAGTCAATCAATTGTAATTTAACTGATTATCCATACTGAAAAAAGGCAATAAAGATTTTTTTTTTATTTTGGGGGGTATTATTTAAATATTTCTTAACATTTATTTGAATGGAATTTTTTTTTAATTTATTTTTTTTTAATTTTTAGTTTTCAACACTCAGTTACACAAGTTTTTGAGTTTCAAATTTTCTCTACCTCCCTCTCCCTCCTCCTCCCCCAAGAGGGCATGTAATCCAATATAGATTCTAAATATACCTTCAAATTAAACTTATTGTCATAATAGTCAAGTTATAAAGAAGAATTATAACCAATGGAATGAACCATGAGAAGGAAGAAACAAAACCAAAAAGAGAGAGAGAGAGAGCAAATAGTTTGCTTCAATTTGCATAACTTTTTCCATCATGAGTATTTTAGAGTTGTCTTAGAACCATGCAATGCTGAGAATAGCCAAGTCTATCAAAGTTAGTCACCACAGATACCGTGTGTCTGAAATCGTATATAGTGTTATCCTGGTTCTGCTCCTTTCACTCAGCTTGAGATCATATAAGTCTTTCCACGTTATTATCAAGCCTGTCAGCTTCTCATTTCTTATAGCACAATAGTATTCCATTACATTGAATGGAAAATCTTTAGGACTGTAATTTATTTTTTGAGGGGGGAGGAGGGTAAGGCAAGGCAATTGATGTTAAGTAACTTGATCAAGATCACAGAGCTAGTAAGTGTCAAGTGTCTGAGGTTGGATTTGAACCCAGTCCCTCTTGACTCTAGCGTCAGTGCTCTATTTACTGCACCACTTAGCTGTACCCAATCAATATGTAATTTAGAGCAAACTGTACATATAGACTTTGAGTTAGGTTTAGATTTGAACAGGTAGAGGAAAAGGGGCTGGATTGCCTTCAAAAAATTGCAAAATCTCTTTAATGACTTTATACTTCCCATGAAAGCAAAGGAAATTAAAATAAAAGTAACACTCAACATGGCTGCTCTCTGGATGCAAAACATGCCATACAATGCTTGTCAAAGAATATAAAATAAATATCACACAGAAGGCAAATTAAAAGTGAATGGTGGGTAAAAGTAGGCTGCACTATATAAACAATGACAAAATGTGGAAAAAAAAGAAGTAAAAGATTTCATCAAAGAAATATACGATATATACTCTCAATTGGGTATAGAAATCTATCTTATCCTATGGGAAAGTAGAGGGGAAGTGGATAAGATAAAGAGGGATGATAGAAGGATGAACAAATAAGAGGAAGGAGTAATCACATGCAAACACTTTTGAGGAGGGACAGGATCAAAGGAGAGAATAAAATAAATGGGGTCAGGATAGAACAGAGGGAAACACAGTTAGCCTTTCATAAACATGACTATCCTCATATAACCTATTTTTAATTGCTTGCTTTCTACTGAGGGTGGGTGGGTAGGGATGAAGGGAGAGAATGCGTAATTTAAAGATTTAAAAATGAATATTAAAAATTGTTTTTACCTGCAACTGTGACATAAGATATACAGGCAATGGTATATAGAAACCTATCTTACCCTACAAGAAAATAGAAGGGAGAGGGTAAGGAAGGGAGTGATAGATGGGAGGGCAGATTGGGAAGAAGAGTGATCAGAATGCATGCTGTCTTGGAGTGGGAGGAGGTGAAAGATGGGAAGAAAATTTGGAACTCAAAATCTTGTGGAAGTGAATGTTGAAAACTAAAAATAAATAAAATCATTAAATTAAAAAAAAGGAATATATGATAGTAAGAGAAGATGGGCTGATCATGTAGTAAGTGCTAGGTATAATAGATAGACAATCTCAGTACTTCTCTTGTACCCTCCAGAAATCTGGAGAAATCAAACAAGAGCTCTGCCATTTTACGTAGACCCCACCGTGATAAACTAATGGACAAGAGTTGCATAGGATAGGGAGGTGTGGATGGTTTACAACCTACATCATTGGAGGGAACTTCTGAATTATTGAGTTCCCAATTCCATGTTAATATTTGATCAGTATTCTGTCTGGGGGCACAAACATATAGCATTCAAATATCCTGCTTCATATTCACTTGCCATGCCACTGATTTTTTTTTTTTTGGTATTAGAGCAGCCCTTTGAATCAGTGCTGACTTCTATCAACAAGTCTTCCTTGACATAAGCAAATGTGTCCTCATCTTAAGACAGCAGAAGAAGGAATTAACTCTTTTGTGACCTTTTTATAGGTTAAAATAGAGCATTCTGTCTTTCTGTTTTCTTTCAGAAGGAATTCTTCCATCAATTCTGCCAACTTCACAAAGACTTCTGATATGCATTGTCTTAAGGCTTTGAGGGTTTAAGCTAAATCTATGATACTATGGTTTAGTGAACTGCAAACAAGCATGACTTATTGGGCTAACATGTATCCAAACAGACAAACTAACTAACTAAAACAAAATATTGATATACTAACCATGAATTAAGTGGAAAAGCATTGATAATCAGGTGATAATCATATTGTCTCGTGGTCACAACATATAGGAAGTATTGTATTTTTTTTCCTAAGTGCCATATTTTTTGGAAGGCCATTCAAAAACTGAGTGTATTTAGAGTAGGATAATAATGATGACTGAGGGATCTTAAGATCATAGGTTTAGAATTGTATGAGACCTCAGATACCATCTACCCTAAATCCACAGGAAACTGAGTCCCAGAGAGGTTGACTGATTTGTATAAGATTACGTACCTAAAAGGGCAAAGTTGAGATTCAAAACCCAAGTCATTTAATTTCAAATCTCATACTACTTCAATTATACCTTTCTGCTTCTTGTCACATATGAATCAGTTGAATGAATTAGGAAAGTTAGGAGAGAATTCATGTCTCACTTCTAATATTTGTATGACAGATTGCCATGTAGAAGAAAGGATTGAATTAATTTCTCTCAGCCTAAGTAGGAAAAACCAGCAGCAGTGGATGAAAGTTACCAAGTCCAATTTCTGCTTCATATAACAAATCATTTTCTAAAAAAAATTAAGGTACAAAAAGTACAATGATCTGCTTCAGAGAGTAATGGTTTGTCACTTACTAGAAGTCTTCAGGTGAAACCTGGATGACCATTTGTTGTGGATATTGTAAAGGGGATTCTCTGTCAATTATGTACAGATCAAGGATCATAGAATGAGACTTGAAATGGCTTTTTAGGTCATTTAGTTCAACATCCTTTTATATGAAGATGCTGTTTAGCCCCTTCTTCCAGAAACAGGATAGTTATATCTGGTCCTCAGGATTCTAGGATAGGCTAAGGGTTTTGTGAATTTCTCTCTGTTTCCATTGGTTCTAGCTCCTACTTTTGTGCCCTCTCTCCATTGATAGGAACCAGTAATAATCATTTAACTACTTAACAGTGATTATATTTTACAATGTGGTAATTATTTTGAAGATATAACAAGAACAAAAGTTTAAACATATACTTCCCTTCCCCAATACCACGGCAACAAACTCTTAGTTCCATTTCTACATAATGTCTCAGTGACCAATGTT
>CM053626.1:196838668-196848702 GCA_028646595.1 Phalanger gymnotis | reverse complement strand
CCAGCTTTAGCAGAATGTAAGTCAGGTGACAGATTAGAACTAGCTCTAATCAGAGCTATGATCTAGCAGAGACCAGGCTTCTGATCTTGTGAAAGGTTAGAGGCTTATTCGAATGCTTAACTGAGCCATTTGAGGAGGGCATGACTTGGCAGTAAGGGGGTTGCATCTGGCCAATGAAGAATCTGGCGGGAGATTCGAATTGGTGTCCCTCTAAGTCCTTGTACTCCCCTTACTCTGTTCAGGGGACATACCCATTTATTCAGACCAAATAAATGGAAATATAATTAAAATGTTCCTGGTTTCCCAATGAGTACTGTTTATTCCTAGACAATGTGAGTATATTTATAACAGGAGCGAGGAAGGGAGGGCAGAAGAAAAAGAGAAAGGAAATGAGAGAAGGAGAAAGGAAAAGGCAATGAGGGGTTTCAATAATATGTCCAAAGTCACATTCAGTTCAATTATCTTTGACCTCAGTGTCCTTAATTGTACAATGAAGTGTTTGAACCATTTGATCTTTGAGGTCCCTCCAGCATTAATAGTCTATATTATGTTTATAGTACACGTTGCTAACATTTTTAGAGTGTTTTTACTAGTACAGAATTGAACAGACCTTCACAACATGATGCACTCTAGCTTTGTACTTTCAAGCTAGTGAATTTCTAGCTTCTGTAATCAATCTTCTCATCTCTAAATCAGTTGTCAGGAATTCAGTGTCAATGCCTTGCTTGCCTTGTAATATATTCGATGTTTTAATTCCCTATTGAACTGTGTTTACAAGTCAATTAAACCATGCTGATTCACTTAACAGGATTAATTTACTCCATTCTCTGTGCCTTCCTTCTCTGTGGTATGGTTAATAATATATCATTTTAAATATCCTTCAATTTTGCCATTCATTCCAATTAAAGATTTCTTATTGCAGAATCCAATAACTTCATTAATTAATAATCGTAGCTAACATTTACATAGTGTTTATTATTTGCGATGCATTGTACTAAACACTTTGCAGTACTTACCTCATTGGATACTAACAACAACCCTGGGAGGGAGATGTTTTTATCTCCATTCTAAAGATGAGGAAACTGAGATACACAGAAGTTAATCAACTTGCCCAGGGTCAGACCTTTAGTAAGTGTCTGAGATCAGATTTGAACACAGGTCTTCCTGAGTCCAAGCAAGGTACTCTATCCACTGAGATGATGATGATGATGATGATGACGATGATGATGATGATGATGTTTTAAGGTTTACAAAGTACTTTATAAATAATATCTCATTTTATCCTTACAATATCCCTGGGAAATACATGCTATTAGTATCCCCATGTTATAGATTTGGAATCTGAGGCAAACAAAAGTTAAATGATTTGTCCAAGGTCTAAGGCCAGATTGTGAACTCAGGTCTTCCTGACTCCAGGTTAGTGCCACATAATAAGTTTCAGAACTAAAGGCCAAATTTGCTACTTAATCTCCCCTAACTTTTGCTCTTGCTATTTCTACTATAATATGTTGCTTCCAAAATGCCTGTTTGAATTAAATGAGAAGTTTCAAGAGACTGGATCCCAATGTTTTCTATTTGATAGTATAGCTCTAACTGCCAGGACTTTTACTCTCAAGATAAAAATGTTTGACTTTATGAAGTAACATCTGTAGAATGTGTGATATTAAAATTCTGATTGAAGATTTTCTGGTAATATATGCATTGTGTCTTAGCCAATAAATTCCAAAATAATACTCTGCCATCAAATGTACTTAGCATTAAAACCCATACACTCTCCCCTCTTTAACAATAAATTTGCCTCTTAGTTTAATGTTCACATGATGCGCATGAACTACATGGGTAATTCATTCCCAATTTATTGCCAGGCCTAGTGTTTCCTAGCTGCAGACTTACTTGGATATTCTACTGTGCATAAAAATGGGATATGCAAGTAATTTAAAAATGTGTGAGGTGGGGGTACAGGATGTGGAAATGTTTCAAAATTATGTTGAGGTCATAAACAAAGCAGGTTATCAAATAAATATGCTAAAGTCATCCTTGAGCAAAGTGACAAGCCTGTCAAATATTTCAAGATTTTTGCCTCTGAGCCTCAATAATCTTTAAAGATTTGCTGAAATCCTCTTAAAGCGAGAAATTCAATAGAGGAGAAATTCCAAACATTGGGATTTCCAATAAAAAGTTACCTAGGGGCATTAAGTTATTTGAATTACCTTTCAGTGATTTCTCTCCATTCCTCAATTTCAAAAAGTCATTGTAAACAGTTTTCATCTCTATTTTTAATTTGGTTTTGAGCAAGCACCTAATGCAAGGGAAAGTGACTGACTTGAAGTTTGAAGGGCTGCTTGACACATGCTTTTATTTTTGCCTCAGACAATATTAAAACGAAAATATCAGTTCTATGCCCTTAAACTTTGTAACAACAGTTGCTTGCAGTTGCTGTGGAGGTGTAAGACCAACAACGTCAGCACACAGGAGGGCTGCTAGCACAAGTCCTTTGATCTGCTTTTCTAAATAAAGAAACTTGAAGGGGTTTATAATCTCACTTTAATTAAACATACATGTATCATTCACTTAGTTCAGGGGGAAAGTCAGCACCCAGAACTTTAGAGAAAACACAAACAGAAATTACAAGCAGAAATTATGTAAACAGAGCTAATAGCACAAATCAGCAGACAGGGCTTCTGTCTGTCCATAACAACACATACTTACTTACCAGAGAGAGAAGCACCAACATCTGGGTTTTCAAAGCCAGAGGGCTCCTTAGTGACTACCTAGAGTCTTGTCTGGCCAAATCACATGAATATTCTTCCAATGAGTCAGGCCCAAAGCAAAATGCTAACCTCAGAGTATATATACACTTCTCCAGGGTCAGAGGGCATCACAACTATGTGACTCAGACTCATGTGACTTAGGCTTTCTTGTGACATAAGCAGGTCATCAAAGACTTTTGATTCAATCAAAGGCAAGGCTCAATCAAAGGCACTTGGTTGCCTTAGTGCTGAGAAGCACTCCAAAAAGAAAAAAAAAACAGTGAAAAGTCCCACTTTTTTGCTTGCCATTACACACTTCTACTTTTTTAAAAAATTATTTATTTTGGTTCTACCCAAGGAGAAGCACAGAATGTTAAATTTGGAGATCATCAAGTCCAAGCTTCCAATAGTAAGTGGTAAAGCCATGATTCAAACCTACATCCTCTGATTTGAGACCCAGTCAACTTCTCACTTTCTCATAAGGATTCTTCATAAGGGGCTAAAGAGTCTATGTTTTGTATAAGAGAAGAAGAAGAAGAAGAAGAAGAAGAAGAAGAAGAAGAAGAAAAAGAAGAAGAAGAAGGAGAAGAAGAAGATGAAGAAGAAGATGAAGAAGAAGAAGATGAAGAAGAAGGAGAAGAAGATGAAGAAGAAGAAGAAGAAGATGAAGAAGAAGAAGAAGAAGAAGAAGAAGAAGAAGAAGAAGAAGAAGAAGAAGAAGAAGAAGAAGAAGGAGGAGGAGGAAGAGGAGGAGGAGGAGGAGGAGGAGGAGGAGGAAGTAGTTTTGAGCTAAGAACTGAGAAGAAACCTAAAAGAGCTGAGAAGAGCCTCAGAGAGTGTAGAGGAGAGTCTCCAAGAGCACAGAGGAGACCTCTAAGAAAGAAGAGAAGCTGTTAAAGTGAACTGAGCTGTTGACATGAGGTCTCTGGCCTTTGGGGGTGAATTGAGATGGTGTTGCTGGTGGTATGTGTTGTTGCCCTGTTAGATTTTGTTTTCACAGGGATATCAGCTGCGGGCAGAAACTCTGGAGACTGCTGTCAGGCAGGAGTGGGAAGAGTTTGGAGTGGAGCAGTCCCTATGAGCTAAGATCTGGAGCAGGAGAGGAGAGCTGCCTCCATGTGAGTCCAGGTGAGAATCAGGAGTGGTCAGCCCACAGAGGAAGAGATATGGGACTTGGAAGTCACCCTAGGGTCAAGATGAAAAGAGGACTTTACTTGGACCATTGGCAATAATTAAAGATGTGTTTTGTTAGGGGAGACTCTAGTCTGGGACCCCGTTCTGTGTACCTAATTTGGGGATACAATGATATATGCAATAGAGTGTGATGTTCTTATTGGATGCAATGATATATACAATGGAGTGTAATGTTCTTACTGTAACCTAAGGGTGAATATGAGATGAATGATGTACTTTGCTTAAGGATGTTAGGAGATATATGAATGTTAAATGATATATTTTGCTTAAGGATGTTATGTTATGAGATACATGAATAGAGAGGTCATTATACTGTGCAATTGGACCCCTGAAATTGTTCACAGCAGTGGTCCTCAGGCAGTGGGGTAGGGAGCACAGAATTATCTTGATTATAATAATTCAGTTGCAAAATAGTAAACATGTAAACATTTTAATATTGCTTTGAAATTGCTTTTAAGTCAATTGCAAGGGTATGGACTGTATTACAGAGATTTGGTGAAGTGCACTTTCTACCTTGGAAATTTACTTTTAAATCTAACCTAGGGCTCTTAATATATTGGCTGCTCAGTAAAGTCTGATGAGAAGCATTGAAATACATGAAATAAAGTCTTTTCAGGAAAAAAAAGAACAATCTTATTGTGTCTAACAAAAATTGGATGGAGGCAGAATAGAATCATGAAAAGATCATTGGACTAAAAGCCACTTAACCTGAGTCAAAATCCTGTATCTGCCCTCTTGTTTCAACAATTCAGCTAGCAGCTGCTGTGGGGATGAAAAACCAACACGAGCCCAACAACCAGAACCCTGCAAGCCCAGGTTCTTTTGATCTGCTTTACTAAGGAAAGCAATGTTAAGGGCTTAATCTTTAATCCAACATCCAAATATCATTCATTCAGCTCAGGGGGAAAAGCCAGCACCCTGAGCTTCAGAGCAAATACAAACAGAGCAAATAAACGTAAATCAACAAATAGATTTCTGTCTGACAAAATCACAATATATAGTTACCAGAGAAGCATCAACATCTGGAATTTCTTCAAAGCTAGGGAATTCATAACAATGGCTTGCCTAGAGTCATATACCACTCCTGCTGAGGCTCAGAGCTCCAACAGAGAAAGCCAGCCTCTGGGTTTATATATCTTGTTCAGGGTCAAAGGTGAGTCACACATGTGACTCACCCACATGACCTAAAATCTTCACAAAAATGCCACTTAAACCCACATGGTCTAAAAGCCTCTGATGTCATAAACATGTCACTGAAACCTATGTAACCTAAGCTATCCTTTGAGTCAAGGAGGTCATCAAGGACTCCTCATTTAATCAAGGAAACAAAGGCCAAACTCTTCAAGGGCACTTGGTTGAATAAATGCTAAGAACTCACCTTAATTCCCAATACACCTCTGTTGATGTTGGGCAAGTAACTTCACTTTTTTAGGCATTGGCTCCCTCATCTGTAAAATGAGGAACAAGAAAATACATCTTCCCTTTATATCTACCTGTGACACTCTATTATCCTATGAATTCTATTCTCATGTGTTTTCTTCATCCCTGCCCTGAAATAAATATATTGGTACTTTCATTTTAGCAGATTGAAAACTTAATGGCTTTTCCTTGAAATACATACATACATTCATGCACACATACATATACACATATATATGTGCACATACACCTATGCGTAAACATTCACATGACTATGTATATGTTACAAATATGCTACATCTATTTACATATTATTCACATATTGATAAAAAATAATATGGCCCAACTGTGATTTCATTAGTGTAGGGAATTAGGCTATAATATTCATGAGACTTTTCATTTTAGCATTTCTTTCTGGAAGTGATCAATTTCCATTTTATCTTCTGGTTCCAGGATATCTGAGCAGTTTCTCTGGGTAATTTCTTGAATGATCATGATGATGTCTAAGCTTTCAGGTTATCCAGTAATTCTTAAATTATCTCTCCTTGATCTATTTTTCCAGGTCAGTTGATTTTCCAATGAGATATTTCACATTTTCTTCTATTTTTTTCATTCTTTTGATTTTGTTTTATTGTTTCTTGATATCTCATGGAGTCTTTAGCTTTCACTTCCCCAATTCTAAATTTTAAGGGATTATTTTCTTCAGTGAGCTTCTGTAACTCCCTTTCCATTTGGCCAATTCTAACTTTGAAGGTATTATTTTCTTCGGTGAATTTTTGTACGTCTTTTTCCCTTTGGCCTATTAAGGTGTTATTTTCTTCAGTATTTTTTGTGCCTCTTTTTCATAATTTTCTTGCATCATTCTCATTTCTTTTTACAATTTTTCATCAATCTCTCTTACTTTTTTTTAATTGAACTCTTCCACAAATTCTTTTATTGGGGGGGTGGGGAGGGGAATGGGGAATATGAAAACAATTCACATTTTTCTTTGAGGCTTTGGATGTAGTTGTTTTGATTTTGCTGTCTTCTTCTGAGTTTGCTTTTTTGATCTTCACTATCACCATAGTAACTTCCTAAGGTCAGGTTCTTCTTGTTATTCATTAATTTTTCCAATCTATTTCTTGACTTTTAACTTTATGTTAAAGTTAGGCTTTGTTCTCTGGTTGGGGAGTCCACTGTCCCAAGATTCGGGTTTTTCATGCTGCTGTTTTCAGAGATAGCTCTGGGATTCCATAAGTTTTCAGTTCTTCCAAGGTGGTCACTGTTACCTGGTCTGTGCTTTCATCTGTGAGCAACCAAAAGTACTCTTTTCACCCTGGAACTATGGCCAGGGTCCCCTTCTCCGGTGACCACAGGCTCTAATGTGCCGGTGCTCCTTCTTGCCATAGTACTACAATCTAAAGCCACTTATGGGCAACAAAACAAAGTCCTGCACCCAGTGTCAATAAAGGGTTCCCTGTAATCTTCTTACTCATTATCTGACACACAATTTCAGGGGGCTGAGAGCCATGGCAGTTGCTGCTACAGTCAGTCTCCCTCCTCCCCTATGCAAAGCCTGCTGCTGGCTTGCTGGGGCATGGCTGTGCTGTACTGTCATCCACTCCCACCCCAGTGAGACAAACTTTTCTTGTTGACCTCAGTTATTGTGGCCTTATTTTCACCCTGCTGCTCCAGAATTCATTTTGAGGAATTATTTAAAAGTCCTTTGGAAAGGAATTTGGAAGAGTTCAGGCAAGTCTTTGCCTTTCCTCTACCATCTTGGCTCTAATGTTGGAATTAAAAAAAAAATCTCAAATTTTAAGAGAAGTTTCTGAATTTACCAGAGTGGCCTTTTCTTCATATTAACAAGCTTGTCTGAACTTAACAAATTATATGCTGTGTTAAACATAACAAATAATAGTTATTTTAAAACTTATTATACACACACACACACAACATTACCATTTTGGTACATCTTGTTCTTTTTCATAAGCTTGAAAGAACAGATAATTATAAAAATAAAGAAACATCCATCTGGCTTGAAGCATTTTATTCTTGTGTAAGGACTGGCATTATGCATACAAAAAGTAAGCAGTTGCTTACTCATTGTATCTTAGGGGCAAGGTGGGGTATCTTCCCCTAAAATAGTTTATGAAACCACCTGCTACAGTGCCTACAATTCCATGATTAGAGATTCATTCCTTATGCCATAGTTTCCAGCATCCTTTTTTGGTTAAATGTGATAATGTCTGGAAGGAGTAACATTTTTTTAAAAAATGTATTCTTAATGCTCTTTATTAAAATATTGTTATTGCTTCATAATATATCTTTCATCTCTACCTTTCTCCACCCTCACCCCTGATAAAACAATGTTAATTATAACACAATAGAGCATACTCAAATGCTTAGCATAGTGTCCAGCACATAGTAGATGCTTAATAAATATTTACTAATTGATTTGTACTCATGATTGCTCTTCTTGTTGAATTAGATTGTACACCCTACTATGGGATACTTTGATATCCTTCTTTAGCTATGCATCTATGAAGAGCCCATTCTATGTCATGACAAAGACTTCTTTATTTGACTGCTGATCCAGAAGATCTCATGCCTCAGGGGTTGTTGAACCTGACCTTGGTGGATATACAAAAGGGGTGACCCACCCTTCCATAACTCTCTTTCCTTTATAGCTTCAAAATGAAGCAAGGCTACTTTGAGGTCCTGCTAAAATACAGATAGAGGAAGGGTGGCTACCCTATTTTCTACCCATATATGGCCGCTGCATATCAATGTATATCTCTGTCTCTTTTGTGTAAAGCAAATACCCCAAAATGGCATTGTTTATGTTGTAATTGTGTGAGCTCAAAAAGGACTAAAGCCTTGTGGTTACAACATGGATAGTAGCACCCACCAAAGCAGCAGTGGCCAATGGAAGTAGAAACAACTTCACAAAGGACAGAAAGACAAAGTGAAGACAGATGGATTAAGCAACATTATTTGTAATGTCAGAGAGAAATGTTGGCTAAAGCATAGAAAGTAATAGATTCTCGTAGTCCAGTAGAAAGCTATACTGTAAAGGAACTTTGCAAGAATACCATGTTGAAAGAAAAAGATTTCCTGTACCATTAGAGTGAGTTACCTCTTGCCACATATGTTTTCTACATGTGTGCCTTACAACCATTGTGCTCTAAATTAGTTACCACTGTTCATTCTGTTGTATCTGCATGTAATAAAACTCAGAGTTTGTGGAAAATGCTTTGTACTTGCTATATCACCTCACAATATACAAATTGAGTAAACTGGCTGATTGTTATTCAGGAGAATACTAGTTTAGATTCAAGCACTGAAGGGCTAGAAACATAGTTCCACAGGTTTACCCTTTAAGCTTTCAAAGGTAGTAACCACTCCTCTATGCAATCAACATGGGGTTGTATCACATGTGGAGGTGCTGCATAAACAAAGGCAATCAGCACACTGACCATATTTTACAATGTATGACTCATTCTGTACTTAAAATCGACCACTTCTTTGCAAAGAGGTAATGTATGTGATTCAACATCAATGGAGACAATAATGTATTGAGAAACATAATATCTTAGATTTCTACGAGAAAGAACCTTAAAGATAATTTTGGAGAAACTCCCTTCTAATGCAAAAAATTCTCTGCTGATTTGGAACTATGCCCAAAATGTTATAAAACTGTGCATGCCCTTTGATACAGCAATACCGCTACTAGGTCTGTATCCCCAAAAGACCATGAAAATGGGAAAAGGACCCACATGTACAGCAATATTTACAGTAGCTCTTTTTGTTGTGGCCAAGAAGTGGAAATTGAGGGGATGCCCATCAATTCAGGAATGGCTGAATAAGCTGTGGTATATGAACATAATGGAATGCTTTTGTTCCATAAGAAATGATGAGCAAGCAGATTTCAGAAAAATCTGGAAAGATTTGCATGAACAGATGCTGAGTGAAGTGAGCAGAACCAGGTGAACATTGTACAAAGTAACAGCAACATTGTGTGATGATTGACCTTGATGGATTTAGCTCTTCTCAGCAATGCAATGATCTAAGTCAATTCCAAAAGACTCATGATGGAAAATGCTATCCACATTCAGAGAAGCAATTATGTAGTATACTGATTGCAGATAGAAGCATACTATTTTCTCTTTTTTTTTCTCATGGTTTTCCCATTTTGTTCTAATTCTTCTTTCACAACATGATTAATGGGAAAATATGTTTAACATGATTATATATGTATAACCTGTATCAGATTTCATATCATCTTGGGGAAGGGGAGGGAGGCAAACTTAGAACTCAAAGTCTTATAAAAGGGAATGTTGAAAAGTAAAAATAAATTAAATGAAAAAA
Source organism: Phalanger gymnotis (assembly GCA_028646595.1). Lineage (NCBI taxonomy): Eukaryota > Metazoa > Chordata > Mammalia > Diprotodontia > Phalangeridae > Phalanger > Phalanger gymnotis. Next base: position 196,838,989 of record CM053626.1, on the reverse strand, counting down.
ATTCTCTGGTACATCCCATCCTCTGCTTGAATACTTTCATAGAAAAAGAACTCTATCCACCAAGGCAGCCTATTCCATTTTTGAAAAATCATAGACTTTTAGCTAAATACAGATATTGTACCATTTTACATTTTCACTATGTATTGTTCATATTTGCCCACGTTGTCTAATTATTTCATAAGTATGTGTCATACTTCCCAAAGTATGTTGTTAGATACACATAAATCAAGACCTTATCTTATGCTTTAACATTTTCCTTCCTTAGTGCCTAGCTTGATACCTAGTATACAGTAAAAGGAATAAATGCTTGCTGATGATTTT
>CM053626.1:196813398-196838168 GCA_028646595.1 Phalanger gymnotis | reverse complement strand
AGAGAAGAGAAGAGAAGAGAAGAGAAGAGAAGAGAAGAGAAGAGAAGAGAAGAGAAGAGAAGAGAAGAGAAGGGGAAGAAGAGAGAAAGAGAGGCAGAAGGGGAGAGTGTACAATAAAAGTTTAGAGGTCAGGATGGTTAACGCGTTTGAGTTATTGAAATGCATGGTACTGCCCTTTGTTGACATTGTTTCTGTCAATCCATGAAGTCTATTATTATACATAATTATAGCAGAGGGCAGAGAACTGGATGAAATTTAGAAATCCAATTCACAAGACCTTAGAATAGTCCACAATAGATTCTTCTTCTGATAAGGCATCACTATAGCAGAAAATGATGAGAAGCAGACCTTAAGTATCAAAGGGATGTTGTCAATATTATTATGGCACTGTCTTAGCCTTCTGATATAACTACTTCCTAAGGCACTAGGAGAGGTGAAAGAATCATCTCTAGTGGGGCTGTGGGTAAAAACTCAATTCCAATGTTCACATCATCGTCATTTCAAGAACAGTCATAAATGAAGAAGAGGATGACTATCGCATCACCTAAACTTCCTAAATATGTGATTGTGAATTATTGCCCTAATATTTACTAAGAGTGTGAGCAGTCAATAGGATTATTTATTCTAGGCCATTAATGGAGCGAGAAGTAGTATGGCATAGAAGATAGAGATCTATATGTTGGAGCTAGGGAGGGAAAACACAACTGTGTTTAAATCCTTCTTCTGATATACAAATACATACATACATACATATATATGTGTATATATGTTATGGTAATTAAGGTGGGACTTTTTTTTACAGTTTTCTCTTTTAGAATGCTAAAGTAATCAAGTGCCTTTTATTAAGTCTTGCTAGGTATGAAGCCCCAGGTCCACAACCTTTTGCTAACTAGATATAAAGCTCCAGGCCTACACCCTTTTGCTAACTAGATGTGAAGCCCCAGGCCCACACCCTTTTGTTGATTAGGTTTGAAGCCTTCAGACCCTAAGTAGTATGTATAAACTCAGAGGTTAGCATTTTGCTTTGGGGCTCTCACTGAAAGAATGTTGTGTGATTTGAGCACACAAGACTCTGGGTAGCCACTGGAGTTCTGCGGCTTTGAAAACCCAGATGTTGGTGCCTCTCTCTCTAGTAACTATGTAATTCCATGATCAGACAGCTAGAGTCCTGTTTGTTGATAACTGTGTATTTTTGCTCTGTTTATATTGTCTCCGTTTGTAATTTCTGTTTGTATTTGCTCTGAAGTTCAGGGTGCTGGCTATTTCTCCTGAACTAAGTGAAAGATTTTTGTATGTTTGATTAAAATGAAATTGTTAACCTCTTAAAGTTGCTTTCCTTAGAAAAACAGATCAAAGAACCTGTGTTGGAAACTCTTCTGCATGCTGTTGTTGCTGGTCTTACACAGCCACAGTAGCAGCAAACCACATTGTTATACCCTCCTGTATGCTGGTGTTATCCATCTTGCCCCGCCCCCCAGCAGATGCTAGGAGCATTGTTGTTACAATACACATGCACGCACACACACACACACACACACATACACACACACGCATATGTGTATATGTATATGTGTTATATGTGTGTATGTATATATGCCATATATAATTATATTATATATGTGTGTATGTATGTGTGTACATGTATATATGCATGTATGTATATATGCCATGTGACCATGGACAAATAACTTACCCTCTCAGTGATCCAAGCAATTTTTAAAGACTATGTTTAGACACTTGCTGATGTGTATCAGCGGAGGGAGGTTCCACACTGGGAGTTCCCTGTACTATGAAACCATAGGTCCAGACCTTCTCCCCTATAAAAGAATAAAAAAGAGGGTGGTGGTGGATAGGTGTGGGGTCAGGGTATGACTACTTAAACATTATAAGTTCATAGATGTAGAACTGGAAGGTACCTTAGAGGCCAAAGAGTTCAAACCCTTTATTTTACAAATGAGAAAAGCAAGGCAGAGGTTGATTAAGTTTAACTTACCTTGGATCACTTAATTGTCAAATATGTCATGAGTTCAAGTCTTCCTGGTTCAGTACTACATTTAGAAAGATCCTTTCTATATTTATATATCTACATCTATATATGCACCTATTTTATGTATATGTATATATGTATATTATATATATATTATATATGTATATGTATATATACACATATGTATGTATGCATTTGCACATATATTTATATGTAATCCTTAGGAACAACACAGTATGATATTCAATTTAGGGTTCATGGACCTGAGGGGGAAAAAAATTCTAATCGTTTAACACATTGACTGTTTTAGGGAACTGTGTGGGGATTGGGGTGGGAGTGGTGGGAAGGGCTCCAATCTCAGTTCTAGTAAAAGCAATGATATACTCAGGTGGAACCAGGAGTTTTCATCACAGATTTATGAATAGCTGTGATTATGTTCTCTGCTTATAAGTGTGCTGTCCTGACAGCTTATGTCTTCCATTACAACTTCCATTACAACTTGTGCTCCACATTGAAAATTATGGCACCTTTCAGTCCTCCTATAAATTATTTTCTGGCTTTGACCTCTTTGAATTTTAAAAGTGACCACTAAGGAGAAATGTGTGCTTTCCTTTCTCACTGTAGACAAATTACAAGGGCATAAGGACATAGAAAGTTATAGCATGATGTAGTGGCTAAAGGGTTGGCCTTGGGGATAGAAAGCCTGTGCTTCAGCCTTGACTTGTGACTACTAACTGTGTGTCCATGGGCAAGTCAGTTAACATCTCCATGCCCCAGAATACCCTAAGGCTATAAGTCACAGATGAGTTGCTGATCTGCAATGGTGAAGGGGATTTCCATATCAGGAATTCTTTATATTGATAAAATCAGAGATCTGCCCCACAAAGATATATGTAGAGAGAGATATCCACCAATATCTATTTACATCTATATCCATGGTTTTCTATCCATCTATCTATCTATCTATCTATCTATCTATCTATCTATCTATCTATCTATCTATCTATTTATCTATCTATCAGCTATCCCTTAGGATGCTATACATGCTATATAGCATGACATAATAGATATAATGTAATACAACTTAATATAATACAATGCAATAAAATAACATTCTATTATGCATATAAGATAGAATGTTATAGATAATATATGGTATTCTATGTCATGTTACATATTATACATGAAAAAATATTATATTACATTTTATCATACTATATCATGTCATGCTATGCCATGTCATGGCATCCCATATTATGCCATGTCATATCATAGCATGCCATACTACACTGTATCATACCATATCATACCTTACTCTACTATATACTATATCAGGGCTGTCCAAAATGCAGCCCACAGTGCGATTTATTCAGCCTACCTACAAGCATAGAAATTTACATAAATGCTTCAGTAAATGAAGCTGAGCTACTACAGAGCTCTCACTAAAATGGCAAATAAAAATATATTGTCTACTGTTTCAATAAAAACCTAAGGTTGGACAGCCCCGTACTATACTATACTATACTATACTATACTATACTATACTATACTATACTATACTCTATACTATACTGTACTATGCTATATTGTAATGCAGTATTTGCTTTATACATTGCATTATTATAGTGTTATATTACATTGTTTTATATTATACTATGTCATGATATATTATAATGTTTTTAATTTGATGTGTTTTACTGACTAATTTGTATTATTATATATACCCACTGATCCTATACCCACTGGTTCTAGCATTCCAGAGTGTCTTTGTATGCAATCTAGACTATAAAGACATGAAATCTCACATAGTAGGACCTGAAAGTATGGGAAATTTCAGAAGAAGGCAGCCAGAGTCAAAGCTTTCTACCACTCATCCTTCAGGCCACTCCCTCCATGACAGTAATGTCTTGGGAAATGAATTGGCCTAGAGGTCCCTGATCTATGGATTCTCAGGGTCCAAGTCAAATATTAAATATGTTATAGCCTAGCTCTGAAGCACCAGTCTAACTGTGAAGACCACATTATGTGAGTATGAAGAGTGATGTCACATACAGTAGGTGGGACAGTGATAACACACTCCTGAATGTGACATACAGTCCTTGGTAACTTTAAATCAACAGCAGAGTCTAGATGGAGGTAAAAGATGATCAGGGTTTTGCCCAACTTCCCTGGGTCTAAAGAGCAGCCCCAACCTGGCTTGAGTTTATCACCTTCGGACAAAGTGAAGGCCATGTGAATTCTTAATTCTGGCATAACGAACATGTTCAAACAGATATTCAGCTGGGATGCACTGATCACACTTCCTCACATTACACCCAATTCACAGAAGCACCTGAAGAAGGTCTATGCCAGTTTTTCCTTCTGTATGACTGTGGCAGCTGCAGGGGCCTACCTCCACATGTTTATCCATTTCATTCAACCCAGCTTGCTCTTAGCCTTGGCTTGCTTAGGACTGATAATCTGGCTAATAAGAACACCCCACCACCATGAAACTGAAAAGAAGAGACCACTTATTCTGACTCTATTTGCCTTCCTTGTAGGAAATGTTCTGGGCCCTGCCCTGGATTTATGCATTACCACTAATCCAAACATTGTTCCCACCTCTTTGCTTGGCGCTGCAATGATCTTCAACTGTTTTACCTTGAGTTCAGTCCATGCTAAGCATCACAGCTATCTCTTCCTCTGGGGCATCTTGATTTTTGCCAGGAGCCTGATATTTATCACCTCTTTAGGGAACCTCTTCTTTGGATCCCATTTATTCTTCCAGGTGAACCTGTATGTGGGACTGGCAGTTATTTGTGGCTTTATCCTTTTTGATACTCAGCTCATAATAAAAAAAAAAATTGAGAATGGAGATAAGGATTATATCTGGCACTGCTTTGACCTCTTCCTGGATTTTGCCACTTTCTTCTGGAGATTTTTGATGATTTTGGCAATGAATAGAAAGAGCAAGATGAAATAAAAGCAACAAACCCACCATCCAGCTTTTCCATCTTTTGGCTCTCGTTTCTCAACCCCTCCTTTTCTCTGTGTACACATTACAGGGGGCATGTTCCATGTTAATGAAAAAGATCAGAGAAGATTTTGCACTTTGTGTTTTTCTCTAAGGTTGTTGTTTCAATGAAAAACCAAAAAGCAACACCTTTGTAGTTTCCCTTTATGTTCCCTGGGATTCTATATCTGTCACTTTCCTTCTCCATACATACCCTTATCACTTTCCCTTTTTAGACCACTAACCTCTGGTGATGAGGAAGAAATTGGAACCAAAGCAAAAGGAAGGAATTGTAGGAAACAAATCTTCTTGGCTGTACTTTCAAGGTGGATTTAAAGTTTGTTTTTCTTTCTAAAGCCCATCTCTTCTCCTTTAGCTTTATTTTCATTTGACTAGTTGCTATGGGTGTGACTATTGAGCTATAGGGAAGGGCATATCTTAGTGGGTTTGTCAGAAGCATTATAACTAAGGCTAATAGCAGTTTGGTGGGAGGGGCAGTGGATGCTATTGCACTTAGGATTAGGAAGATCTGAATTAGAATCTTGCCTCAAATTCTTACTACTAATGTGGCCTTTATTAGATCATTTAGCCTTACTCGGTCTCAATTTCCTCATCTGTAAAAAGGGGGATAATAATAACATTCTGAGGGTTGCTATGAGGTTCAAATGAGAGAGCATGTAGAAAGCTCTTTATAAACCTTAAAGTGCTATATAAATAGATGATGATTATGATGATGATGATGATGATGCCTGATATTGATTCAAGAGGAGAAAGAATTAATGGTTTAGCACATAGAGAGTGCTTACTAATTCCTTGTTAACTTGCCTATTGAGTTGTCTTAACAGCAGTACACATGTGGAAGATGGAGCCCTACCACGTATGGATGCAGTCATATCTGGAGATGGGGAGCCCAATGTTTCCAGAGAGTATGGCTTGGCTGGACCTCCTCAGATTAAGGAAGAAGTAGGTCTGAAGAGAGAAGTGTGCATCAGGGTGATAAGACATTATGGCAAGGCAGCTTTATGGACAACATTGGGCAAAGCCCAATGACAGTCATTAATCTGGCTAGAGGCCTCTATGATGAGTGGAAGGCCCAATCACAATTTAATCGCCCAAAGCACCTGGAAACAATCTAGAGTTAGAGAACCTGAGTTTCAATCCCATTTTGAATGCATCCTACCCATGTAGTCTTGGCTAAGTCACTTTACCTATTAAGCCTTAGTTTACTCATCTTTAAAATGGGAAGTTGTTACTAAGATGGTCTCTTAAATTCCTTTCAATACTACATTTGTGATTGTAATCTTTATAAGTTTCGCCTCTAGGTTGATATTATCAGTTTATTGCTGGTCTGACAGATACACCATCTTGTCTCATCCTCAAATTAGAAACAAAAACAAAAACATATTATTATTCACCCATATGTGCTACAACTCTGCCCCTGGCCAAATCACTCTCATTTCCCTTGGTCCAACCCTGCTTCAAGGAACAGTCTCACTTTAGATAGATTAGTAGATTTAAAGCTAAATACTCATCTAGTATAAGCCCTTTGATTGTGAAGGGGTATCAATATAAAGATTCATGGGACAAGCCTTAATTCTTAAAATATGTAGACTATTTGGGACAATATTGAATCCTTCTAAACTCTTCTGCACTTTTTCTCTTGGAGCTGTCTACTTTGTAGTGTGACAGCTTTCCTTGTTCAGTGGGTGATTGTTGAGATATGGGTATCATTAGAAGTATCCAAAATATCTTGGAGAAAGAATATGAAGGGTAAACAGAAATGGTGATCCCTGTAAAGTACTGCCTTTACTTAACATATTAGGCTAACCTTGGATGATCTCTTTGGGGCTAGAGAGGATCAAAATTATCTATGCCTGGGAGGCAGGGACATGATGGTAATGGGACCCTTGGTATATCTCAGCCAAGGCCTGGGTAAGGAATGTGGGCTAGGTCAGGGAAGTCACATATAGGAGCACCAGCCTAGCATTAATTTCTGAAGTATAGAGTAGCACTGCTAAAACGATCTGTCCCAGTGTCCTGCATCCACCTCAGAAAATCAGTGACCTGGGTCAAAGCCCCAGTCATCCTGTTCTAGTTATAGCTTTGCCAACTATTGATCTAGCTCAGGAACCTGGGGAACCTGTGGCCTCCAGGCCAAACGTGGCTCTTGAGGTCCTCAAGTAAGGTCCTTTGACTGAATCCAAACTTCACTTGGGGTTTGTTCTGTTAAGTTTAGATTTAGTCAAAGGGCCATACTTGAGGACCTAGAGGGCCATGTAGGGCCTTGCAATGGTAGGTTCCCTACCCCTGATCAAACTTACTGCCTTGAGAGCCTCTGGATACCTGGACTAGACTGTTTCTTCCATGGCAATTGTTTATCTCCGATAAAAATCTAACTGTGTCTTAAGTCCCCCAGAGTCAAACTTTACCTATTTACCTAATTGAAATAAAGGACTTTCTTTTTTTTTTCCCCTTTAGAAACAGTGCCAATAATGATAAGGATGAAAAAAATACTTTTCAAGAAAAAGCCTTAACAGAAAACCTGTTAATACAGTAATCACTGTAATTATCACTTCCTTTTCTAGTTCCTTGGTTTTCAGCTCAGGCTGCATTCTACAACTTGTACTGTCAAGAGAAAGGTGGTTTTGATTTTTTATGTAATATACACACCTTTGATTTCTAAATAGTGAAGTTATGAAAGGGAATAGAGGAAGAAAAGGAAGGAGGGGGAGAGAAAGATAGACAAAAAATAAATGGAGAGTGAGAGTGGCAGAAACAGAGTTTGACAGCTAGAAAGGGAGAGATCAAGAGCCCTTAATAACAGCAATAGTAGCAGTAAAAACAAGATTAACAACAAAATAACAAAAACGACAGAACGGGAAAATTTTCTCTTCTCACCTGCTGGCAGGTTGTATTGAGGATTTTAGTTTCCCTTCCTCTGATTTCTGTAAGATTTCCAGAGGTCAGCATATAGAGAAAATAATAATAAAATACACCTGGAAGAACAAAGAGAAGATCTTAAGAGATTTTTTTTAAAGTGGAAGTGAAGGAATATTGTTACTAAATCTCCAAGTAGACTATAAGAAAGGTAATTATCAAAGTTATTTGGTACTATTAAAAATAGAAAAAAATGATCCTTGGAACTTCAATCTGTTTATGGACTCTACTCCTCCTTGTCCAGGTCTCACCTCAAAGACAGTTATCCTGGACCAACTACTCATTTTAATTATGTTTTTAGGCTGTCTTAAGGCTCTCCTTTCCATAACCTCACTGAGGACCCCCCTACATTAGCTCGATTCCAGGTGACACCTTAGTGAATGCTACAAGATGCTAATGTTCCCCCCACCAGCAAAAATCTTTTAGTATGAAAAAAAAATGCCTTAATTCTCTCAAAAGCACTTCAATTTTTTTTTTAAAAGAGCCAAAACACTTAATATGGCTATAAAGCCACATTTTTAAAAATATTTTTTTAAAATGTTGATGCAAAAAGTGTATAGCAACACAGGGCTGTAGCATAAACCATAAAATGGACGTGAGTCCATTCTACACAAAGTGAAGAGACTCCCCATTCTCAAAGAAGTTTTATTTAACTTATTTGCTAAAACAAAATGCCCCAATCAAACCCACTCCCCAATCTCCAAACTTCAAGTTCTTACCAGTGTTACAAAAATAGTTCATTTAGTTCAATTTCCTGGAGCTATTTTTCTGAGCACTTTTCATCTCCCCTCCCTTTGTCCTCCCTTCCCCCTCTCTTTCTTCCCCTCTCCCTTCCTTCTCCTTTCCCTCTCTCTTCCCTTTCCCTTCCCACTCTGCCTCCTTTTCCTCTCTCCTCTTTCTCCTCTCCCTCTCATTTTATTTCTCCTTCTTTTGCAAAAATATGGGGTCTGGACTGAATGACTTCTAATCCATCTAGCTATTAATCTGTGGGTTTTGTTTAGTGACCCTTCTTAAAATATGTGAACCTCAGTTTTTTTTGTTTGTTTTTGGAAGGGAGAAAGCAGGGCAATTGGGGTTAAGCGACTTACCCAAGGTCACACAGCTAGTAAGTTTGTCAAGTGTCTGAGGCTGGATTTGAACTCAGGTCCTCCTGACTCCAGGGCTGGTGCTCTACTCACTGTGCCACCTAGCTGCCCCTGAACCTCATTTTTCTGATATGTAAAATGGGGATAATAAAAGTTGTCCTAACTACCTCCTAGCATTCTTGTAAAGGAAATGATCTTCCATTTCAAAAACATAGAATTGCAAATTTTTGTCATTGCCTGCATAAGAGAACAAATGAGTCATAAATTATTTGGGTGAAGCAAATGCAGCCATTCTGATAGCTATACCTTCCCCACCCACCTACTCTAATCTAAAAATTTAACTGATGTCATCCAAGAAGCTCTAATTGTTATGTAAAATATACCTTGCCTTTTATCTCTAGGCAGAATTTTGACTTTCTCATTATGTGAACCAGAAACCCAATGCCTGTGTTCATTTTCCTAGTTAAATTGTACAGGGATAGAATATCTTATTTGGGTGGCAGAGCAAAATAATTAAGGAGAAATTTAAAAAGCAAAGCAAGAAACTAACTAGTATGAACCTTGGTCATGCTTCACAGAACATCTTCATGGTTGACTGAGGTTTTAGCAAGCCATACAGATGTCTTTTTATTTTTCCCCCTAAACGGTCAGGACCTTACTGGTTTTGTATAGTTCGAGTTCAGCTAAGGTTCTGAGTTCTCTCTGACCCTGGGTTGCTGAAACCACATTAAAGTTTCTCAGTATTTTAGACCCATTTTACTGAGAAAATTTTACATCTAGAAATATTTCCATAGCTGCTCAGAGCACAAACCATTTTAATGCCATGAAGATAATATGACACTGACATTTGCAATAGGAGTAGACACTCTATTTGGTTTTGAAATGACTTAGTTTTAAATCTTCCTTTTCCCAATGTCTGTTTGGCATTGGCAATTGGGTTATGTCTCTGGGCCTCAGTTTCCTCATCTGTAAGATGTAAATGATCTCTAATACATATAATATGTAACATTATATAATTACATTTCTATGATTGAAGACATTATCCCTAATATATCTCTATAATTATCTCTAGAGATATCTCTAATATTATATATGTATGTATATATGTATATTTGTGTGTGTGTGTGTGTGTGTGTGTGTGTGTGTGTAGTGAAAAATGATTTTGTCTTAGTAACCATCATCTTGGAGACTCAGAGTTTCCCCCCAGTTCCTTTCTTCCAAAGTTCAATCTCTTCTTCTGAAGGACTTTACTGACAATGAGATTGCATTGAGTCTCCTTATCCTAGTTAAATCCCATACCAAGTTCGGAGGTAATTTAATCAAAGGTATAGGAAGTCCACTATGTTCTGCTCAGGCTTAGGTGGAAGCAGTTTTCTTCTATCTAGGTAGCCCAGGGCTGGGAGTGGTCAGGTATGATTGGTGAGTGGTCTGATAGGAGGCTTATTTCTTCTCTCTGGAGGTCAGTTGATGATGGGATGATACCAGCATCTTTTGAAAAGGTATATAAACTGGGCGCTCCAACCCCCAAATCATGCCCATTTCTATACTGGCTCTCTTAGGGTGGCTCAGTCTTTGACTGCAGCTCCACGTTCATGTTGTCAGCCTGAGAGAAAGAAAAACATGGACCTAATTTTGTTTGTCTTTCTTAGATCAAACTCTGGAGGTTGACTACATATACACAGACATACACGTATATATGCATACATGTGTATATGCATATAAATATACACATATATGCATATATATGTATATGTACATATATGTATGTAACAACAATGCTACTTGCCACTTCTGTGGCTGTGTAAGGCCAATAACACCAGCACACAGGAGGGCTGCTAGCACAGGATCTTTGATCTGCTTTTCTAAGGAAAGCAACATTAAGGGGTTTACAATCTCACTTTAATTAAACATACATATGTCATTCACTTAGTTCAGGGGGAAAAGTCACCACACTTAACTTCAGAGAAAACACAAAAAAAAATTACAAGCAGAAATTATATAAACAGAGCAAATAATACAAATAAGCAGACAGGGCTTCTAACTGTCTGACCATAGCAATACATACATAGTTACCAGAGAGAGAAGCACCAACATCTAGGTTTTTCAAAGCTGGGGGCTCCTTCACAGCTACCCAGAGTCTCATCTGGTCAAATCACATGACACTCTTCCAGTGAGTGAGCCTCCAATTAAAACCTCTCCTCTTGCAGTTCTGAGGATTCTCGATTCTCAATTCTTGATTCTGAGTTTAATGGCTATTTTCTGCATATATATACCCTTTTTCAAGGCCTGAGGACTTCATACCTCTCATGATCTAATTAGCAAAAGGGTGTGGGCCTTCCAACAAACAAAGGCAAGACTCAACCAAAATCACTTGATTGCCTTAGTGCTGAGAAACACTCCAAAAAGAAAAAACAATAAAAAGTTCCACTTTGCTTGCTCTTACAATATGCACACAAATAAACACACACACCCCTACATATATATGTATACATATACATATATATATACATATACATATACACATCCATATACATATACACATATACATACATATACACACATATAAATATATATAAACACATATATACATATATAGTAAACTCTGGAGAGTTATGTGTGCGTGTGTGTGTGTGTGTGTGTGCGCGCACATATGTGGGTGTGTGTATAGTCAACCTTCAGAGTTTAATATATGTGTGTGTATATATATGTATATATATGCATACATACGTATAGATACATATATACATACAAAAAGAGAAAAAGAGAGAGACAGAGAGAGAAAGAGAGGGAGAGAGAGAGAGAAAGAGAGAGAGAGAGAGAGAGAGAGAGAGAGAGAGAGAGAGGTTAAACTTGCTTGCTACCACAATTCTTGATCACAATTTGGAACTATATTAGCTCTCATAGCTAAGCCTCTGTATTTTTGTTTGGTTATTCTTCTTGACTCCATTTTGGGTTTTCTTGGCAAAGAGACTGGAGTGGATTGCCATTTCCTTCTCCAGCTCATTTTACAGATGAGAAAAATGAGACAAACAGGGTTAAGTGACCTGTCCAGGGTCACACAGCTATTAAGTATCTGAAACCAGATTTTAATTCGGCACAAGACCAGTTTTCCTGACTCTAGCCGTCCCAACTCTTTGTATTGTCTATGACCTAGAGATCATTATAATGCCTTTGTCACAGGTGGAAGACAAAAAAAAAAAAACTGGCTTTCATAATACATCAGTAAATACTTGGAAAGTCTGTCAAGGCTTATTATTTTTCCTTATATCTAAGTAATCACTAACCATCCCATGAAAACCAAATGCTTCTGACTTTCCCTTCAGCCAAAAAAAAAAAAAAGAAAAAAGAGGTCCTTAACATTTTTTTTTTTGGTTTGTTTCAGTGCCCACTTAGGTAGTTTGATGAAGCCTACCCCCCCAAAAGGAAACAATTTATAAATGCAAAAATAAAATAAATATGATTAAAGAAAACTGACTATATTGAAATACAGTTATCCAGATATTTTTAAAAATATATACACAAGTTCTCAGATCCTAGATTGACAACTCCAGAGGGTCTAAGGTCTCTTTAGTGCCTCTCTAGAACACGGACTAACTTGATTACCTTTTCAAAATCTATTCTTCTTTTATAACCTTGCTAACCTTCCTCTACATTCCACTCTAGGAGAGTATTTTTAAAAACATTTTTGCTCCTTTTCCCTTTTATTAAGGATATTCACAACATGGTCAGACACACCCGCACACACACAACCTGAAACTATAGCTAATAACTTTCACTTAATAAGAATGATAAGAACTTTTTCTACCTCTTTCAGAAGTGAAGATTGTCCCTTTTCTCTTTCCCAACTTGGACTTAAAAGATGCCTCGCAGGAGAACTGCTCAAGGATAAGTGTAGTATCTGTGGAATGAGGATAATAACAGCACCTACCTATAAGGGTTCTTGTGAGGATAAAATAGATTATATCTGTAAAATTCTTTGCAAACCTTAAAGTTCAATAGAAATGCTAGACATCACCATCACCATCATTAATCTTTGATGGAGCTGATGGAGCCATAGGACTCCTAAAAAAGGGTACTTGAACTTTGCCACATATTTCATCAGCCCAGATCCCTGGCTGTCACCTGAGGCATCTGTTCCATTCCAGTATAATCCTCTCAACCATCCTTTGGTGGTGGTGGGGGGGGGCAGGGTGGCATGCCCTTCATTTTCTGTTACCTCTTGACCACCTCATACTACTTACCACTCCTTAAACCCATCAAGATCTTTTCACTAACTCTTTTTTTTTTCCGTTTCTCTTTATAAAAGTTTCATTTTTAACTCCATTAGACACAGACCCACTAGGAATCTTGCCCGTCCAACTGGTGTCTTAATAAACTCACTACTTGACCTGAAAGAAGGCTTGAGTGGTCAAATTCTTTCAACCTCCCCTGTACCCTTGAATTTCAGGGTTCTTAGCACCCCTAGAATGAAACAATCATCATCATCATCATCATTAAAGCTTTATGGTTGTTGCATGAAGTGGAAGCAACAGTGAAAATTAAAGGAAGTGTACAAGTGTAAATAAAAGTTTCCCTTCAGCATTCATATGCACACATCTGGCCATGGTAATCAAGTCTTTTCTATCCTCTATACATACACAATGGATTCTGGCTTGATGTGAAATTACTTTTCAGCAGAGCTGTTTTAGAAGACCATTTTGATAAACCACAATGTTTTTCCTTATATCTTCTAAACATGGGACAATGTGACATAAAATCAATTAAATTTTTCTTTTTCATTTGTCTATACTTTGAGTTACTAGAAGATATCATTCTGTCTTGAGAGTAACAGATTTGAGGCTATAGGTATAATGGTAACATGTATATATAGGGGCAACTACAGAAACAGATTGGGCAGCTACATGGCATATGGATTAGAGCACTGGGTTTGATGGAGTTTAGACTGTGGGAACCCCCTTGGACCCCAAAAGAATTTGGGTTCTATTTGCTTGAGGGGGGAATGATGAGGGCACAGTTTCTGTGAAGCCCCTAGCATCTGGAACGCAGTCTCTGGGAACCCCCTTGAACTTTCCTTGAATCTTCCCACTTTATCTGGCATTGGCCTGAGGCTATAACCTTACATTATCATTAGGCCCAAATCTCTACCTAGCCTTGCTACTTCCCACCCTTAATCCTGATCAAAATATCTGTAACCTAGCCCTACCCCAGCCTTCTGTTGTCTTTCATCTCCAGGTAGCCTTCAGCTATTTCCCACCCTGGAGTCTGACCTCATCCAGGTCCCATCAAGCTCCTCCTTAGACTCCTGCTCAAGACCCTCCCTAAACCTCTCCTCTAGTCACCGCAGACCACCCCTCAATCCCTCCCACAATCTTTGGGTATATAATCTCCATCTTGCTTCCACGAAGGAACTCAGTAGATTGAATCTGGCCCTCTTGTGAAAACAGGCATCACAAAGGAGGGGGGGGATTTCTTAAGACCACTCATTATGGTGAATCCCTAATAAACTTTTTCTTTTCCCTTTACTGAGAAGGCTCGAATTGAATTCTTTTAGCAGGACCTGGCATGTCGCTATTTTGGGGTCTCCAGCACCCCTAGAAACGTATGGTTCCCTGCCACCATCATTTTTCTTTAACCTCTTCAGGCTTGCAATCAGGAAGATTCATCTTCATGAGTTCAAATCTAGCCTCAGATACTTACTAGTTGTGTGACTCTAGGTAAGTCACTTAACCCTGTTGGCCTCAGTTTACTCAAATGTAAAATGACCTAGAGAAGGAAATGGTAAATCACTCCAGTATCTTTGTAAGAAAACCCCAAATGGGGTCATGAAGAATCAGATATGACTCAAAATGGCCCAACAGCCAAAATAGAAACAAAGTACTTTCACATCGGAAATCTCATTTGATCCTCACAACAACCTTGGATTTCTAACATTTTTTTTCCCATTTGGCAGAGGAGATATTGAAGCTTAGACATGAGATCTTAGATTTAGAAGGAAGAGGGTTCTTCAGAAATCATTTAGCTCAATCTTCTCCCCTTATTGATGAGGAAACTGAAACCCAAGGCTATAAGGTTTATCCAAAGCCACATTGTTAAGAAGGTATGAATTCAAATCCAAATCTTCTCATCCCCACATAACACTAGTGACAGGTTATGTACACAGAGCCTAACTTTTAACTCCAAGTCCATCTTTTCACAATGCTGAACTTCTCAATTGATGCATTATTAGAGAAAACACCTGACTTCTTTATTTAAATAAATAGGCACTGGAGTTGTCTTTCCCAGTCAGCTCACTGCCTTCCCCTCTCTCACTAATCTTTAAGGTTCTCAGATCAGATCTGCATAAATTTCATTTGCAAAACAATTGAAATAATGGGGTGTTTCTTTGCCTTTCTATGAAGAGTGAATGTCTCTATTCATCTTCTCAGACAGATTTAAAAACAAAACTATACAAAACCTTGGAAACTTCCAATGTCACTGCATCAATTGGAGAAATTACAACAAAATAAATACTAAAGTCGGGATCTGACTTACTCCATTTACATTTAGCAGAGATAACATTCAAATGTGAAAAACAAGTAATACAAAGAGTAATACAGTTATAATAGAGATAGTATGATTTACAGTCCTGACTGCATAAAACTGAAAAGGTCAGCACCATGTAATATGGCCTGCTTTCAGAGGATAAAATAGATTCTATGAAAAAAGTTCCATTTTTAAAACACTAACTGGAGAAAATCAAAGAAGATAAGAATCCTGATATTGAAAAAGCAGGAACTACTCTTCGACAGACCCAGATGTTCCTTCCTCTCTAGGTTCCAAACCAATAGAACCCCCTTAGGGAAAATTCATGTACCCCAAGAAAATAAAACTATCTTTCCAAATGTAGGTTCTAAAGCCTACTGGTGAATTGTAAGTATCTAGTATATTTGTATATACAACTGGATCTCTGGAGAAAAAAGATGCACAACACATTTAAGTTTAATCTGCATTATTAATATTTTTACTTTTTTATTTTTATTAATTTATGTTATTTTTAATGATTTATTATCACTTTCTTCAGTCTAAATAATCAATGAAAGAATAAATTAAACCCTGATTTATAGCATTTGCTGATTTTGGAGGAGTAAATGCTCCCACTGAAAATTTAACTGTTTGATCTCCTGAGCTAGCGGGTTCCACCTTGTTCCAGCCAGCAGTATTCCTCATTCCCACAATCCTCTCAATTGTCCTAATTCTCTTAAGTGCTTTTTGTACCCAGGAGAGTTCCATCCAAGCCATGAGACCAAGTGGGTACTTCTCTCATCTGGCCAAGAAGCCCCACTCAAAAAGGTAATTTTGCTGAGATGAACCCATATTCATCTTCAAACTCTCTCTAGTGCAATGAGCATCTTGTCTCTTTTAGCATCCTTTCTGGCCCCAAATATTTGTCCCATGAATTTAACTGCCTTCATTCTAATACAGTAAATCCATTACCATAAAGCAAACTGACCTGTTGCTAAATGCTGATGACATTTCACAACTAATCCTTACTAGCGCCTAACATTATCTTGCTGCCCTGATCCATATTGACTTGTGTTTCAATAACCAAAATGACTTTCATCTTACTGATTATTAACTGATCCTGCCATCTTCTGGAATATTTCAATGACTTCTGATAACATAATCACTCCCTCAACACCATGCAAATTTGTTCATCCTTCTGCCAGGACCAATAATGTACAAAATAATGAAAAGAAAGAGAAATCCAACACTGATCCTAAATACTTCATTCAATTTTGTTTACCCTAGAATCCAAGTTAGCATAAGATGGCTTTTTTTTCTTATTTCTGGAAATGTATCTTGTGTTAGGAGATGCTCCCATTCTTCATGAATTTCATAACATAGTTCAATTCAATTCAAATCCATAAAGACTCATCCATGTGCAAAGAATTGGTATACAAAAAAAAAAAAGTGTTCAATCCTCTCCAGAATCTTACAGTCTGTTTAGGGATACAACATATATCTAATAAGGCATAGGACCATAGATGTAAAGTTAGAAGGGACTGCAGAGGTCATCTAGTTCAATCTCCTCATTTTGTAGTTGAGGAAACTGAGACCCAGAGAGGTTAACAGATTTCCTTAAGGTCTCATGTGTCAGAGGAAGTATTTGAACCACACTCCTCTTACTCTAGAGCTATTGTTCTTTCTATATGTAACTATATACTTATACAAGGATCGAATGCTCCATCAAATGAATAGGTTAGGGATGACCTTAAGTCCTCTGGTAACTCTTACTCTGAGTTTCTAGATATCAGCACTTAGGGGAATTGAGTCTGCAACAACCCTGTAACTCAAGACCAGTATTAATCCTTTGAGATGGGTGCATATCTCTTCATGAAGAGAGAGACAAAGAATTGATTTCTTGGTCCTCTGTTTGGCTTATAAATACAGAAGGGACTAAGCCATGAACAGATTTGTAATCCTTTACTGTTCAAGTGGATTCAATTCATTAAACACTTATTAAATGTCTTTTATGTTAAGGGAACTTTGCTAAATGCTAGGATTATGATGGCAAAAAGTTCCTTAAGGAGAAACTGGGAGTATACAGCACATATAAAAGTATGTAAATAAAAAGTACAGATGAAGTAGTTGCAAGAGTTGAAAATGACAAAACTTGTTTAGACAATGTCAAAAAAAAAAAAAAAGAAAGGCTTCATGTAGTAGGTGGCACATGTAGTAGGTAGAGTAGGAAGGAGCACATGAGCATCAGCCCACTGAAGGTACAGAGGATATCTATAAAATAACATGTCTCATACATAGGAAATAGAAACCAGATCAATTTCACTGCAAGGGAGAGTATGGGAAGAAAAATTAAGGAAAGAAAAAGAAAAATAAAAAAAAAGTAATTGAAGGAAGGAGACAGCAATTGGGGGAGTGAGGAGGGAAAAAACAAAACAAAACAAACTTTAGGATATAGCACCCTACTAGTTAGGTTTGTTGTTGTTCAATAGTGCGAGCCTCTTCATGACCCCATTTTGGGATTTTCTTGGCAAAGATACTGGAATGGTTTGTCATTTTCTTTGCCAGCCCTTTTTTATAGATCAGGAACTGAGGCAAACAGGGTTAAGTGACTTGCCCAGGATCACACAGATAGTAAGTGTCTGAGACCAGATTTAAACTTACAAAGATGAGTCTTACTGATTCTAAGCCCAGTACTCTATTTAGTTGCCCTAGTTAGGTTTAGAAGGAAGCTAATGACAACACAAAGTGAAGACGAGGAGGAAGAATTTTCTAGGCATTGAGAAAGACTTTGAAAAGCCAAAGAAACAGATAATAAAAGTCCAAGTTTGGGAAACAGGAACTTGCTGAATTTGACTGTAATGGTGAGTTTATAGAAGAGAATAATATGAAATAAGACAGGAAAGAGAGGTTAGAATCAGTTATTAAATCTTTAAATATTAGACTGAGAGGTTTTCTTTTTATCTTAGATGCAATCAGTCAACAATGAAGTATTTATTAAGGGCCTCATATATGCCAGGCACTGTGTTAAACTTTGGGGGATACAAAGACAGACAACAGATGCCTTTGCTTTCAAGAAGCTCAGAGTCTAATGGAGAAGATAATATGCAAACAGCTATACAAAAACAAGATATGTATCAGATAAATTGGAGATAATCAACAGAGAGAAAACACTAGCATTTAGGGGAAAAGGATTCTTGTAGAATATGGGATTTAGTTGGAAAAATAGGGAATAGGACAATAGGGAACCATAGGAAATTTTTGATCAGTGCAGTGAGTGAAATCATTATCTAATGTATAAGAAAGGTTATTTTGGTAGCAATATGGACCATGTATAGGTGAAGGAAAAGACTAGAAGTAGCGACTGCCATTATTAGATGAACAGGCTAGACAAGATATGATGAGTATAACTTTATTATTCCCTAGCCCTTAAAGTAAGGACCTTTAACCTAGTGTTATCAGTTTGAAGAGACATTAAAATAATCTGTAAGATTTTTCTTTTCCTTTGGGTTTGTACTCATTTTTTTTTCTTTCAAGGCTTGTCTTACTACCTTCATGAATCAGCATGCACTTATTGCTATTTATTATAAACTAAGACACACAAATAAAATGTGCTTCTGAAAGTTAATTTAGAAAGTGGTGCAATAGAAAGACATAGACCCCTCTCAAGCAATGTTGGTAAAAAAGAGCTTATGACACATCTTTAGAAATGACCCCTTTTTAGGAGTTAGAGCAGAGATAGCTTCATGGCAATTCCAATATGTGTCAGCTGAGTGCTATCAAAATAGTCTGACAAGTCTGGAATAGCAAGGTACAATCTCATCTTTCAACTGTATGCTGAAAAATATTATTTCGGGCAGACAAAGCATTTGTTTCTTTTAACTAGATTAAAGGTAAACAGTTTAACCTTATTGACTGTCTTATTATTACTTTTTTTCCTGTTTACCTTTTTGTGCTTCTCTTGAGTTTTGTATTTGAAAGTCACATTTTCTATTCAGCTCTAGTCTTTTTACTAGGCAGGAATGCTTAAAATTCTTCTATTTCATTGAATAACTATTTTTTCCCCTAAAAGATTGTACTCAGTTTTGCTAGGCAGGTGATTCTTGGTTATAATACTAGCTTCTTTGAACTTCAGAATATCACATTCCATGGTCTCCTAGTCTTTAATACAAAAGTTGTTAAATCTTGTGTGATCCTGACTGGCTCCATGATATCTGAATTGTTTCTTAGTGGCTGCTCCCTCTACTGGGGAGCTCTAGAATTTGACTAAAATATTCCTGGGACTTTTCATTTTGCTATCTCTTTCAGGAGATGATTGGTGAACTCTTTTAATTTCTATTTTATCCTCTGATTCTAGAATATTGGGGCAGTTTTCCTTGATAATTTATTGAAGGATAATCTCTAGGCTCTTTTTTTGATAGTGGTTTTTAGGTAGTCCAATAATTCTTAAATTATTTCTCCTGGATCTAATTTCAGGTAATTTGTTTTTCTAACGAGATATTTCCCTTTCTTTTTTCTTCATTCTTTTAGTTTTCTTTTATTGTTTTTGATGTTTCATGAAGTCACTCTCATGCATTTGTTCAACTTTACTTTTTAATGAATTATTTTCTTCAGTGAGACTTTGTACCGCCTTTTCCATTTGCCCAATTTTACTTTTTAAGAAATTTTTTTCTCTAGCGAATTTTTGTTTATCTTGCCCCATTTGGCCAATTCTACTTTTAAGGAGTTCTCATCAGTGGATTTTCATGTTTTTTTTACCATTTGGCTTATATTTTTTAGGCACTGTTTTCTTCATAATTGTGTGTGTGTGTGTGTGTGTGTGTGTGTGTGTGTGTGTGTATGTGTGTGTTTCATTTAAAAGCTGTTGGTTCTTTTTTTTTTCATTATTTTCTTACTTTACTCTCATTTTCCCCCAATTTCCCCTTTGCTTCTTTTATCTGATTAAAAAAATAAATTGTCTCTCCCATGGCCTGAGACAAGTTCACATTTTTCTTTGAGGCTTTGGATAAAGGACTTTTCCTTTTGTTGTTTTCTTTTGAATTTGTGTTTTGATCTTCCCTGTCACCCTGCATAGTAATTAGCTATGGTCAAGTTTGTTTTTTTTTTAATATTTTTTTTGTTTGCCCAGCCTAATTCCTGACTTTTAATTTTATGTTAAAGTTGGGCTCTTCTCCTCAGGTTGTAAGGGACACAGTCTCAAGCTTCAGGGTTTCATTTATTTATTTTGTGCAGCTATTTTCAGAGTTAGTCCTGGTGATCTATAAGTTTTCAGTTCTACCAAGGTGGTATGATCTAAGGACAGCTGTGTTTACTACCCTTTTGGCCAGTGCTCTGGCCCATGAGAGAACATAACCACTCTTTTCTGCCCTGAAACTGTGACTGTAGTCGCTGCTCCACTGAGGTATAACAATGTGGCTTGCTGCTACTATGGCTTTGTAAGACCAACAACAGCATGCAGAAGAGCTTCTAGCACAGGTTCTTTGATCTGCTTTTTTTAAGGAAAACAACTTTAAGGGGTTAACAATCTCACTTTAATCAAACATACATATATCATTCACTTAGTTCAGGGGGAAAAGCCAGCACCCTGAACTTCAGAGCAAATACAAACAGAAAATATCAGCAGATCAAATAACAGAAACCAGTGGCTAGGCTTCTAGCTTTCCATCCAATATCTCAATACATAGTTACCAGGGAAGCCCCACATCTGGGTTTTCAAACCAGAGGGCTCCTTAATATGGCTGCCCAGAGTCTCGTCTAGTCAAATCACATGATACTCTTCCAGTGAGTGAGAACCCCAAACAAAATGCTAACCTCTAAGTTTATATACCCTTCTTAGGGCCCAAAGGCTTCAGACCTAATCAGCCAAAGGATGTGGGCCTGGGGCTTCACATCCAGTTAGCAAAAGGGTATGGGCCTGAGGCTTTGCACCTAGCAAGACTTAATCAAAGGCACTTGATTATTTTGTCATTATAAAAGAGAAAATAGTAAAAAAAAAAAAAAGTCCCACCTTAATTATCACCCCATGAGACTACAAGCTCTGGTGTACTAGTACTCCTTCTCACCCTTAGACTACCACCCAGGATTGCCATCGAGATCAGCATGAGAACAATGCAACAGAGTCCTGCACTTAGTGAAAGCAAAGGGACTCCTGTAATCTCCTGACCAATTGTCTGAACATTTCAGTCTATGGGCTGAGAGCCCTGGAAATTGACATTACCAATTCAGTTGCTCCCACAGCCTGTGGCTGGCCTGCCTCTAAGTTGCTTGTGCTGGACTTCACTTCATTATCACCCTGGTGTGACAGACCTTTCCTGACAACTTTCTAAGGTGCCTTGGGGTAGAAAATTGTTTCACCCTGTTCTTTTGTGGGTTCTGCCACTCCACAATTCACTTGGAGGTATTGTTTTAAAGTTATTTGGGAGAGCTCATGAGAGTCCCTTCCTTTTCTCTGCTATCTTGGCTCTGCCTCTATGGTGCAATTCTAAGCATAGGAATGTCAATATACATGTATCTTCTTGGAGAAAATTTTGTATTTGATTTGATTTTTTAATCACCATGAATGATTTATTGCTTATTGGTTTTAGTCTTTGAGATTAAGGAATATACACCACCTAGAAGTCACTACTAAGTATACTGAGTTATCATTTAATGTCAAGAGACATGTCAGTGGCAATGATTTACATTCAGCTCAAATCTCATCTGAAACTGCTAAGTGAAAGAAGTCCACTAAAATCTTAACTGGGCAGCTAGGTAGTACAGTGGATGGAGTACTGGACTTAGAATAAGGAAAACTAATCTTCATGAATTCAAATCAGGCCTCAGACACTTACTAGCTGTGTGACCCTGGGCAAGTCACTTAACTCTGTTTGCCTCAGTTTCTCATCTGTAAAACGAGCTGCAGAAGGAAATGGAAAAGCACTCTAATATCTTTTCCAAGAAAACCTCACATGGGGTCACAAAGATAGGACACAACTGAAGCAACTGAACAACAACAACAAAATCTTAACCAAGCCTACCTTTCTTCTTAACTTCTCTACTTCTGTTGAAGGACCACCATCCTTCCAATCTTGTAGTTTCATAATCTCAGAATTATCCAAGATTCCCCATTTTTACTCCTCATATGGAATCATTTGCCATATCTTGACCTTTCTACCTCCACAACATAGTTCTCATCTGACCTCTCTTCTCACACAACTATCATATTAGGTAAACCCCTTACCACTTCTGACCTAGATTATTGTGACAGTGTTCTAATTAGTCTCCCTAACTTAGGCCTCCCCCCGATCCTCTTCCATCCTCCAAGCACCTATCAAAGGACACAGCTGACTTGTTCACTCCCTATTCAATAAATATCAATGGCTCCCTCTGGTTTCTGGGATAAAAAAAGAAACTTCTCTGTATATTTTTAATGTCTTTACAACTTGAATTCGACTTATCTTTTCAAAACTGTACTTCCCCTCCAAGACTTTGTCAAACTCGGTGTCACACTGAACAATTCATCTCCTATCTCTGTATCTTTACATTAGCCAACCTCCATGGAATGCCTAAAATGTGCTCTCTCCTTTTACTACATAGAATCCCTCAAGATTAAACTCAAAGACTATCCTTTAAAAAGAAAGAAAAAACATTTTCTGTACCTCTCACATGCCAGTATCCTTCCTTACTTAAGTTACTTTCTATTTATAAATTATTTTTATACTAAATACTTTTTTATTTATTCAGTATATACTTATGAGAGGTAGTATCATAGGAATAATATCTTATTCACCTTCCTTCCATTAAGGCTAGGCTGAACCATCATTCAAGATTTGGTTGTCTTAGAAGACTTAGGGCTCAGACAATTGTCATGGTTTCTGTGAGAATACCTTGATAAATGGTTAGCAAAATCAAGTTCTTATGGAAACGTGCTGGAAAACGTTTTGGGGGAATTAATTACGTTTTAGGAAAGGCATTGTGTATAGGTTCTTTTTATTCTTTATGTGATATTGGCTGTATACAAGTTCCCACTATTCAACAGTGCATAGATAATGTCATCTATAAGTCCCCACCATTCTGTATACTGTAGATAACATTCTACTATTCTGTATGCTGAAGATTGTATTCTATAAAAAAGTTCCTACTATTCTTCATGCTACAGGCAGAATGGTATACAAGTTTTATTATTTGCATGCTTTATTTTTAAAGTAGTATGAAATAATTACATAGTCCCCACTGTAGAAATAGCTGGTATGTAACCATATGTCCTTAGTGCCCTGTTGCAGACTACCAACGTGCATATACACTGGTATTTCAGTGTCTACAATAAAATTCCATCTTTTTACTTTTGGAAAGATTAGTTAATTCTTATTACCCAACACTTTCTCCTTATTTCTTCATTATTTGAAAACAAAAGCAGCTATAAAGTCTTAGGTTCAGAGGGGGGTGATTTTTTGGAGAAGTAGTCAAAGGAAGTTTATCTGCTGGAGCACAATTCACAATAGCACAGTCAAGGAAGCTTCAATGAGTTGAATAAAACAAGGGGCCCTCAATGCAATGCCTATTATGTGTTGAATGACTAAGAAGTATCTTATTTTGTTCTAATATTGAACCTAAACTACAGAGGAAATGGTCTGAATTTCACTTAGGTAGACTAGGCAGTGTGGTATAGTGGATGGAGAGTTGGTCTCAAAGCCACAAGACCTGGGATTCAAGTACCACCTCTGAAACATACTGCCTATGTGGTACTTAGCAGCTGTGTCAGAAAGGCAGGGTGGGCTCCTTAGCACTTAGTTCAACAAGTGCCCTTGAAGAGTTTGGCTTTTGTTTGCAGTTGAGTAATTCAGCTATTTCACTGAATCTTGCTAAGTGCTAAGCCCCAGGCCCAAACTCTTATTAGATGTAACATTAACATTATTATGTAATAGTAATTAAGGTGGGACATTTTGCTTTTCTTCTCTTAAGTGCCTTTTAATGACTCTGGGGCAGATAAAGTGGGATCTTTTTGTCTTGGAGCATTTCTCGGCACTGAGACAAGTAGGAGTCATTGATTTGTATATGATGTGATCCTGGGGATGGAGAACTTTTCCAGACACAGCCTGGGTGAGGTCAAAGCCTTCGGGGCTCCAAAAACTGGATATAACTGAGGAGAGCTTGGCATTTGATTTTTGGAGCACACTCATGGAAGGAGTGTGGGACTCTGGGCAAGCTGCAAACTGCCCCCCAGCTTTGAAACCCAGATGTTGGTACTGGTAACTATGAATTGTATTGGGTCTGTCTGTTTGTAATTTGTTTA
>CM053626.1:196795923-196812898 GCA_028646595.1 Phalanger gymnotis | reverse complement strand
TCTGAGACTGAATCTGGTTGTGTTTTCACTGCCTGGCCATGTTCCCAGCCAACTTACTTAACCCTTGAGTTTTTCAGCTGTGTATGACTGCTTGTAGAGTAAAGAGTACTATGTTCTAAGCTTGGGGCAATGCGCTGTTGATTTCAGACCAATTACAGCCAGCTCTGCCACACCAGCACTCCTCCTTCCCCAAGAACCTCCAACCTGGACTGGACTTAGATCTTCAGCAGGCTCTGCACTCCTGCCCTGATCTGCCACTTAATTCCTCCCACCATGTGGGCCTGGGCCTGGAAGCAACTGCAACTGTAGTTCTGTAGCTGCCTCACCTCCACTGTCCCTGGGGCGGTGACTGAACCATGAACTCTGTCACCCTGTCCCCAGCAGCTTTTCCCACTAACCTTCTCTGTTGCCTTTGGTGTTTGTGGGTTGAGAAGTCTGGTAACTGCTGCAGCTTACTGATTCGGGGTGCTAGGGCACACTCCACCTGGTTGGTCTCGCCGCCCATGCTGGGCTCTGCTCTGCTCCACTCCCAGCTCTGTGCGGGATAGACCTTACCCAGAGACCATCCAGGCTGTCCTGGGCTAGAGCCCTGCTTCCCTCCACTATTTTGTGGGTTCTGCAGTTCTACTCTGTTTTCTTGGTGTTTGTGGGTTGAGAAGTCTTGCAACTGCCACAGCTCACTGATTCAGGGTGCTAGAGTCCTCTCTCCCCAGCTCCTAGTCTGGTTGGTCCATGTGGCCCACACTAGGCTCTGCTCAACTCTGCTCTGCTCTGCTCTCAGCTCCGAGTGTGAAAGACCTCACCCAGCAACCATACAGGCTGTCCTGGGCTGGAGCACTGCTTCCCTCTGCTATTTTGTGGGTTCTGCTGTTCTGTAATTGGTTCAGAGCCATTTTTTATAGGTTTTTGGAGGGACTTGGTGGGGAACTTACGCTACTCCCTGCTTTCCAGCTGCCATCTTGGCTCTGCCCCCCTGTATCTTGTATTTGAAAGTCAAATTTTCTATTCAGCTCTGGTCTTTTCATTAGGCATGCTTGAAAGTCCTCTATTTCATTGAATATCCATTTTCCTCCCTAAAGGATTATCCTGGGTTTTGTTGGGTAGGTGAGTCTTTTTTGTAATTCTAGCTCCTTTGCCCTCCAGTATATCATATTACAAGCCCATCTGATACTTTAATGTAGAAGCTGATAAACCTTCTGATATTTTGACTGTTGCTCCACAATATTCGAATTCTTTCTTTTTTTGCTGCTTGCAATATTTTCTCCTTGACTTCAGAGCTCTAGAATTTGGCTATGTTATTCCTGGGTGTTTTCATTTGGGTATCTACTTAAGGAGGTTATCAGTGGATTCTTTCAATTTCAATTTCCATTTTACCTTCTGGTTCTAGAATATCAAGGCAGTTTTCCTTGATAATTTCTTCAAAAATGATATCTAGGCTCTTTTATTTTATCAGGGCTTTCAAATAGGATCTATTTTATAGGTGAGTTATTTTTCAAATTAGATATTTCACATTGTCTTCTATCTGTTTTTCACTCATTTCATTTTGCTTGATTGTTTCTTGATGTTTCATAAAGTCATTGGGCATTAGTTTCCACTCCCCAAATTCTAATTATATAATGCTATAATAGATTTTACAATATATTATGTTCTATAATATGATATTTTTATGATATAATATATTCCATAACATAATATATTCTATAATATAATATATTCTATAATTCTAATTCTACAATTAATAATAATAATTCTAGAGAATTATTTCCTTCGCTGAGCTTTTGTACTTCCTTTTCCATTTGGCTAATTCTACTTTTTAAGAAGTTTAGTGAATTTTTGTATATCTTTTTTCCATTTGGCCAATTCTGCTTTTCAAGACAATCGTCTGTTCATTGGATTTTTGTGCCTATTTTACCATTTGGCTTAATCTATTTTTAAGGTGTTATTTTCTTCAGTATTTTTGTGCCTCTTTTCTCCAAACTCTTAACTCCTTTTTTCCCCATGATTTCCTTACATCACTCTAATTTCTATTTCCATTTTTTATCTACCTCTCTCATTTGATTTTTAAAATCCTTTTTTGAGCTCTTTCATGACCTGAGACCAATTTACTTTTTTCTTGAGCCTTTGGATGCAACAGTTTTTTTTGTTTTTTTGGTCTTCTGAATTTTTATTTTGAACTTCCCAGTCACCATAGCAATGTTCTACGGTCAGGATCTTTTTCTGCAGTTTGCTCATTTTCCCAGCCTATTTCTTGACTTTTAACTCTATGCTAACATTGGGCTTTACTTCCAGAGTAGAGGCAGCACTGTCTCAAGCCTCAAGTTTTTGTGTAGCTGTTTTAGAGATAATTCTAGGGACCTGTAAGTTCTTGGTTCTTACAAGCTGGTATGATCTAGGGAGAGGTGAGTTTGCTCCACTCCTAGACATCATCTTTCAAGAAATTATCAAGGAAAACTGCTTTGATATTCTAGAACCAGAAGGTAAAATAGAAATTGAAAGAATCCACTGATTTCCTCTTGAAAAAGATCCCAAAAAGAAAACTCCTAGGAATATTGTAGCCAAATTCCCGAGTTCCTAGGTCAAAGAGAAAATATTATAAGCAGACAGAAAGAAACAATTGGAGTATTATGGAAATGCAATCAGGAGAACACAAGATCTAGCAGCTTCTACATTAAGAAATCAAAGGGCTTGGAAAATGATATTCCAGAGGTCAAAGGAGCTAGGACTAAAACCAAGAACCACCTACCCAGTGAAACTGAGTATAATTCTCCAAGACAAAATATGGACTTTCAAGAAAAAAGAGGACTTTCAAGCATTCTCAATGAAAAGACCAGAGCTGAATAGAAAATTTGACTTTCAGATACAAGAATCAAGAGAAGCATGAAAAGATAAACAAGAAAGAGAAATCATAAGGGGTTTATTAAAGTTGAACTGTTTTGCTTACATTCCTTCACAGAAAGATGATATTTGTAATTCACGAAACCCTTCTAAGTATTAGGGTAGTTGAAGGGAATATACTTAGACAGAGGGCACAGAGTAAGTTGAATATGAAGGGATAATATCTAAAAAATAAAATTAAATTAAGGAATAGGAGAGGAATATATTGAGAGAGGGAAAAGGGGAGAGACAGAATGTGGTAAATTCCCTCACAAAAAAGTGACAAGAAAAAGCAGTTCTGTTGGAAGGGAAGAGGGGGCAGGTGAGGGGGAATGAGTGAATGAGTGAAGAAGGAATAACATACATACTCAATTGGGTATCTTCCCCCACAGGAAAGTAGGAAGAAGGGGATAAGAAAGTGGGGATGATAGAAGGGAGGGTAAATCAGGGGAGGAGGTAATCAAAAGCAAACATTTTTTGAAAAGGGACAGTGTCAAGAGAGAAAACTGAATAAAGGGGTACCAGATAGGATGGAGATAAATATAGTTAGTCTTTCACAACATGACTATTATGGAAAGGTTTGCATAATGATACATGTGTGGCTTATGTTGAACTGCTTGCCTTCTTAGAGAGGGTGGGTAAGGAGGGAAAAGGGTAGAGAATTTGGAACTAAAAGTTCTAAAAGCAGATGCTCAAAAAAAAGTTGTTTTTGCATGCAGCTGGGAATTAAGACATACAAGCAATGGCGTATAGAAATCTATCCTGCCCTACAAGAAAGTAAGGGGAAAGCAGATTGGGGGGGGAGTGGGGTGACAGAAAGAAGGGCTAACTGGGGAATGGGGCAATCGGAATATATGCCATCTTGGAGTGGGGGAAGGGCAGAAATGGGGAGAAAATTTGTAACTCAAAATCTTGTGGAAATCAATGTTGAAAACTAAAAATGTTAAATAATAAAATAAGAATTAAAAAAAAAGAAACTCTCAAATGTGGCCATGAAAATTGGACATGATTAAAACAAATGAACAACAACAACATGATACTACTGAGACTTTTTATGATGGTTCAGGTTTGAGGTGAATAGAAAGGACCTATTCAGCAATACCATAAAGTAATTAGCTTCTAGCATATGGACTTTTAACCTTGGGTCTATGGATCCCTTTAGGAAACTATAGACAAATTTCCAGGGAAACTTGAACTTGGATAGGAAGAAAAAAAACCTTTTATTTTAATAAGTTGCTTTCCTTTGTAATCCTATGCATTTTATATTATGCAAAATTATTTTATTTCAATTATTATTATTTATTTTATGAAAAATATTATTCTGAGAATAGGGCCATAGGCTTTACCAGACTGCCAAAGGGTTCCATGGCAAACAGTAAAATTTAAGAGCCCCTTTTCTAGGGAGAGTCTACTTAGCTATTTAAGTCATGCAAGTTTCAACTTTAGTTCATGGACTAAGTTCACTCTTGTGAAATCAGAATTTTCTGTGGTGGAGGGAATTGCTTAATATCTAGTATTACACACTGAGTATAACATAATTGAGTACATGTGGGAATTAAAAATCCTGACCCTTTCTTTTGGGAAAACAAAGATAAAAGCCACATATAAGCTTTATTCAGATTTCCCCCAAATTTTAGTACAGGTTGAAAGGAACTAAATCAACAAATTGAAAGGCCACATTCTTCATTGATGTCCTTGTGGTGTCATTAGAATTGAAAGCAAGTCCTCAGCATTGTAGGGATTCCCCCTGTGGTAATCCTATTTGAAGACATTAGTAAGATTTGCAAAGATTGAGTAAGCATACATAAGTTGCAATGTAGTTTTTTTTTTTTTTAATACCCACAAGAGTGAGATCACAGATGCATTGGATCATTAGACTCCTTTTAGTAAGAAAAATTGATCAGTCATCAATGTGGCTACATGGTGTCCCGTGACCATTCTTTTAAGTACTGACACCAGTGGCGGTCCTTAACCTTGAATGTCTGATGCATCAGAACCTTAAATCTCATTTAGACCATCCCCAACATCAATTACTTTGTAAAATAGGCATTGGACTCAAAGTGGATACATTTACTTTCCATCCTGGTGTGGAAGTCTTAGAAACCTCTAATACTTTAAAGTGAAACTAATTACTAGAAAACAGTATTTAATCTCTCTTATTTGACTAGACCCTGCCACTCTCAAATTAAGGAGATGCTTAATTGATTACCCATTTATGGACTGAAGTGGCTGGTTACAGCAATTCAAGTGGTGTGATACCATTTAGTGCTGCAGAACATGGGGCTCTATCTCAATGTTCCATTTCCCCCAGGTTTAAGGATTAGTATTGCTCTAACACAAGAGCTATCACCACCTTTCTACTTTGATCTGCCATTGATTTTTTTTTTCCTACCTTAGACTCCTGGCCTGCTTGTGGCAGGTACGTTTGGAGTTGGGTCCTGCTGTATTTACTCCTTACTTCATGTCTATATAAAGATTCCAGTTAACTTTCACCTGCCACTGACTGTATTTTCCCTTGACCATTCACAGTTACTGTTTTGAGAAAAGGCATTGAAAAGAAGAGAGTCAGAAGTATGACTTGGTAGCTGCATTAAAACTAGTGGCAAAGAAAGAAAGAGTTAGTTTTGTCCGTGCAAGTTTCGGTCTCTGCCCACCAAACATAAAACCGAGTATTTTGAAATATGTGGATGAAATCATAGTTGGTGAAAAGCCCACCAGGCAAATACATACAATGGTCATCCATCAAGCTAGTGGAAGGAATCTAGACATTAGAGGAGACTTAATTTGAATTTTTGGTGCCTTGGGCAAGCAGCATAAAACGTGCCCCCAAATGAACTTTACGGAAACCTCCAGACACAGTGAGGCAAGGAGGCTATCAGTAGGGGAATGAATGGGCTGGGCTAACTAGTAAGGAGCTTAACAGGGACAGATGCAAGGAAAGAAAGTGCCATCTGGCCAGTTACTCTTTTAACTAATTATTCTTGCTAATTAGGTAAGCTTAGTTTTTTTTTTTGTTGTTGTTGTTTTTTTTTTATGCTTGCTGAAGGAGTATAAGTGTCAGCACCGCATAAAATTTAGCACCCCAAGGCAAAGCCTTGATCTCCATATCCTCCTTAAAGGTGGTTTTCTTAATGGAATACCTTTTTGTACTGGTGGTGTGAAAGGCAGTGGGAAACGGCCATTCTGACAGCCTACAGCTATTAGAGACCTGAGAAATCTAATCCGGGGATTCTTAACCTGGAGTCTGTGAACTTGTGGAGGTTTTGCTAGCTTGTCTTTGGATAATTATGTTTCAATATATTTGGTTCACTTTGTAATACTAGATATTTTATTTTATAAATTTAAAAACACTCTTCTGAGATAAGTTCCATAGGCTTCAGTAGACAGAGGAAAAAGATCTATGAAATACAAAAAAGTTACGAACCAGTCTAATCCAACTGCCTCTCTTTACAGAGGAATAAAATGAAACAGAGAGATTAAGTAACTAAGAAAGGTTAAGATTAAGATCATAAAGAGAATAAGGTGTTCCAGAGTTCCTGGATTCTAAATCCAGTGACCTTTTGCCTATTCTGTCTAGTCATTAACATTTCTTTCACATATGTTATGGATGTCACTGGTATAGAAAGCCTTAGGCCATTCTATTACCATTCTGTTACCTATTACCATGGGCTTACTCCCCATTCCCCACAAATATCTAGTAACTAAAGCTTTAATTACTTACTCCAGTCCATGAATTTTACTCAAATTGAGATAGCTCAATAACAGTAAACAACTTCCCCAAAAGGTTCTAGACTCAGGTGAAAAAAAATAATAAATCACAAATGAAAAATAAATAATTCTAAGAAACAGGAAACTCACCTAATTCAAATCAATCATATTATCTCCTATTAGATAGAGTAGTCTTTTCCCTGGAACTCTCAAAGACCTGTCTTGGCCAACACAAGAGAAGAAAGAAATCCAAATACACACACACACACACACACACACACACACATACACACACACCCCAGGAAACAAAAAACAAACCTATGCATAGGTGAATCTATGCTATGTGACACTGGCAAAGATGGCCAACCTTCTTCTGTAAAGTGGGGCTAAAAAAATGAGGAAGTTTTCCCAAAACTTAAAAAGTTGAATTGATAAATGAAAAGAATATTAAATCTTGGCTATCAGAAGTGAATTGTATAATTGCTTCTTGTGATAGCAATGTATTATCTAGCACTTTAAAGTTTACAAAGTGTTTTACAAATATGACCTCATTTGATCTTCAAAATGACATCGGGAGATAGATGCTATTTTTATCCCCTATTTTAGAGATGAAGAAAATGAGGCAGTCAGAGGTTATATGAGTTACCCATGATTGTTTTGTCCTTTGTTCTCAGGCAGGACCATGATATCCATCAGGAAAGCGATGTTATGACTTGCAAGTGAATTGGATTTAAGTGAGGCAGGGTTGTACAATATCACCAGCCTCAGTCTCTCCTCCTGAGCTATCTGTGTCCAGTGGCAAAACATAGATCAGGAAGACTGGAGATGTCATGTCCCTGGTTGCAGTGGGAGATCTTGAACTTTTTTAAGCTAAGGCCTTTCCGATGTCTCAGTTTGTCTGAAGCAATGCCCATTCGGTGATTAAGGCTAGGTAAGAAATGAGGTAAATAATGGACTATTTTACCTAATCATACAGCTAATAAGTGTTCAAGGCAGGATTTAACTTCAGGTCTAGCACTCTATCCTTTTTTCTACCTACTTGCCTTATTAAGAGATAAATTAACAACAGCAAGTCTAATTTTGCCTCTCCCCACCCCAGATATATGGATGAGATTAGGTACCTTTACTTCTAAAGGAATTATTTCAATATGTGAAAGTCTATTTCACAAAGGCTTCTGTTTGAAATAAGGATCTATCCATGAGCATTGGTGCAATTCCGAGAATCTCATCAAGGGCTAAATATTAAGGACATGCTAAAAATGCAAGCCAACATAATTTGTTTTGTCTCATATCTTGCCTAACAAAAGAGACAAGTTGACAGAAAGATGTTAGCCCATCCCTTGTACAGTAAAATTGCCATAATTGGTAACACAACCTTGACAGTAAAGCAATAATCCCAATTATCAGGAAGCCAGTGGAGCTAGATGGCATTCCATTTTCACTGAGATAGTGTTTAAACCAATAAACAACTTAGCCATAATTGAAACATGATCTTGTGCCACATTGGAGAGAAAAGGATGCCATAAAAAAGGTGAACACAAAATAGGAGAATGTGTTTGGAGAGCTGGAGCTAAGGGCTGAAGGCCAGAGGAGACTGCTCCCCTTCAGAAATCATATAATGACATCCGTGAGCTGCACGAAGTGACTGAAATATTTTCCCTGTCTCTCTGTCACTGTCTCTTTCTCCAACCTGCACCCTCTCTCCCTCCCTCCCCCTCTTTTTCTCTACTTTCCCCTACTTTTCCCTTCCTTGCCCTCTCCCTCTCTTAATTCAAACAGCCCAAAGCACAAGCAAATTCACTTCCTAAGGAGAATAAATGCAATAGGAAAACAGTCGAGCTATATTTATACAACAGAAAGGAGAAAGTAGTGCCAAAGAGGTATATTTCTTACACAGACTTCTCTGACTTCCCAGTTCTAAATGGTTCACCTGGAAGTGTTGTCTTCCACCTCATGTTTTAGAGGATTTTCTAACCTGTTTAATAACTTCATCTCCTTTATATTAAAAAGTCAGCAATGGAAGCTAGGAATTTTCACATCTGATATATCCATAAAGAATAACCTTTCCCACCTTCACTGTTGTCCTGGAGTCATTTGTCCGACAACTATAGATTGCCATCAAAGGTACCATGTTGGGTGTTTGGATTGATGCTACTAGGCTTGGTGGGCATCTCCAAATGCCACCTGTTCCAGAATCCTCTCCAACAACAAGAACAACCATGAATGTTTTGTAAAGCCCAGACGGTGGACACAGCTGCAAAGCTAGTGGGGACAGGTATTGCAGCCAAGGCTAATAGCAATGACAATGTGAAGTCCTGATGCTACAGATGGTTCCAATAGATGATGGCTGTTCCCTGGCTAATTCTCCATGTCCCATTGGGTGATGAGGGAGTTGGCAATGTGCATCGAAGGTCTCATCACTTGATATTGTAATAACACCATGGTGTTAACTTGTGACATATGCCATATGTTTTGCTTTTATTTTGCCTATTATGTTGGGCCAGTTGCCAGCCTAAGTTGCAAAACTCTTTCCAACATTATGCTAAAGGCAAAGTGATGGTTTCCAGCCTAACATAATAGGATCTACTAACATGTCTGTAATGACTTTGGACTTTAGAGAAGACTTTGACTCAATCACTCTCACCATTTTTAGAAAACAAGATCTTCTAGTAGATATGTTTATATTAGTAGTTTAAAGATATATAGATTTGACCTAGGTACTTCAGAGTTAAACTCATGATTAGACACTATTCTTGCCCTCAAGCCATTTGCAAATCTGAGGTTAGGGATATGAACTGGAACTGTTATATCACTGGAATTCTCAGGTGAGAAAATTTGCTCTATCAACATAAGAAGCCACTTTCTCTCCAATTTATAGCCCTAAAGCATTTTCTAGACCATTTAGAGGTCATTCAATTTGCCTAGGCTCACACAGCTAGCAAATTTTATAGTCGGGAATTGAACTCAGGTCTTTATGGCAAGAAGGCTGATGTTTGTCCACTAGACTATGGCTACCTCTAATAGAAGTTACTGGAGAAATAATAAAATATATTATCTATAACTACATGTATATCTATATTATGTCCATATCCACATATCATCTGTATCTCTATAATTACTTACTCCTGCAGTATAATTACTAGTCTTTGGTTTAATAATTCCATTAGCATAAAGCACTTCCAAGTTAGAAACCTCCTTCAGTCATGCCAGCTGACTACTCTCCTATAATTAATAATCATTTTGCATTGTCTAGGGGCACTAAGGTGTCAGATTACTTGCCAGGGTAATACAGATATTATGTGTCAGAGAAAAGACTTGTGTCTCATTTTTCCTGATTGGACCACAGTAGGTCCCTACCCAAGCTCCACTTCATGACTGTATTTTTGGCCCTCTTGGCTTAGAGTGAATGTCAATGATAACTTTCTCTTTGTAACAGCAACCCTGAGGGTCTTCCCCTTCTAGCTTGATTTTTTTTCTTTTTTTCTAATTAAAGTTGCCTTCCCTTTACTCATTTCTAAAAGAGACCTATTTACTGAATGGCCATTACCTCACTCTAAGTGAGTACCTGAAAAGGCCTTAGCCTAAAAAGGCCAGGGTCTCCCATTGCATCTGGTCACTGGATCCCGATGGCTCTGGAGGAGAAAGTGAGGCTGGTGACCTTGCACAGCCCTTGCGCACTCAAATAAAAGTCAACTGCAATTCATGTCATCATTTCCCTGATGCCATGGTCCTCTTCAAAAACAAAGGACAAACACAACAACAACAACAACAAAACACAGCAAGCACTTCTGTTTATTAGGTCACACTAAATGTCAATATCAATTTTATAATCTCAATGCCTGTGTTGAGATAAAGGTTTTGAGAAGTCGGGTGACTTTACTTCAGGTCACCTATCTAGTTAACGGAAAAGCCAGTACTTGAACCCAGGTCTTCTGACTCCAAGATCTTTTCATAATTCCAAATTGTCTCCAAGAAAGTGAGAAAGAAAGATATATAACCAATAAAGAGGAATGTTTTTCATAGTGTATTGAGGGGAAAGTGTAGACTGTAGATGAATAGTTAGAATTGGGTTTAGATTAATCAAAATAATTTTGCTGAAAGGGGTGCCTGAAGAATATAAGAAACATAAAGGTAAACTAACTTTGAAATTCAGCAAGGAAGGCAATACAGTTATTACACCAATTTTGCAAGACAGAGTAAATTTTTTAAAGAGGTTAAGTGAATTACCCAAGTTCATTGGCTGCTAAAAGGAGGATATTGTTGCAAAATTAATTTGTTTTTATTTTATACATTTTACATTTTTTAACTTTTTTTGAAAATATATTCTATTTGTTTTAATCAGCCAATGTCTGCCTTTTCAGCTCTCTGAAGTGTCCTTCACCCCTATCAGGTGTATAGCATGTTACGTCATCAGTCCTCTGGAGTTGTGATTGGCTATTACACTGGTAAAGAGTTCAACACATTTGTATCCCATTATGTTTATGTACCATAACTTCTTATTAAATCTTCAATCTATAGATACTCCCTCAGATTCACACTTTACCACTCTAAACAAGAATTATAAATATCTATATACATCCTTAGAATTTGTTTTCTTAGAACTAATCCCTCCCTTAATGTACCTACTTCTAATTCCACTTTCTTACTTCTCCCCTTTCCTTACTATTCCTTAAATAAAATGTATTTCTATATGCAACACTATGCAAATATTATTTTTTAACCCATGCAAATGAGAATGAGGTCTAGATGTCAACCTCTCTATACCCACACTCACACCCTCTCCTACTTGTTTGTATAGATGTTTACTCGCCCATCTTGATTATGTAAGATCATTTCCCCTGACCTTGCTTTCTCATCCACTCAGTGTGTTCTTTTCCCCAGCTCTTTCCATTCTCAAGATCATTAAGACAAAACAAAACCACTCTCAGGCCTTGTCTAATTGGACTCTCTCTATGATCTATAATAATGCTGCAATTTAGAGAGGACACATATATCTTCTCTCCATAGTTGATGTAAGCAATCTATCCTTATTTAGTCCTTTGTCACTATTCATATTTACCTTTTTATGTTTCTCTTCACTCCTGTGTTTGAACTTCAAATTTTCTGTGCAGCTGATCTTTTCATCAGGAAAGCTGAGAAGTCTTCTATTTCATTAAGGACCTATTTTTTTTCCATTGTCACATTATATTCAGTTTTGCTAGGTAAGTTATTCTTAGATATAACCCATCCGAAATATTGTATTCTGAGTTCTTTATTCCTTTATAATTTTGGCTGCTAAATCACATGTGACTTTTACTGTGGCTACTTATTACCTGAATTCTTTGTTTTTGATTACTTGCAGTATTTTTTATTTAACCTGGAAACTTTCATTTTGACTGTGATGTTCTTGGGTGTTTTCATTTGGGAATTTCTTTCAGTACATGGCCAGTAGATTCTTTCTGTTTTTACTTTGCTCTCTACTTTTAAGGGATCTGGGCAAATTTCTTTTAAGAATTCTTAAAATAGAATATCTAAGCTCTTTCTTTGGTCATTGAATTCAGACAGTCCAATGATTCTTAACATTTTTTTTCCTCCTTGATCTATTTTCTAGTTCAGTTTTTTTTTCCTCTAGGCTTAGATTTTCTTCTTGTTTTAAAGTCTTTTTATTTTGTTTTAATGTTTTTTCTTGCATTGTGGAGCCTTTTCCTTCTTTTTGATCCATTCTAATTTTCATGGAGGTTATTGCTCCGGTAGTCAAAACAAAAATTTTCATGCTTCTTGAATTAAGCTATTAATTACCTTTCCAATCCTTTCCTCTATGTCTCTCATTTCTTTTCTAATTTTTTTCCTCAATTGCTTTCATTCTAAATATATATGTATGTGAATGTATTATATACATTTTAAATGCCTTTTTTAACTCTTGCTTTATCTCTTCCAGAAATTCTTGGTGAATTTACACCCAAGCTGTGTTCTTCTCTGAGGCTTTGCTTGTAGATATTTTGGAATCATTATTTTCTTTTGGGCTTGTTTCTTGCTCTCTTGCCCCCATAATAGCTCTTTATGGTGAGGTATCCCTGCCCTCATTCTTCCAGCCCAATTTTTACTGACATAGGACTTGAAATTAGGTATGGGTTCCGTAGCATGTCTGGAAGGGAGGTCTGGGATGGTCTTGTTACTTTCTTGGGGAATTGAATATGTGTTATTCCAGGACCTCAGCAACAGACAGAATTTTCAGGCTTTCAATGTTATCAAAGCAGTCTCATGCAGGTCAAAGTATGAATGCTTAACCCATAGTCTGAACTCTGCAAATTTCTGACCTGGTTTTAGGTCTGAACAATAACAGACTTGCTACTGAGCTCTGCCCCCATCAGCTAGCTAGAAAGCACTATTGATCCAGAGTGGCAGGATTGCAGGGCCCCTTTGGACTTCAATGCTTGCCCTAGTTACTCCTCTACAGGCTGGCCTAGGTGCTAAATATGAAACCCTGTTATGCACTGAGTGTCTGAGCCACATTGTTAGTTCTTCTGGTAGATTCTGAACTTCCTCCTTTCTCAGTGTACCATACAAGGCCTCTCCTCCCTGGGAATGACAGCCCTACACAGAAGTTCTCAGTCTTCTCTGGATCTAAGACCCAAAAGCAGATAGTGAGTGACAAAGCTTCCATTGTCACCTACCCATTTTGAGTGCTTCAGTATCCGTCTGGTGATGCTTCATAGTGGTCTGAGACCTCCTCTTATATTTTGGCCTTAGAGTAGTTTCCCTGGCAACAAGTCCCCCAGGCAGACCCATTTCCAGTCTCTAAAGATCTCCTTGTCTGGGTTCCTATGCTGAGCTGAGTGAGACTAATGAGCTATTGTGACTCTTTCTGTATTTCCCTATTAGGATTCAGTCTGTCACATTTTCTAGATCTATTTGGAAGAGGTTTTTTGGAAGGGAGCTTGATGAATTGTTTTTTACCACTCTCTAATCTTGGCTCAAACCCCCCCCCCCATGCCTAACCCTTACCA
Organism: Phalanger gymnotis; assembly: GCA_028646595.1. NCBI lineage: Eukaryota > Metazoa > Chordata > Mammalia > Diprotodontia > Phalangeridae > Phalanger > Phalanger gymnotis. The sequence continues at coordinate 196,799,330 of CM053626.1, read as the reverse complement.
ATAATTTTGAATGAATCATCCAAATAATTACTCCAGCTTACCTCATAATCTTGTTTGTATTGATACATGTATAGAATAGGAATGTAAATGTTTGGTCTCTAACTCCTTGAGTGAAAACACTCAGCTGTGTTAAAGCTATGTGAAAACAGCACCTGCAAAAAACAAAACTGAACTACAACTTGCTGACTTTATCTCTATGGAGCAGATCCAAATGAGCCATCCTATAAAAATAGAGAGTAGGTGCTTAGCATGTTTTTACTCTCCCAAATTGGATCTAGAATTAATTCTCATTCCCTTCCTAACATTTACAGATACTTCTAAATTTGAGATTATTCCTCCTCTACAGGAATGAAAGCCATCACAGGTCTTGCTGGCTCAGCATTACGTTTTTTTTTCCTTCTATTTTTGAGAGGTTGCCTAGCTGTGTATATTAGATTTTCTACTTGCTGTGTGAGAGGGTAGGAATGCAATATGTAGGGAGAAAGGTACAAGAGCCCAAAGATTTAATAGTAAACACTCTTAGGGAATCATGTGCCTGTATTTTAATGATAGTTAGTTATTGGGGTATGTGTTCTAATTTAATGGATTAGAGTTAGAGCAACCAAGAGTCCTGGACTCTGCTCAGAGATTGCATTTCCACACATCTAACAGGCTTGCTGCCTTTTTAGAATGTATGCTCTCTGCAATGTCCAATTTGAATCTTTCTGTAAGTCCTTGATTGGAAACTCACTCTTATGTGCTTCTTAGAACTTAATTGATTGATTTCCCATCCCCCAAAGGCTTATGGGGGAAAAATATGGAATAACTGGACCTAGAGTTAAAAGGGACTTTAGATATCATGTAGTTCAACGTCTCATATTACTATGATCAACTGAGAAGGTGGAGTGATTTCTTAAAAAGTGACAGATTTAGGCTTTTAACCTAGATCTCAGACTCCAGATCCAGTGCCCTTTACCTTGTACCACTCCAACATACCAATGGATCTGCCATCTCTCTGATAAGAGAGATTCCCTCCAACAATGCAGCACAACATTCATCTATACCTTCCCATCATGTGTGACCATTATAAACATTGTCCAGTAAGAGTGTCAAAGGAAATCCAACCAATATGTTGACAGAATTTCTTTCAGTTCCCTTCAAGTGATTAGGCTACCAGTTGTAAGGTCAAGCAAAGTGGGGCTTTTTGCTATTTTTTTCTTTTAGAGTGCTTCTCAGCACTAAGGCAATAAAGATGATTGAGTCTTGCCTTTGTTTACAGGAAGACCCACACCCTTTTGCTAATTAGGTCATGAGAGGTGTAAAGCCCTTGGGCCCTGTAAAAGGGTATATATACTCTAAGGTTAGCATTTTGCTTGAGGCTCACTCACTGGAAGAGTGTCCTGTGATTTGACCAGAATACACTCTGGGTAGCTGTTAGAGCCTCCTGGCTTTGAACACCCAGATGTTGGTGCACATCTCTCTGATAACTATGAATGTATTGTCTTGGTCAGAGAGCTAGAAGCTCTATCTGTTGATTTGTGTTATTTTGCTCCTTTATGTAACTTCTATTTGTAATTTCTGTTTGTGTTTTCTCTGAAGTTCAGGGTGCTGACTTTTTTCCCTGAACTAAGTGAATGATGTATGTATGTTTAATTAAAGTGATATTGTAAACCCCTTATAAAAGCAGATCAAAGAACCTGTGGTAGCAGCCCTCCTGTGTGTTGTTACACCAGTAAACCATGTGGACATTTCACTGGCTTTTTCTTTTTCTAACTACATAGGTGGTCCATCCTTTTTTTCTTCTCTCAGTTGTACATTTCTTTGAGGGAATTCATTATATTTCTGTTGTTTGAAACATGTTGCAGATTTCTTGTGCCTTCCCTGTATCTCCTTGGATAATCAACTTATATCTTTTGTACCCTCTAATGTTCCATGATTGCTGAACTACAACAATACTTGAAGAGTAAGGTTAAAGACTAGGCCTGATTTCAGTGGTGTAGGAAACTCTTGTTGAGAAACTTCCTCCAGCATCTTCTAGATAATGTCTAGAAAAGTCTAGGAAAGCTGAAGAGCACTGAGAAATGAATTCACGTAGACAGAGTCAAATAGCCAATTTGCCAATGCATTTCAAAAGTAGAACTTCATCTCAGCTATTCCTGACTTGAAGACTGGCTCTCTAACCATTATGTTATGGCAGCCTTTGTGGAAGAAAAGCTCTTTAAAGATCAGACTTCATTTCCTGGATAAGCTTGAGGTCATTAAAAGAACTTTATAATTTCCCGAAAGTTTTACAGATGGTTGTCTTCCTGCTTCTCAATTCTGGGGCCAGCTCATTATCATTTTATAGAGTCTATAGAATCACCATCTATCCTACCACCAAGGAAAAATGTCTGCCATCACAAACTCCATCACCCATCACCTTTGGTGACTTTCATTTTTTTTGGTGTACTACTTTAGGAAAAGTCTGGAGCCATAATTCTCTTCACTCTTGACACTTCAACTATCTCTTCCTTTATCTATGATATGTTTAGTAGCCTTTTCTCCCTTCTGCCAAGTTCTGGAGCTATGAAACATGATCAGTTAAACTATATGAGTGTTCTTGGTTGAGATATGTTTATATGACAATTCTTCTCCACATTCCTGTAACTTTCTGACAAAAGTGACTTTCCTGGTTACCACTCCTTTGTTGTGTGGTCTCCCCCAATGGAATATCAGATTCTTTATGCCAAGGATTTTATTTTTATATTTTTATTCCCAGAACTTAGCAGTGTATTCATTATATAGTAAATTCTTAATAACAATCTTTTCATTATTTAATTATATTACTGGTTGAACTTCATAAGTTGTCAATCTAACTGCATATCATAGTTTAGGATATAGATATTCTACATCCATTATGAATATTTCAGACAAACATTTTTGAATATTGATGGATCTCCTTTAGAAGGCTGTGCTATAATCATCAAGCATCTTCAAACTCTAAGAACCTCTTTGATGATGTTATTAGAATTTAAGAGAAAGGTGGGGCAGAGGCAAGATGGCCATGTAAAAATAGTGTCTTATAGGAGCTCTCACACAAATTCTGTCAGATACCTCTAAAAAGTGAATCTGAGCAGATTTGAGAGAATTAAAAGCCACTAACAGACTGAGTGTGGCAAATTTTCAAGCCAGGAGAGTTCTCAATGTCAAAAGGATGGTTTGGTAGGCTAGGAGAGTGCCCAGTACATGGAGCTGTACCAGACTACACCGAAGCTGAAGCAGCTGTGAAAATCAACCAGCTATCCAGTCTGGGAGAGCACTGGGTGTGCAAAACTGGTGGGGATCCCCAGGACTTCCAGGCCAGAATGGGAATCTGTCAGAGTGCAGAGCCTGCAGCTGCAGGATCACCTAGTGTGGAGGCCTCCAACCCACAGTCTAAAGGTTTGAAA
>CM053626.1:196752917-196795423 GCA_028646595.1 Phalanger gymnotis | reverse complement strand
GAGGGCAGACTGGGGAACAGGGCAACCAGAGTGTACACCATCTTGGAGTGGGGGGGAGGGTAGAAATAGGGAGAAAATTTGTAATTCAAATGCCTGTGAAAATCAATGCTGAAAACTAAACATATTGAAGAAAAAAACAAACCATACTCCCCAAATGTGCAGAGTCCAGATGGAAAAAGGCTCAAAGTTGGCTAGTATATACAGCAAAGGAGAAATTCATAGCTTTTGAGGGTTAAAAGTCCTCTTCTCTGCTTTATGAGGTATTAACATATTTTCCTTCGGTATACAGTAGCTCAGTTGACAGAATACTTATAGGGTCTTGAATTTGTCTTTCCTCATCACATCTAAGCTATCCTTCACTCCAGACTAAGAAAATGTTGTCTTGGGATGCAGCTAGGACTGTGATGATAGGTCAAAATCCTTTGGTCTTCTACTTTCACAAAATCCTTCTTTGTTCAGGAGTGTGGAATTTTTCTGCTCACCTCTAAAAAATCCTTCTCAGAATCATGTTAGAGGCTTCTACCACTAGGTTTCTAGATACTTGAATCTGTTATTCCAAACAGGCTCCCAGGCTTAATAAAAGTTGGAAAGGCATGAAAATTCCTTCAAGCAATTCAGAAAGCTGAAATGCTGTGGTTGAAAGGAGATGCTTTGTCCTTGTTCATACTTCTGATTGATTCACCAAAACATATTTTCATGTGATAAAAGTATCAGGGCACAGTTCATGTAAATGGAATGGGAGTGATTTGAGCAAATGACTCAATCAACACTCATTCTTACCTGAAAGTCACATTTTTATATTGTGTGGTATGAGTGGAAGGAGAAAACTCCTCTTTTCTTCCCCCTTTGCTGTCCCTTAGTCTGGATGACCAAGGGGAAGAAATTGAGGGAAAGGAAACTGCAAAGGGGTGAATCACTTCACAACTACATTCATAAACTACAGAAGGTGCAGCAAGAATCTATTCCCCCAAGCCTCTGTTAAACACTCACTAGGAGACAGCTATGATCGCTGATACCAAGGTAGCAAGGTATTAGGGTAGGAAAGAATTGGTATACTTCAGATGCCTATATCAAGGAACTTGCCCTAAAATTTAATCAAATTGTCTGCCTGGGGATTAATCAAATAGATAAGAATTCTCCCTTATTATTCCCCTTTTTGTATTATTTTGAGCTATCATATTTAGGAAAAAGGTAATGTTGGGTAATAGTAAGCTAATAAAAATCACAAGGGCATACTTAAGGATAATATTTTCCCCCTTCACTGAAAGATATCCATTCTTCATGTTTGGTTATCTAATATCCCAAACCTTAGGATTGCAAAAATGTATCATCCATCATAATAGCTTAAAAACAGCATGGCACACATGAGCTCTTATCATCCTTTCACTCTTTTGAAAATGAAATTTTATTAATTATCAAGCAATTTTCTGGGGGTATATTAAAAACACATTTGAACCCATTGTACATCTATGTACATGAACACCGTAAAGAGGGAAGAGTGACTTAAAGATTATCCTTACTGCCCAGCCCTCCAAGTCCTGATCAGAGAAGTCTCCCCAATCCCATCAGAAAAAAGCCTTACACATAGTTTGATTTCTATGCATGTGTAAAGAACTAATCAGAAATAGAAATAGGTTGGCAAAACACCAGGTGAAGCATGACATGAAAGGAAAATGGTGTAGGTGGTGACAGAAGGCATTGATATTTTTGTTTTCATCCCCCCCCCATTCCCACCCACACCTCCTTTCAGAAACAAGTTATAGCCTTTTGGCATTACTCCAAAATGTTCGGTCTCCTGGTATCTCCATGCTGTCCCTTGGAAATTCAGGCCTATAATCCATGCACATAAGAGAATTTTCCTGCTCCCTTCAAAGCTTACTTGGTCCATTACCTAATCCTTCTAATTTCTGCTTTTTTGGTCTGTAAGAGGGAGAAAATAATGGGTTCAAAAAGGAAATGACCTAAGGAGTTTGTTGTGTCTGCTGCTACGTAACAATGCCATACTCCAGTGAAACTGAATTTAAAGCATTTGAGGGGTTTATACTGATATTGCAAATTTCAGGCACTGTGACTGGTCAGTTGCAAAAATATTTGGGAGACAGTAGGGTCTTTGTTGAGTCCTAAAATGGAAGTTAGGATAGCTCAATTTTACTTCTGGCCCTGCCATTAATTCATATTTGAATTTTAGATGAAATACTTCACTTTGGGGGGCCTCTGTTTCCTCATGTAAAATGAGAGTTGCATCAGATGACCACTTAGTCTTCCAGTGCTAAGTCCAATGTGAGGATGCTGTTTTCCCAGGATTCATTATAACAGGTAACCAGGGATTGACACATGTCCAGAGTGTCTCTGGTGCAATTCCTCTCATGTAAGAACCCAGGGAACCTGCTTAGGGGGGAGTCATGATGATGTAACATGGATGTGTCTTGGAGGGAATTTGGAGGATATGGAGAGAGTCTGTAACCAGTTTTTCTGTGTTAACCATATGGTGCATAACCACTTCTTTGGCTTCAGTAGCAGAATCAGAATGAAGGGACCATTCAAAAATTCTTACTTGGCTTTGGTCCTCCCCCTTGGCTGGGTCTCTACTCTTGGTTTGACTTTGACCCCTTGATTATGAATCTAGTCATCAGTCTTTGTTATTTTATATTAGATGAATGGGATTAATCCAAAGGCTCTGACCTGGTGAATTTCAAAAGTTTAGGAGAGCTAGCCTCAAGGAGTTCAGAAGTACCACAGTTAAATTAGTGTCAGGTTATGTAGTTAGCTCAGCCTTCATGCTAAGAGGAGCAGAGCCTAGCCAGCTGGAGCTGCTGAAGGATTCAGGCAGTATTGATTTCACATTTGAACATATACTTAGTGTGATCAATGCTATGAAGAAATTATGATAATTCTGAACCTTGCTCCCAAGGTGGGATACAGAGTGTATATCCCCTAAGGTATGTGAGTAGGTGGAATGTCAGGGGATGAGAGGGTATTTGTTTTACTTTTGGTTTTGTGTTTGGTTTTTGTTTTTGTTTTTGTTTTTTTACTAATTTTCTAAGTAATTGCTACTGCAAACACAAATTGATGGTAAGTGAAACCAGAGTGCTAGTTACTCACTGGTGGCTAACAGCAGGGAAAACACAGTTAATCAGGGCTATGGATGAAAGCATTAGAAAAGAAATGTCCTAAACCCCTGAAGTGTATTCCTGGGACCATGAGGATGAGATGTAGAAGCATGAGTATAGGATAATGAGGAGCAAAAGGGAATGGAAAGGGAATAAAAATTTCTCATGTCTACTATGTGGAGGGGTGGAGCGAAGATTGCAGCAAGAAAGCAGGGACTTGCCTAGAGCTCTCCCCCAAGACCCTCCAAACACCAATAAAAAATGTGTTGAACAAATTCTAGAACTGCAGAACCCAGAAAATAGCAGAGGGGTTCAGCCACTGCCCTGGGGGCAGTGGAGGAGATGCAGCTACAGAACTACAGCTGTAGTTGCTTCCAGCCCCGGGCCCACCTGTTGGGAGGAATTAAGTGGCAGATCAGAGCAGGAGTGGAGAGCCTGCTTAAGATCTGAGTCACAGTCTGGGTTGGTGGTTCTTGGGGTGGGGAGGAGCGCGGGTGTGGCAGACCTTGCTGTGAGAAATACCTCTGAAAACAACAGCACATCCACTCAAGCTTAGAACAAAGTACTGTCTACCCTATAAGTAGTCATGCCCCAATGAAAAACTCAAGGGTCAAGTAGTTGGCTGGGAACATGGCCAGGCAGCAAAAACAGACTCAGATTCAGACACAGACTTTGGAATCTTTTTTTGGTGACGAAGAAGACCAAAATATACAGCCAAAAGAAGTCAACAAAGTCAAAGAGCTTACATCAAAAGCCTCCAAGAAAAGCATGAACTGGTCTCAGGCCATTGAAGAGCTCAAAAGGATTTGGAAAAGCAAGTTAGAGAAGTAGAGGAAAAATTGGGAAGAGAAATAAGAGTGATGTGACAAAACCATGAAAAACAAGTCAATGACTTCCTAAAGGAGAACCCCCCCCAAAAAAAAACTGAAGAAAATAACACCTTAAAAATAGACTAACTCAAATGGCAAAAGAGTTCCAAAAAGCCACTGAGAAGAATGCTTCAAAAGGCAGAATTAGCCAAGTGGAAAAGGAGGTCCAAAAGACCACTGAAGAAAATACTACCTTAAAAATTAGATTGGAGCGTGGAAGCTAGTGATGTTATGAGAAATCAAGATATTATAAAACAGAACAAAAAGAATGAAAAAGTGAAAGACAATGTGAAATATCTCATTAGAAAAACCACTGGCCTGGAAAATAGATCCAGGAGAGATAATTTAAAAATTGTTGAAGTACCTGAAAGCCATGAGAAAAAAGCCTAGATATCATCTTTAAAGAAATTATCAAGGAGAACTACCCTGATATTCTAGAGCCACAGGGTAAAATAGAAATTGAAAGAATTCACCGATTGCCTCCTGAAAAAGATCCCAAAAAGAAAACTCCTAGGAACATTGTCTCCAAATTCCAGAGCTCCGAGATCAAGGAGAAAATACTGCAAGCAGTCAGAAAGAAACAATTTTAATATTTTGGAAACACAATCAGAATAATACAATATCTAGCAGCTTCTACATTAAGGGATCGAAGGGCTTGGAATATGATATCCCAGAGATCAATGGAGCTAGGATTAAAACAAAGAATCATCTACCCAGCAAAACTGAGTATAATGTTCCAAGGCAAAATATGGATTTTCAAGAAAATAGAGAACTTTCAAGCTTTCTCAGTGAAAAGACCAAAGCTGAATAGAAAATTTGACTTTCAAACACAAGACTCAAGAGAAGCATGAAAAGGTAAACAAGAAAGAGAAATCACAAGGGACTTACTAAAATTGAACTCTTTTGTTTACATTCCTACATGGAAAGATGATGTTTATAATTCATGAGAGCTCAGTATTACAGTAGCTGAAGGGAATATACATACATACATACATACATACATACATATATATGTGTGTGTGTGTGTGTGTGTGTGTGTGTGTGTGTGTGTGTACAGAGAGTACAAGGTGAGTTGAATATGAAGGGATGATATATAAAAATAAAATCAAATTAAAGGATGAGACAGGAATATAGTGAGACAGGGAGAAAGAGAGAGATAGAATGGGGTTAATCATCTCTCATAAAAGTGGGAATAAATGGTATTTCTGTTGGGAGGGAAGAGCGGGCAGGTGAGGGGAAACAAGTGAATCTTGCTGTCATTGGATTTGACCTAAGGAGGGAATAACATACACACTCAATTGGGAATCTTACCCCACAGGAAAGAAGGATGAAGGAGATAAAAAAGGGGGGATGATAGAAGGGAGGGAAGATGGGTGTGGAGGTAATAAAAAGCAAACACTTTCAAAAAGCGAGAGGTTCAAGGGATAAAATTGAATAAAGGGGGATAGGATAGGAAGAAGCAAAATATAGTTAGTCTTTCACAACATGAGTATTGTGGAAGGGTTTTGCATAATGATACACATGTGGCCTATGTTGAATTGCTTGCCTTCTTAGGGAGGGTGGGTGGGGAGGAAAAGAGGAGAGAATTTGGAACTCAAAGTTTTAAAAGAAGATGTTCAAAAAAAAAGGTTTTGCATGCAACTAGGAAATAAGATATATAGGCAATGGGGTATAAAATTCTATCTTGTCCTACAAGAAAGTAAGTGAAAAGTGGATGGCGGGGTGTGGGGTGACAGAAGAGAGGGCTGACTGGGGAACAGGGCAACCAGAATATATGCCATCTTGGAGGGGAGGGTAGAAATGGGGAGAAAATTTGTAATTCGAACTCTTGTGAAAATTAATGCTGAAAACTAAAAATATTAAATAAATAAATAATGATTTTAAAAAGTGTCTACTATGTGTTACATGGTTATAGGCATCTAGATGGCTTGGTGGATAGAGCACTGTGCCTATAGTCAGGAAGACCTGAGTTCAAATCTGGCCTCCAACACTTCTGTGATCCTGAGCTAGTCACTTAACCTCTGCTTAAGTCCAATGGAGAAGGAAAAGGTGAACCACTCTAGGATTTTTACCAAGAAAGCCCTCATCAGTATTGGAATGCTATTGTGTACACGGTCACAAAGAGTCGGATATAACTGAAGGACTGAACAATGTGCAGACACTATACTAAACCCTTGATAAATATTATCTTATTTGATTCTCACAACGACTTTCTGAGGTACAGGCTATTATCCCCACTTTAAAGTGGAAGAAACTGAGGTAGACAGAGTTTAAGTGACTTGACCGGGGTCCTACAGCTAATATCTGAGGTTAAGTTTGACCTTGACACCAGGACCACTGAGAGAGGTTTCCTTCTCCAGCTCACTTTACAACTCAGAAGCACTCTATCCAGTGTGCTACCTACTACCTACCCTAAGCAAAGGATAGAAACAATCACAGAAGAGCCACAGACAGACAGGTCCAATTTTGACAGATGAGGAAACTGAGGCAAATAGGGTCATACAGCTAGTAAGTGTCTGAGTCTGGATTTCAACCCAGGTATTCTTGATTCTAGGCTCAGTGCACCATCCATTTTGTCACCTAAATGCCTGTAGACCCTGAAGTACCTAGCTGCCCTAAAACTCTCATAGTTCACAATTGGTACAATGGGCAATATGGAGTTCAATGGATTCCTTTTGTCCACCCTTCCCCACCTCCCTGCAAATATAAAATGTTATCCTTGTGTGGATATTTACACTGGATAGAGTGCTTCTGAGTTCAAATCTGGCCTCAGACACTTACTAGCTGTGAGACTTTGGGCAAGTCACTTAACCCTGTTTTTCTCATTTTCTTCAGCTATAAAATGAGCTGGAGAAGGAAACAGCAAAACACTACAGTATCTGCCAAGAAAAGCCTGCAATGGGATCAATGAAGAATTGGACACAACTGAAAATGACTGAATAGCAACAAAATCTTAAGCTCTAAAGCCTCAAACAAAGATTCGATGTAGCTTCACCAAAAACGTCATTCTCTCCTGATGATCCTTCTCTGTGTAGTGATACAGGAAAATAGGTCCTGTCAAAAGGTATGCAAACAAAAAGTTTTTGTCTGAAGTATTTCTAGTAAACTCCCTCAAGGAAGAGAAACAGATTCAGTCATAGATACACTCATTTTTAATTTTATATTAAAACATGAATCATAAATTAATTCATCAGTTAATTCTTCATCAGTTTTTTTTTTTTTGCTTCACGATTTCAAATAACAATGTTCTAAGTGAAGTAATTGGCTATTTTCTCTGCCCTTTATCCTCTCTATTATTACGCTATCTTTACACTTTATGAACACAGAAAAGTGATTGTCTTTGGTAGTATTCAAGGCAAAGCAATGTTTTAAAGCCCTATTTATGTAGGATGCCCCTTCCAAGTCTCATTTTTACTTTGACTTCATAGCGGAAACCAGATACCTGTTTGTGGGAGTCAATAGGAACACATGATCTGGGCTATTAGAATATTACTGCAAAAAAAAATCAAAATGGAATTTTACAGCAATTTCCAAATTGATACCATGAAATTAGCCTGGTTTGCTTGAATAATCTTACCTCTACAGAACCTTACAAAGTACAGTACTCATGTAAAGCAGCTTCAAAGACTAAGAAGGTATATAAAAAATCTGGGGGTACTCTAATTAGCCTCCTGTGATTATATTCCTCAATTTCTTTGTCTTGCTCAAAGATTAACATCAGAAAAACCTGGATATGTCCTAGTCTTATATTCAGCCTTCGTAGATTTAAATATTGAGAAAAGTATCATATCATGTTGGAAAAAACCTTGGACCCAGGGGCAAAAGGCATGCATTCTCTGACTATGGATCTCAGCTGTTTGATCTTGGCAGAGTTGTTTTCTTGCTCAGTATATTGGTTTCCTTCTCTGTAAATGAAAGGTTCACAGTTTTAAATTAGAACCCTCAGGTTCTAATGCCTTCATTATGTCTATGAGGAAACTGAGGCCCAAGGAAGTACAGAGATCTGCCCAGGGCCACAGAAGTGGTAACTGTCAGAGGTAGGATTTTAACCTCTATCCTTGTACTCCAAAGCCAGTCTTTCTACTGCAGGATGCTGCTTCTCGGAGCTCCTGAGAAAACTGGAAATTATTTTGGCACCTTACCCCTACCTCTGGGGAAAAAGTAAAATAAAACAAAACAATACAAAACAAACAACAACCAAAAAACCCAATGAAAATATATGCTACAGTAAGTTCTAAATGAATTCTGGGCTTAACAATGAAAGGTAATACCATTACAAATGTAGAAAAATAGATGAAGATATATTTCACACCCTTGGGTACGGGGTGGGGAAAGAGGAGAATTCTTAACTAAAAAAATGAATAAACAGTCTATCATTCTCCAGACTTCATCTTCACTCAGCAACCCTCTATGTCTACACTTGGTGCCTTCTACCAATGGGAAGTTTTCCCTCAGAAACTCCGTATTGAGGAAGGGTCCATAGAAACCATTCTTCATGCTCCACACTTCACCACCATAACCATTCCTCCCTCCATTTGAGTTCCCTTTTATATGTTATTTTTCTCCATTACAACAAGTTCATTGAGGCATTTTTTTAATTGTATTTGTGATCTCCAGAAGTCAGCATAATGCTGGCTTATACTAAGTGCTTAATAAATTATTGTTGATTTCACTTGGCAAAGGTTAGAGGAAACAATAAAAGATAAAATCTATAATTTCAGTTTCATGAACAGAAAAAGCTTTCTCACTAAAAATCAAATCAGCTAGGATAAAATTCGAAACTTGATTAGGGAAAAATCAGCATCAAATACCACTTTCCATCTAATACATAAGAAATATGAAGAATTAATGTATCTGTGACAAAAGCCATTCCCTAAGACATAAATAAAGTCTATGAGCAAACATTTCTCAAAAGAAAAATTCTAATCTATTAAAAACTATGAGAAAAAGTATTCCAAATAAATGTTTATGAGTAATGAAAATTAAAATAAATCTGACATTTTCCACAACCATCAAATTGTGAAAGCAAAATATATATTCAGTCATGTCTGACTCTTCATACCCCCACTAGGAGTTTTCTTGGCAAAAGTACTAGAGTGCTTTGCTCTTTCCTTCTCCATTTCATTTGACAGATGTGAAAAGTGAGGCAAACAGGGTTAAGTGACTCATCCAAAGTCACACAGTTAGTATGTGTCTGAGGCTAGATTTGAACTCAGGAATATTTTATCCACTGTGCCACCTATCTACCCTAAGCAAAAGATAGAAGCAATTAATCATAGAGGAGCCACAGAAAGACAGGGTACAATTTTTGGGGGAGGATAAGGCAAATGTGTTAAGTGACTTGCCCAGGGTCACACAGTTAGCAAGTAAAATACTTGAATATCTGAAATCATATTTGAACTCAAGTCCTCCTGACTCCAGAGGCAGTGGTCTATCCAGTGTGCCACCTAGCTGCCCCAAGGCAGGTGCAATTTTATACTGAAAATGAAGGTGTAAGTTGATCCAAACATTTCAGGAAAAAGATTTTGAATTATGCTAAAAAGTGACTAAAATGCCAATATCTGATGACCCAGAGATAATAGCGCTATGTATGTATACCAAGGAGGTGAAAGTCAGAAAGAAAGGTCTCATATCACTAATTTTTTTGGTACCAAAATATTGGAAATAACATAGGTGCCCATCAATTGGAGGATAGTTAAATTGTGGAACCTGAATTTAATTGGATATCATTCATTACACTATAAAAAATAACAACAAATATGAAGATTTTAGACAAGCAAGTAAAGTCTTACATGTGCTGCTGCAGAATGAAGTAAGCAGAACCAAGAAAACAATATACACAAGCATAACAATGTAAAAGGAAAGAACAAAACTTACAAAAGAAAACAAATGTTTTCTTTTTATAAGTACCAAGCTTTTTGCCAGAGAAGTGTCAAGAAAATGAATCCTTTCTTGCCCATTTATTGCAGAAGTTAAGCCCTGGGGGGCATGGAATAGCACATATGTGATCAGACATATTTGATGCATTGTTTGCTTTTATTTATGAATTCTTTTTTTTTCTTTTTTGAATCCTTGTTACCAAAGAGTCTCACTGAGTAGAAAAAAGGATAGAGGGTAAATGGAAATGACTATGATTTAAAAATAAAAGGCATCATTTAAAATGGAGAAGAAAAACATAAAATTTCTGACTTTATTATAGGGCCCATGTGGTAAGACTTTTACATGTTTTATGTGGGAGACAAAGAAGAGACTATGAATACAGAAGTAAAATATATTAATTGCTGTCCTCAAATTTCTGTATAATAAACTACTTCTGTTTATTATTTGATCTATTACCTTCTAATGTACTGAATAGCCTTTACATATTAAGTAAAGCAGACATATCCTCCTGCAGGAAAATGTGACAAAGATACTTAAATATAATTAGGAGTAAGTGTTTAGATAAAGCACCATATTATCAAATGTTTTAATTAAATATCAATAGTCCTACTAATAATTATGCTCTGCATTTGAATAATACTTTCTTGATTACAAAAGTCCTTTCAGAGGAGGAAGAGCCAAGATGGTGGAGTAAAGGCAGGAACTTGCCTGAGCTCTCCCCAAAACCCCTTCAAATACTTTTAAATTATGACTAAAAAAATTCTGAAGCAGCAAAACCCACCAAAAGACAGGATGAAATAATTTTCCAGTCAAAGACAACTTAGAAGGCAAGAAGGAAAGGTCTGTTACACCAAGGTGAGAAAGGAGTACAGTCCAGTGCAGATTGTGCCAGCATAGGCCAGCCCCAATAAACCAGGAAAAGGCCTTGGAAGCCATTGAATCAGTGGCAGTAGTGACAATTTCCAGGCCTCTCAGCCCACAGAGGATAAGGGGTACAATGGGTCAGAAGGAGATTTGCAAAGGACCCTTTGCAGGCCACAGGGGCAGGACTCTTTTGCATTGCCTATACTTAGATCTGGATCACAGTCCTGTGTCTTAGTCCCAGTGGGAGAAGGAGCACTAGCATAGCAGAACTTGTGGACTCAGGGGAGCAGGGACCCTGGTCATGGTTTCAAAGTTCAAAAGAACAATTGTCACTCACAAAATAGTACACATTATAAGAGAGGAGTAAACAAACCTCTGCCTAGACCATACTACCTTGGAAAAGCCAAAAAATTACAGGTCCCCAAAATTACCTCTGAAAACAACTGCATGAAAAACATGAAACTTGGGAAGTATCCCTTCCATCTGAGAAGCAGAGACCCGCTTTAGAATAGAGTTAAATTCAACTTATAGACTGGAAAATGAACAAACAATAGAAAAAATTCTGACCATAGAAAGTATGGTGACAAAGAAGATCAAAACACACACTCAAAAGAAGAGAACAAAGTCAAAATTCCTGTATCCAAAGCCTCAAAGAAAAATATGAATTGGTCTCAGGCCATGGAATAACTCACAAAGGATTTTTAAAAATCAAGTAAGAGAAGTAGAGGAAAAATTGGGAAGAGAAATGAGAGTGATAAAAGAAAATCACAAAAAAGAGTCAACAGCTTGTAAAGGAGGCACAAAAAATACTGAAGAAAATAACACCTTAAGAAACAGATTAGGCCAAATGGTAAAAGAGGCACAAAAATCCAATGAAGAAAGAATGCCTTGAAAAGCAGAATTGGTCAAATGAACAAGATATACAAAAAATTCACTGAAGAGAAGTACTGCTTAAATAGTAGACTTGGCAAAATGGTAAAGGAAATACAAGAGCTCACCTAAGAAAATAATTCCTTAAATGTTAGAACTGGGCAAGTAGAAACTAATGACTTTATGACACGTCAAGAAACAATCAAACAAAATCAAAAGAATGAAAAAATAGAAAAATATGAAATATCTCATTGGGCATACAACTGACATGCAAAATAGATCCAAGAGTGAGAATTTAAGAATTATTGGACTACCTGAAAGCCATGATCACAAAAAGAGCCCAGACATAATCTTTCAAGAAATTATCAAGGAAAATTTCCCTGATGTTCTAGAACCAGGGGCTAAAATAAAAATGGAAAGAATCTACCAATAACCTCCTGAAAGAGATACTTAAAATAAAACTCTTAGGAACATTATAGCCAAATTCTAGACCTCTTGATCAAGAGAAAATACTACAAGCAGCCAAAAAGAAACAATTCAGATATTGTAGAGCCAGAGTCAGAATAGCATATGATTTAAAGGCAGCTTCAACATTAAAGGATCAAAGGACTTAAAATATAAAATTCTGGAAGGGCAAAGACTTAGGATTACAATGAAGAATCATCCACCAGCAAAAGAGTACAATATTCAGGGGAAAAGTAGACATTCAATGAGCTAGAGGACTTTCAAACATTCATGATGAAAAGACCAAGATATGAATAGAAAATCTGACTCAAATACAAACTGCAAAGAAAGCATAAAAAAATCAACAGAAAAAGATACAATATGGGATTTGATAAGATTAAACTGTCTATATCCCTACATAGGACAATGAGATTTATAATTCCTAAAATCTTTCTCATTAGTAGGGCAGTCAGAAGGAGTATACATAGACATAAAGCAAAGGTGTGAATTGATTGTGATGGTATGATTATTAAAAAAAATAAAATTAAGGAATGAAAAAGAAGAATAGACTGGGTGAAGAGGAAAGGGTGAAGTAGAATGAGATAAATTATCTCACACAAAAGAGGCCTGAAAGAGACTTTAAAGTGGAGAGGAAAATGGGGGAAGCAGGGAGTAGAGCACATGAACCTCACTCTCTTTGGAATTGGCTCAAAGAACGAATAATATACACATTCAATTGGATGTAGAAATTATCTTACCCTACAGGAAAGTAGGAAGGAAAGACAATAAGAGAAAAGAGAGGGCAATTGATAGAAGGGAGGTATAAGGCATAAACAAAAGGTTTTTGAGAATGGACAGGGTAAAAGGAGGGAGAGAACAGGATAAACCATGAAAATAGGATGAAGGGAAATACACAGTTTATAATCATTATTATGAAAAAGATTTAGAGTGAATTTCTCTGATAAAGACTTCATTTCTCAAACATTGAAAACTGTCAAATTTATGGAAATATGAGCCATTCCTTAACCAATAAATGTCCAAAAGATATGAACAGAAAGTTTTCAGACAAAGTAATCAAAACTATAGTCATATAAAAATACTCTATATCACTATTGATGAGAAAAATGCAAATTAAAACAACTGAACCATTACCTCACAAACATCAGATTGGCTAATATGATAGCAAAGGAGAATGATAAATGCTGGAGGGGACATGGGCAAATTAAAACACTAATGTTGAAGTTGTATACTGATTCAACCATTCTAGAGAACATTTTTGTACTATGTCCGAAGGGCTATAAAACTGTGTATACTTTTGACCAAGCAGTATCACTACTAACTCTGTATCCCGAAGAGATAAACAGCAGAAAGTAAAAGGACCTGTATATGCAAAAATATTTATAGCAAGTTTTTTTTAGTGATGACAAAGAATTGGGCAATGGCTAAACAAATCGTTGTATATGATTATGATGGAATACTATTGTGCTTTAAGAAATGATGAGCAGCTAAGTCCTTATTGATTGGAGAAATGCAAATCAAAACAACTCTGAGGTATCAGATCATATCTATCAGATTGCCTAATATCCCAAAACAGGAAAACGATACATGTGGAAAATGTGGGAAAATTGGAACACTAATGCAATGTTGAAGTTGTGAACTGATCCAACCATTCTGAAGAACAATTTAGAACTATGCCCAAAGGGCTATAAAAATTCACATGCCCTTTGACCATACCACTTCTCATTCTGTATCCCAAAGATATTATAAAAATGGGAGGGCTCACATGTACAAAAATATTTATAGCAGGTTTTTTGGTAGTGGCCAAGAAATGGAAATTGAGCGGATAGCCATCAATTTTGTAATGGTTGAACAAATTTTGGCAATGAAATACTATTGTTCCATAAGAAATGAGGAGCAGGCTGACTTCAGAAAAATCTGGACTTACATGAACTGATGCTGATTGAAGTGAGAGCAGAACCAGGAGAACATTGTGCATAGCAACAGCAACATTGTGTGATGACTAAATTTGATAGACTTAGCTCTTCTCAGCAATGCAAGGATATAAGACGACTCCAAAAGACTCTTATGAAAAATGCTATCCACATCCAGAAAAAAAGAACTATGGAGTCTGAATGCAGAACAAAGTATATTTCTCTCTCTCTTTCTCTCTCTCTCTCTCTCTCTCTCTCTCATTTCTTCTTTCTTGTGGTTCTTCCTATTGGTTCTAATTCTCCTTTACGACATGACTAATGTGAAAATATGTTTAATATGAATATATATGCAGTGCCTATATCAGATTGCATACCATCTTGGAGAGAGAGAAAAGGGGAGGGCTGGAGAGAAAATTTAGAACTCAAAATCATATGGAAGGGAATGTTGAAAACTAAAAATTAATTATTTTTTTAAAAAGAAAAAAAAGAAGTTATGAGCAGGATGCTCTCAGAAAAACCTGGAAAGGTATGCATGAACTGATAAAAAGTGAAATGAGCAGAACCAGAAGAACATTGTACACAATAATAGCAATATTGCATGATGACCTACTATGAGAGTTAGCTACTCTCAACAATACAATGATCTAAGACAATTTTATAGGACTTATGATGAAAGGTGCTATACATCTCCAGAGATAAAACTGTTAGAGCCTAAATGCAGATCAAAGGTATTTTTATTTACTTTTATCTGTTTTTTTCATAGAATGACTTATGTAGAAATGTGTTTTTCGTGACTACACGTGTATAACATGTCAAATTGCTTGCCTTCTCAATGGCAGAGTGGAGAAGTAGAGAGAGAGATTAGTTGGAACACAAAATTTGAAAAAAATGTTAAAATTGATTCTTCTACATGTAATTAGGAAAAATAAAATATTAAACATCCTTTAAAAAGTCCTTTCAAATTCATTTTCTCATTGCTTTTCACAGCATTCCTGCGAGGTAGACAGGGAAGTAATTATTGTATCTACTCTACCAATGAGGACACTGAAGTTGAGAGGGATTAAGTGATTAAGTTAAGGTTGATGATTTTTTTTGGATAATACACAAAATATCTTGTACAAATAGCATTGCCTTCACATATTACATACTAAGGTCTCAACTGGGATGCTATTATACAGGGTGGTCCATGGAATTGTGACCCTTACCATTTAGTAGATGGCCACCAACAGTACCCAATGATTCAGACCTATGTTTACAAGAATATATCACCATATCACTTCCCATCTTGTGTTTTACCAGTTTTTCTTTTTCATTTCTGTGTTGTTTTAAGGTTGCCTATTTAAAATACTCCTATAATTATATGTTAATAATATTAAGAAGCTAGATGGGTTATAAACATCCTATCTGAATTTCTATAATGTGAGGTTATGTCTAAACTCTTAGTCCAACCCATAAAACCCATAACCCTTCCACTCCAACCACCACATATTCCAAAAAAAAAAAAACAAGGGAGCTCAGTTGATGTCAGAGATTAGAAAGGAAACCTTAGTGAGAAAAAGAAGCAATACCAATTCTGGTAACCACCATTACATAATCAATAACCAGTCCAAAGTGATGATTAATCCAATTCTCCCATTACTGCCAGAGATTTGTGAATATCCTCCCCTCCTGAGAAATTCTTCATAATTTAAGTCATGTATTATAATATATCTTGTGGTAGATATTGAAGGCACTAAAAGGCTTTTCAGCATCAGTAAGACAAACAAAATTTGCCTTTATATTAGTATTATAAAGAAACATGTAATATATTGCTTACCAGGGGCAATCAGAAGTTGGTAGATAATCTGACACTAATGCCTTAAGAGACTACAGACATCTTTGCAAAAATCTACAATCTTTCATCCTTGAAAATTAACTGAGAAGATTTCAGGAATATTTCAAAGACAACATTTCCTCTGGCCTCACTTATGAGAAAAGAGGCAATAAGTGGGATATATTATTCACTTTTAGCAAGGCAAGCTTTCCATTCCTAAACTGGTCACTTGTTGAATAGTGGAATTCTTTCAAGAACTAAGACTGCATCTTCATCAGTAAAGTGAGCAGAACCAGAGGAATGTTGTATATAGTAACAGCAATATTGTTCAAACAGGAAATGTAAATGACTAAACATTCTGAGTTATCTGAATATTCAGATCAACTAAAAAGGACCTATGAAGGAAAATGCTATCCAACTCCCAGAGAAAGAACTGATATAGGGAACTATGTATTGTATAGTTTCACATACATATCTGTGTCAAATGCTAACCTGATCCAGTTCAGGGTGGGAAAGAGGTAGAGAAAGAGCTTGGAATTAAAAAGTAACCAAAATGAATTAAATATTTAATAATAATTTTTAAAATGTGATCTCTCAGATGTCACCCAACAACCTACCCAAGAAGCCCTTTCATGAAGAGAGAATGCTTATAGGACTGGCTTTGGAAAAATGGTCTATGAATAAAACCCAGTCATAAGCATTTATATTGCATTCTGTAGGTTGTGTTATATAGGGAGCCACAGAAAATCATATCTATTATGTATATACCAGCTACCTGCCCTGCCAAACCTCATTTTTTCAGATATCTGGGCAGCAAGGAAAACTTCACTGACTTAAGTGTAATTTGGTGTCAGATTATTGGAACACAATAAGAATCTACAGACTCCAACTGAACCGTATAACTGGAATTTTTTTTCTATCTTTACATAGTTCATTGAATAAAGCAAATATACCAACAAAAAGACTATCTCTTCATGTGTAATGCAAAATAGAGATTTTGGATAATTATCTTGAAATTTCAGGGAGGTAAAAGGAAATTTATACTTTTACCTTAAAAATTAATTTGTTAATATTAAGGCACCTATACAGGGCAGTGGATAGAATGTTGGACCTGGAGTCAGGAAGACCTTGGTCCATATTATACTTTGGCCATTTAATATCTGTGTGATCCTGGGTGAAAAATTTAATCCCTTTCAGCTTTAATTTATATGTCTATAAAATAAGGATAATAATGGCACCTACTTTACAAAGATTTTGTGAGGATAAAATGAAATAACATTTGTAAAGTATTTTGAAAGTTATAAAGTACAATATAAATGCTAGCTATTATTTTTATCAATAGAGCAGCAGCTAATAGAAGAATGGATGGATAGATAATATATAGGTAGGTAAATAAATGAATGAATGTAACCTTGGTCTCAAACCTTAGTCGATACATAAGACTCTCCTCATCAGTGGAGAGAATGATTACTCAGTATTCTTTGTCTCCATGAGAGGTGGAGTTTGTGAGAACACGAGAGAGAAGAAATACTTTTTCTGCCTTCTAGCTTTAAAAGCGGATACATCAGATTCTAGGCTCTTTTCAGAGAGAGGTCCCTGTGGGGAGAAATATATGTTGAGAAGAAGATGACATGTTGAGAATCAGACATCTTGAGCATGTCTCTATTTTGAGCTTTTTTGACTGAAAATTTCAGAGAATTACTCGTTGGGTAGGATCCAGGATACCATCTTTTTTAAAGATGAAATATCTTGCTCTCAGTAGGAGATAGCATTTACTCTGTATATTGTCTGCCATATTGTAATCTCTGTAATCTCTCTGATTTCTATTTCTTATCAGCTTGCATAAACGGGTATATTCACCATCTCCTACTGTGATGATTTTTGTGAAACTGGTATTTGGTAGGAATGGAGTTAAACCTTTGAATTTTCTCTCCTGTTTTGGAGAGATACTAATTATTAACCAAACCTAAGTCTTACATAATTTTCCCATGGATTGAGGTGAAACAGAATACAGCTAGAGAATAGGAGAAATAATGAGGCCCATTTCTGGAGGCAAGGATCCCCTAAAACTGAACAGTATTCCTGTGAATAGATTTGAAACTGAGAGGGTCCCCTTAGTAGAGAGGAGAGTATGAGTACTTTAGACTTCTTGGACCTAGCAACATATGTGTGTGTGTGTGTGTGTGTATATATATATGTATATATATATATGTGTGTGTGTGTGTGTGTATGTGTGTGTGTGTGTGTTTGTATTGGGAATCAAGATGGGCTCTTAGCACTTATTCAACCAAGTGTCCTTGAAGAGTTTGGCCTTTGTTTCTTTGATTAAATTAGGAGTCCTTTATGATCTCCTTGCCTCAAAGGAAAGCCTAATTTACATGGGTTTGATGACATGCTTGTGACATGTGTTTGTGACACTTTTCGACCACATGGGTTTAAGTAGCATTTTTGTGACAATTTTAGGTCACGTGGGTGAGTCGCATGTGTGACTCACCTTTGACCCTGAACAAGATACATAAACTCAGAGGGTGGCTTTCTCTTTTGGAGCTCTGAGCCACAGCAAGAGTGGTGCGTGATTCTAGGCAAGCTGTTGTTATGAGCTCCCCGACTTTGAAGAAAACCCAGATGTTGATGCTTCTCTGGCAACTGTATATTGTGTTTTTGTCAGACAGAAATCTATCTGTTGATTTGTGTTTATTTGCTCTGTTTGTATTTGCTCTGAAGCTCAGAGTGCTGGCTTTTTCCCCTGAGCTGAGTGAATGATATTTGTATGTTGGATTAAAGTAAGATTGTTAACACCTTAACATTGCTTTCCTTAATAAAGCAGATCAAAAGAATCTGGGCTTCCAGTGTTCTTGTTGTTGGGCTCGTGTTGATTTTTTTACCCCCATGGCAGCTGCTGGCCAAATTGTTGAAATGGTGTGCTAGGAAGACTTATATGAACTGACAGAATAAAATAAGCTGAAGCAGGACAGCAATATAAACATATATATGTAACATATTACATAAAACATAAAGAATAATTTAAAAAATATTAACTGAAGTGTGATTATAATGACCAACCTTGATCCTAGAGAGGATTTAAAAAAGATCACCTGCCTCCTTTAATTGCAGTAGTGAGGATATGTGAATGTGGAATAACGAATACACTATTATATGTTAAATGCTATGTTATATTGTATTTAATTCTGAATTACTTTTTTTCTTTTCATTTTTTCAGCCTTTTATTTAAAGGGATGGCTCCCTGAAAAGGGGAAAGGAGGGAGTGGTATATTTGGAAAGAATGTGATATCAAAATAAAAGACATTATAAAAATAAACTTAAAAAAGAAAGCAATGGAGACTAGATCCAATAAAAGTTCATACATAAAAGGATGACTGGGCTATAGTTCCTGCTCAGCAGCCCCTTTATCTATATTTTATCAGTTCCTCTTTGCCTTCTCAAAAGCAGATGGAAACTCCTTTTTTTTCTCTCCTCAATATCCCATTTCCAAGTCCTCACTCTCTGTAGATGACATTGCCTCCTGCTTTATCTGACATATGATCTCTCGCAGCTCCCTTCCTCCAAATTTCAGAACTGTGTTCTAACTTCCTCACAGATGCTTTCCTTTTTCTTTTT
This sequence comes from Phalanger gymnotis, assembly GCA_028646595.1. Classification (NCBI taxonomy): domain Eukaryota; kingdom Metazoa; phylum Chordata; class Mammalia; order Diprotodontia; family Phalangeridae; genus Phalanger; species Phalanger gymnotis. Next base: position 196,776,024 of record CM053626.1, on the reverse strand, counting down.
CCCAAAGGAAGAAGTCATTGTTTTTGACCATTGGATACTCCTCTACTGGAACCCTTGATCTCATTTAGATGCTACTATCTCCCAAATTTCATTCAATCAATTACTCTCCCTCTCTAATACATCTTCAGTTTCTCTTTTGGTGGTTTCTTTATTACCAACAAATATACTCAGGTCCCCAGTGAAAGATGGAAGAAGGAAGGAAGGAAGGAAGGAAGGAAGGAAGGAAGGAAGGAAGGAAGGAAGGAAGGAAGGAAGGAAGGAAGGAAGAGAGGGAGGAAGGGAGGAAGAAAATTCTTTCCTTTATCCTGCCGTCCCATCAAGTTATCTTCCCATCTTTAACTTCCCTTTTACTGACAAAGTCTATACACACCCTCCACCTCATCACTTATTCACTTACTGCCTGGAATCTACCTTCTTTAATGACACTTATAATGAAGTTTACCAAAGACATCTTCTTTACCAAATCCAAGAGCCTTTTTTCAGTTCCTAACCTTTATGACTTTTTGAAACTGCAGATGATCTTTTTCTTCATGGCCCATCCCTCCTCTCCTTGCCTCACCCTCTCTGTATTTCTGTATATATTTGTTGTCTCCCTTGCACTCTTATATACTCTCAGACCTTCAATCACCAGGTCCATCTGGATGATTCCCAAGCATATAGCTTCTATCCTGACCTCTTTTAAGTTCCAGATGCTCATTTTTAACTACCTACTTGCTACCTACTGCCTGCTTCAACTGACTGCACTTCTGGGTACTTGTTTCCAACAATATCTTATATTGCACAGGTATAATTTCATAACCTTCTTGCACGAAACATGCACCTGATTTTCCTAATGACATCAGACTCATCTTCAATTACCAAATCCATTTGGTCCTTTTACCATATATACATATACACACACACACACACACACACACATATATATATATATACGTATATACATATATATATATATATACATATACGGAAAATAGATTTTTCTTATTTTCCATAGATCTTCCTACCTCCTCCTCACTGTTTCTGCCACAATTCCATGCTAGGTCATTATTATATTTTTCTTTGGGTTATCAGTAGACCTCCTATTTAGACTTTTTACCTCAAATATCTTCACTTCCAATTTGTACATGTCAAATATATATCTTAATGGAGAACTTTGCTCATCATGTAAACATTAAGCGAAGACCATTCAGTTCAAGCAAGTCTTATGAGGATTGTTTGAAGGAGTCCAGACATTGAACCTAAAAAAAGATAATACTTGGAGAGGGCCAAGAGCACATTACAAGTAAATGTTAGCTCATTTACTTTCTTGTGTCCCTCGTAGAGTTTTTTACTTGTTTAATTGAACTTCATTTCATTGAATTGAATAGAATTAGATTGGATGACATCTTCTTAATCTTTTTGAAAATCAATTCTAGATATGTACCAACCTCCTGGTTAGAAAATTAATGCAGATTATAGTCAGTGTGAATCTAAGTGACTTACTTAATTATTTAGATATTTAAGACTCTTCCTATCACTATGCCTCCCCCCAAAAAAAACCCTCATAGGCACCATCAAAAGAATTAGCTAAGTAAGATGTTTTCTTAAGTGAGGTACAAGAAAATTGTTGAAACATGTGACTTCACTGGAGGCCAAGGAAAAGGAAAGTTAATTTCAGTAGGTTCATGTTATGTCAACAACCTAGATAATTCAAGAGGAAATAAAAGATCACTTTTTAACAGTATGCTTTTAGGTATTGAATTATTTAGCTAGCAGCAGTTGTATTTTTCTCATGTGAACATCAAGACTCCAACAGTTTCCATAGGTGAATAATAGTATGGTGAACTGTCCTGGTGAACAAGGTGACTAATGGTATTGGTAAACCTGAATCATTCATTCAACCAACAGATTCTGGGCTATACAGATACAGATGATGGATTGAACTTTGTAGTTATGTCAACAGGAACATCTCTTTAAAAAGATTTAAGAGGCTTGCTAAGAGGACGTTATTAACTCAAAACCCGAGACTTTTCACATGATCACGATTGAGTTATTACTGTGGCTGTCTCCCTGGATGATTAGTTTGGTGTGAATGCCATAAACAGTCCTCAGACCACAGCAATTCTGGGAAACCACTGTCTGGAGCTGTTCTCTCTGAGGCATAAAAAGCCCTTCTCTCCCTTGATCAAAGAGAAGATGCAGAGTTTTAGTGTCACACATAAAATGTCAGAGATTCAAGGGGCCTGAGATATCACCTAGTCCGAACTCTTCATTTTGCAGGTGAGGACATGAAAGCCCAGAGAAGTAAAGTGATTACTTCAAGGTTGCACTGTCAATAAACTGGCATTCCAATCATATTCTCTGCAATGCATTTTCTCCTTCACTATGCTGCTTCAGTTACATATTAGTGAAAATGGCCAAATCTGGTGTTTCTTTATTTCTTTTCAAGTATATTTTCTATTATATTGCTTTTCAAATAATAATGTCTGAATTTATGAATCTAGCTGACTTCATTGGTATCTGCAACATATAGAGTATACTTGATAAGGAATATTTCCTTATTCCAATCAATTTTAGAAGAAAAATATTTAGATCCCCATTTGGGTGAAATGTTCTACAGCTCTGTTTAAAAAAACTTTGTGTTGAGTATGAGTGAATTTTGTAAACTCTATCAATAACAGTGCTATAAAGAGAGCCTCAGTTCCTCATCTTTAAGGAGTCCTTTCTTGCATTGTACTTCAATTCCATCATATTGGTACTTAACAATTTACTTATTAAAAATACTTCTAGAACACTGAGGGGCTACATAGCAGCCACACTGTGGGAATCCAACCTGTAATTGTAAATGAGGGTTAGGCGAGTAGCTCTAGAGTATACAAAGACATTATATATAATGTATTTGTAATTATACACACAGAAATTCACACACGCACTCACATTTGTATATTCTATAGGAAAAGCAGTGTGATATAATGGTTAGAGAGCCAGGTCCTGATTTAGGAAAATCTAGTTTAAAGTTCCACAGCCAACATAAACTTATTTCAATCAATTTTGACAAAAAAGCTTTTTAGACCCCAGTTTGGGTCAAATGCTCTCCAACTCTAAAAATCTTGTGTTAGGGGCAGGTGAATTATACACACTTTATCAGTAGTACTGTTATAAAGAGGTCTGGGGGGACTGCTGTCAATTTATGCTTACTTTATAAGTATACATACCCATGCTAGTAGCTCTTTGATGGCAGGAATAACGATGCATGTGTCTGTCCCTTGCACATGGAGCAATGCATGGTTCATAAAGGTGCTTAATTCTTTTTCATCAGGAGAAGGGAAGAAAGAATATGAAGTCTCTGGATAGCCTGATGAGGAAAGGGAAGATAGGGCTCAGAAAAAAGGCTGTGAAAGCTGGAAAATTTGCTCATGCCAAAATTCTGTCAAAATAAGCTTATTTTAAAATTGGTATATAGGTCCGAAGGCAGCTATTTCCTTGAGATTGGCCAGAAGGGCTATTATTTAGAGAAGATGGGAAATCAATGGGGATCTGAAGTGTGCCATCAGAGTCATTCAATTACAAGGGTAGATAATTGCATGTTAATCTGTCTGTGCAATTCGAAGGAGATATTGAACATATATGATTAATTTTCAAGGGAAATAGAGTCAAGAAAGCCATAATATTTACTCTCTGAGGATATGGACATTTCTCAGAAAAACTAGAGTCCATTCCACTCATAATCATTATAATTATAGATACAAATGCATGTGCACTTTTTCTTTCAAGATATTTCAACTCTTTGAAGGAACAGATGGCAGGAAGTGCTACATCATCACAATTCTTCCCTTTTAGCAGCAGTGGCAGAAGCCAGAAATCTCAACTTTGTAAAAGATTCTGGCTGGAGACATCAAATTTTATATGCAATCATGACAGGCAGTTTTTCTTACGTTTATATCTGAATGGTTTCTAGATTGTGACATGAGCTTTATTTAATGTTTTCCTCCCTTTGAAAATGGCCTACCTCTACTTTTCTATTTAATATTGATTATTGCGCTATTCTTTACTATAAAAGGATTGACAGAATTAGATAATTCAAGACAAATCAGCCTGGGTGCATACAAATTTTAGAGCTTTAAAAGCTAGAAAAGTCATTAGTTAAGTTATTTGATCAAGATTATACAAATCAATTATTATATATGGGACATTTTGCCAGGGCTGTAACAAACATGTTGCAAAAAGGGTTTTTATTGAAGATACAATCTGAGGGAGAAAGGCATTATTTCCCCATGGCAATAGACAGTCTTGTTCCTCACTATAGTGTCCTCTATTTGCCTACAACACAATGTGGTTCAATCCCCTTACCAGGAGTGCAGTTCCCCTTGGCCCACTTTCCTTCTCCAGTCCCCAAGAACCAGAATCTGTTCTCCTGTCATGACTAGATCCTCAGTTATGATTTCCTTTGTGTTGCCAACATTACCGTTGTGCCCTCCCCACATTCAAATTCTGTCTGGAATTTGTATTAGCCCTATGATCCTGGTCAAGTCACTTAATTTCATTCAAGTTCAGTTTCCTCATTTTTGAAAAGTAGAGTAATAACACCTTTCTTACAGGTTAGTGGTAGTAGTAGCATTTCCACAGCACTCTGAGTTTTAAAAAGCACTTTACAAATATTATCTTTCAATCCTCAGAACATCCCTTTAAAGTAGGTAAGAGATATAAAATACTTTATAAATCTTAAAGTACAATAGAAATATTTGTTGTTTGCTGTTGTTTTGCTTTGAAGGATATTTTGTCATTCTATTGACTTCTATTGAATTCGAGGCCCATTAAATTCCCCAGGTCTTTCACTGAGTCCTTTACATCATGATTGTACATATGTGATGACAAACACGCATAAAGGTGTGGCGTCTACTTCTCAACATCCCACTTCTCATTGTCACATATAAACACATCTTTCTAAAGCAGAAGGCTAAGTAGATGAATGGTTTCATACATGTCTCCTATCTTAAAATACAACTCGTTGATGGAAAAAATGTATTGTGTCCACTTTTCCCCAATCTTCTACTCATCATTATAGGAAGCAGAAGGTGCTCCAATATCTGAACCGTGTTGTATTTTTTTGTTTTATGTGTCACTGCTGATAACATCAGGGAGAGTGTAAAGGACCAGAAAGAAGCAGGTCTGCTAAGAGCACTATGATAACAGTACAAGAAGGTATCAGTGGCCTTGCAATTTTATAGGCACAGGTACCCTGCCACAAAGCCTGCAATAAACATTTGTTCCCAACACGTCTAGCCTTCCACATATGTACTCTGTCTGTCCGTGCTTCCTACTCACATCCTGTATGTATTTATGGGAGAGTACACCTAAGGTGTAGAGAGTAGAAGATATTTTGTTGCTATTTTTCTTAATATTAAATACCTTTGTTTTGAATGAATTGTGTCCTCTCATTGACCATCGAAGATTCAAAAGCTATGCTTTTAGGAGATACACACTTAGAGTAATTTGAACCTTGGGTAACCATTGTCTAGGAGACCAAACCTGCAAGTTGAGGTTGCTAGATGTCACTACATATTTTGTTCTTCTGAGTTAATTTTCCCCATATCATCTCCGCAATGAATTGTTTATGGATATCTAGCCATTTCTATGCTTTTGTGTGCAGTATGACTATATTCACAATGAAATTGATTTCCCACCAAATAAATAATATAATACAATTGATAAAGTACAGGTTTTCAACTCAAGAAAGATTTCTTCCTGACACCTATTAGCTATGCGACTATGGACAATTCCCTTAAGCTCTCAATGTCTGTTTCCTTATCTATAAAATGGTGATACTTCTTATGCTTTTGAATAAGGGTAAGGGAAAGCCAGTCTAGTACATTTGACAGATTGTCACAATTAAAAACAGAAGATTTCAGTTTTAATTCTGCCTCAGATACTTACTAGTTGCATAAGCCTGAGCAACAGTACCTAGGTTCTCAACCTTTTTTTTTTTTAAATCTGTGAAATGGGAATAATAATAGCTATTATAGAGTGGGTAGTCCTGAGAAGCAAATGAGATCTTTATGAAGTGCTTTGCAAATCTGAAAGTCTTATAGAAAGGCAAGTAGTTTCTATGGAGATGTTATCAGAGAGATTGTTTACCAAAGTAAGTCTAAAATTTTGTTTATAGGATTACAATTTTAAACCTGCAAAAGTATCTTAGAGGCCATCGATTTCAACTCCTTTATTTTATAGATGAGGAAACTCAGCCCCAGAAAGGTTAAATAAATTGTTCATGGTCACAGAACAAGTAAGTATCCAAAGCAGGATTTGTCTTCAGGTTTTCTTAACTCCAAATCCAATACCATATTTATGAAACAACCCAGTTTTCTTTGTTTACTAGCCAAAGGAGTGGTGGTGGATGGAGGAGCAAATAAGTATATGTGATTTCATCTTCATACAATCTCTCTCTCTCTCTCTCTCTCTCTCTCTCTCTCTCTCTCTCTCTCTCCAGGAGGATCCTTTTAAGAAAGCATTTTACTGTCCTCAACTCAATATTCTGGAAGGTTAGAGTAATATTCTCAAATCTCTAACTCTCCTTGGTAACCTGATATGTGTCCACGATATGTTTTTTTCTGATGTAGAATGCATCAACTAAACACAATTAAAATATGTATGCAATCTATATTGCTCACTAATGAAATATAACTGCTTAAAGCCTATACTTTTTTTTCACGTTTCCAATATGACCTTTATTGAGGAAGAACTGCTGGGATATTTTACATCAATCCAAAAAAGGTTGCAAACTGCGTGAAAGAGGTTCTCCCACGAACAAATGCCTATCTTAATTGCAGCAGTGAGGTAAATATAATGATTTATAAATAGCTTTCTTAAGGCTAAGAGTTCTGTGTCATTATTATTATTATTATTATTATCATGATCATTATTATTAGTATTAATATGGTTTTTGAATCATTGCATAATACATCTCAATACATCCCTCCAGAGTGTCCCTCCTCCCCCCTTCCAACAGCTTAGGAAATGGGTAAAAGAAAAAACTTCCTAGGTACATTACAGATCATGCATTGTTAATCCCCCAAAGACTGTGAAGGGAGCACACCTTGAGTGTGCATGTAGATCCTTCATGTTGCACAAAGCAAAATACAGTGTCTGGGGCCCTCATGGGAGAACCGGTTCTGCTTTGAAGCCGTCAATCACATGCATTTTGACGTTGTCATATGGCTTAACTTTTTGCACCTGACTCTATTCTCCTAATTGCTCTGGGTGACTTCTTTGACTATAGCATGACAAGGGATCTTTGCTACCTTTTTTTTTGTGGACACTCCTCCTCAAAGGTTTCTTCATGCTCCTTTCCCTTTTGGTTTGTGGTGACAGATTTGGTGATATATTTGGTAGCCCCATCCCCACCCTCACTGGTGATTTTCTCTATCTTTTTGATCACCATGACTTTCTCTTCACTCATCTCCCTCTTTCTTTTCCTCTGCTGGGCTCAAGTCAAGCCTGTTGGTGACCACCCCTTTCTCCTCTTCTCTTCCACTACCTTTTTTTGGTTTCCTCCTCCTCCTCCTCCTCCTCCTCCTCCTCTTTGCCTTCTACCTCCCCATTGATTGCTATGTCTTCCTTCGTAGACCCCTTTGAATCCTTCTTCACTCCCTCCCTCCTCTTCTTTAGCCTCTTTCTCAGAACCAAACAGTGGATTTGGCGACAGTGTCGGCTTCCTCTATAGCTGTTTCTTTTACCAGAGTCGGCTTTCTTCTTCTCAGGGACCTCTTCTGTGCTTTCTTCCTTTTTTCTCTTCTCTGGGGGCTTCCTTCTCTCCCTCAGCTCTTGCAGCTTTTTCCTTCTCATCTTCCTCTGTTTTAGCTTTCACCTCCTCCATAGGAGATTTTGGCACTAGTGATTTTGGCATGGGAGACTTTGGCATAGGAGATTTGGCTGCAGAGGACAGAGCCACAAGGGAATTTGTTATAGGTGACGTTGCTGGGGGAGACAGAGCTGCAGGAGACTTGGCTTTCTCAGTTTTCACTGATGTAGATTCTACAACAAGCTCCTTAGTCTTCACTTTCTTAAAATGGAGGTTCTGGGAGGAACCAGCCCATGAGAGGGAGAGGCCAAAGGGGTTGAGAGCACTTCCATTGTGAGAAGTAATTCGGGGGTGGAGTAAGCTTAGAAAATGATGGGTTTTATACGGAATGGGAGAAAAAATTCCATGGAGAAGGGTCCATAATGCAGGCTAGAGAGGAATGAAGGCCAAGAAATATATACAGGGGAATCTCAATGCTTCACATTTTTTTCTAGACTAGGTTGCAGTTGAAAATAACAAAAACTTCTACCACTGTTTAGGAAAGTAATTTATAGTTTTACAAGCCAACTTTAAGTAGAGGCTTGCTTCCTACATGCTCTTGCATAAATCATACTGTATTTCAGGGGCATATGTAGCATAGAGTTTTTCTATTGATTCTCCTGGCATTATTTTTGTTGCTGTTGTTGTCTATGTTTCTCTCCTCCTCTCCTCCCTCCAACCTCCAGCATGTTGTAATTTCTTCCTTGAATTTCATCAATAATAGGGCAGAGTTGGATTTAACTGTAATTTGGATAACAATAAATTATATGGCCTGATATTGAATGTCTTTTTCAATACTTTTAATTAAAAGCCACCCAAAGGTTTCAGGCCTGGAAGATTGTATGCAAAAAAAAAAAAAAGAAAGAATTTAGCTGTGGAGGTTATTGGATGCCAGAAAGCAATAAAAAGGGGGAAGGAGTTCAGATCATATTTTATTGATCTCATCAGCCCACAGTAATTCTATAGATCTCCTTCTGAAGGAATGAGGAATAATAGTGCCTTAATTTTATATAATGGTTTAAGTTTTACCAAGATTCACTGTGGCATGATAGGAAGAATTATGCTTTTGATATCAGGTCAGACAACCTGGATTTGAATCCCAGTCCTACTAGTTGTGTGATGTTGGGAGAATCACAACCTATAGGAAGGTTGGAGACCTCTGAGGCACCTTCTAGCTCTGTTCTAGGAACCTCTAATCTTTCCATACATTGCCTTCTTTATCCTCACTACAGCCACACATGGAAGGTAATGACACAAAGGAAAAATGAATACATTGTTTCATACAGCTAATCCTTAGCAAAATTGGGATTCAAACCCAAGTTTTCTCATTTGAAAGTCAGAGTTCTATCCAGAACACTGATTCTAATTTGTGAAGCTTTACCCTCAGATTTCAAATTGTAGTACCACTTTTGCATTTAAGGAAGAGAGGAACCACTCAGCTCACACGGAAGTTGATCTTTTTATAACTTACTGTGAGACCTTGGACAAGTAACTTACCCTCTCCAAGCATCAATTTCTTCATCTGTTTCTTCATAAGATGAGGGTGTTGGATTCCACCTCTGAGATCCCTTTCAGCTCTAAATCTATGATTATTTGATCATGATACTAAAACAAATCATATAGCCACAACATGAGTGTGTCTGTGACACAGTCACTTAAGTCCTCATTTTTAAAACTGTTTTAGGACGAGCCATTACACAAATAATCTGTCTAGGAATTGGTAATACCTGCTACTCCTATAGATTGACCTGAGTTGCACCTGGGTCTTAGAGCTTACTGTTTCTCTACTCAGGATGAAGAAGGCATCACCCCCATACCCACACGCACATAATTTTATATAGATACACATACACCCATACACACATGTCTATATGCACATGCATATACATATATGGGCACATATGTGGGCACACATATATGTGTACATTACACATACACATGCATACATACATATGTGTACCCCGCACACACACATATATATGTATATATATACATATATAGATATGCGCATGTGAGTGTCTAAAGTCAGCAGATCCCCAGACACCATTGGATAAAGTTCTTTTGATGATCAGTAGTTACTTTTATAGATCCATAATTCACTACGGCTATTTCTGTCTATAGGTGCTCTTCCTTCCTTTGGGGGAAGCAGACCACTCTACCCAGACTGACTTATGCATGTCATCAATGTTAGAGTGCTCTTTCATGAATACTGATCTAGTAAAGAATTATTACTATGCCCACAGGGGCTGGGGTTCTGCACCATGCACTTTTCTATACCCAGGTATTTGATTTGGACCTCGTTTGGTCATGAGGGTCCCACCTTTAATTAGAAGGATAAGCTTCCTATTTTTCACATTCATTAGATTACCAACTACCCTCCACCACTAACCTAGAGAATAATTTTACTAATGCCCCATGTCTAGGACCTCTACCAAAAGGAAAAAAATGGAGGCTATTTGAGGTGTTTTAATGAACAATATGAGGTATAAGACCATAATTAAAGGTCAGGTAGAGGACAGGTAATTTATTCCTATCTACAATAGAAAGGTTAAATATATGCAATGCACAAATGTCTATTATTCAATAAAACATGATTTAGTATCAACTAAATGCTGGTATAATCTGCTGGAAGAATGATTCTTAATTCATCAGAACATGAACCTGTTTGTAGGATTACTGAGTAGGCATTTTGTGTTTCATCTCAGCTTTGTTCCAAACTCGACCTTCTTCTGAATTTCATGCTAAGCCACTTTCATGTTTGATCTTCATTTGCTGCTCCTGCAACCAACTGCTCTCCAGTGGACACCACTGCTGCTGTATTCAGAATCTTCTGAACTTTTCTGAATTTGAAGGATCACTTTCTGGATACTTCTATCTCAAGGTTGCTATTCCAACACCTGCTCAGGAAGGGAAACACAAAAGAGCAAGCACAAACCCAGGCTCAATCTCTCCTAGGTAGGAAAGATTGTGCTTAGTTATTATGTACTCAGAACTTCATGGAGGCCAGGGTGCAGTCATGGGGAGGGGAGGGAACAAGAATTTATTAACCTATGTGACAAGCACTATGATACTCACTTTATAAAATCTTATTTGATTTGATCCTCTCAGCAACCTTATCCAAGTTTACATTTGATGAATCTGAGGCAGAGGGAGGTAAAGTGAATTGCTGAGGATCACACAGCTTGTAAGTCTGAGGCAGCATTGGAACTCAGGTTTTCATGACTTCGGGACAGACCAACCTCCTCCTTCTACCCATCTCTCCAATGTAGCTGTGAATTTGCAGCTGTTAAGACGAGATTGACAGAAAGGTAGGTCAGTCTGTTTTGTGTATGCACTAAGTCATCAGCTCCTGTAGCTCAGCAGCCAGCTAAAATACTCTTTATCATCTCACAATTGGAAACCTCTCAGTAATTAGTCATACATGGCCAGAAACTGACCCTAACCTTCCCATATATTCAACTGAAACTAGTAAGGCCAAATATGAGCATGCTTTATGGGATGCCCTTGTTACACTACTCTCTTAGGAATTTCTCTGATAACTATCCTTACCAGACACTCAAAAGAAAAGAATGAAGACATAGATTTCGTTAAACACAAGAAAGTATTGCAGTTAATTAGCTTGAACTCTGACCAGAAAGTCACAAAGTCCAGTCTTAGCTCTGCCACAGTTTTGCTGAGGTTAGCATATCATGTGACCCTTCTGTGCTTTCATTTCTTCTGCTGCTGTAAGCCATGAAGGCTTTATAATTTCATTAGCATAGATCTCCCCTCCACCAAAGTATATCTCAAATTATTTTCAATGCAGTAGTGTCATTCATGAGAATAACCCCAAAGCTCTGATACTGTTTTGGAACAAAATGTATTGGGTCATTTGCTAGAAGACAGTGAGCTGGGATGAAGGTATGGCTCCCTCTCATCCAGACTCTGCAAAGTTTACATTACATAGGATTTAGACAAGGGTACCTGCACATGAACCACATGTATGCGGTTAAGCCACTTTGCTGAGAGAACAACTTGAAGTCAAGGTAGATTGAGATGGATGTCAAGAAATATAAACAAAAAATAAAATTTGAGTGAAGCTAAAGCACAAGGGAACTGAAAACACAGGCTTAGGTGAACCTAAAACAAAATCTAGGTGAGGAGACCCAATACAAGAATGTCTTGGGTGGATCTAGGACCTTGGGGAACCCCAATTCCTTGTAGTCTTTTTTGGCATTCCTGGAGAGTTACTGAGGTCAGGGCAACAATCTCGGTTCAAATAATCTCTAGTCACATAAAGTTAGATTTAAGCAATAAAATAATTATTAAGTATGATAATTAATATTTCCTAAATAATATAATAAATTATTAGCACATTAGGCACACGGGCAAGTGAGAAATACTTGTTAAGCACTTACTTTTTCCAAACATTGTACTAAGCTCTGTGGGTACCAATTAAAGCAAAAAAAACCTCAATCCCTGTCTAGAAAGAACCTCAATTTTAATGGAGGGAGACAACACATCAGAAGGAGCTGAAGTGTGGGGAGTTGGAGGAGGAGGAGGAGATTATGGCAAAGTCTAGAACAGATGGTATTTTCAAGTTGTTGAAGTAAAAAAAAAGGCATTGCCCTGTAGACAACTTGATGATGAGCTTGTCTGAACTTAATTTAGCCAGTATTTGGCACACAGGCATTTAGTTCATGGCCAGGCCTGTACCTCAAGCTCTTCCACCTAGGGAGAACCTTTCAGATCTTTAGAGACTTTTCAAGACTGAGCTTAATCTCCAACCCACAATGCTTCAGTGAAGGACTCTAATGAAGATCTTCTGTTTCACCACCATCATTCAGGGGGAAGAACATTTAAAACAATTAATCAAGCAGAGTTGTAAAATAGTGTAGTCTCAGGGATAGCTGAATGAATAAATGCCAAAGATCGTATTACTTCAACAGAGAAATAAGAAAGCCTTATTTTTGAATTCAAGAAAGAATTTTTTTTCTGAAAAGGAACAAAAATAATTGGTATGTAACAAAGAGATTATTAAAATCACACCTTTCAGGAATATAACCAGAATAATCCATCAAAGGCTTCCCAGGAATACTTGTAGTTATTAAAGATACCTCTTTCCCTAGAAATCAAACTATTCTTGATCTCGTGCTAATAGGATAGATGATAGATAGATAGATAGATAGATAGATAGATAGGTTATTAAGTTCTTATTCTGTGCCAAACACTTTGCTAAGGGCTAGGAATATAGATATGAAAAAGCAAAACTGTTCCTGCCTTCAAGGAACTTACAATTTAGTAAGGGGGAGGCAGTATATAAAGAGGAGCTAAAAAGGAAGATGGTTGTGCCATGGTGAAGAAGATCACCGAGGAGTTTTGCCACATACAATAAAAGGCCCATCAGAATATCAAAATGTTAGACATAGAACGGACTGTTTGTTATTGTCGTTTAGTGATTTTTTAATCATGCCTAACTCTTTATGACTCAATTTGGGATTTTCTTGGCAGACATACTGGAATGGTTTGCCATTTCCTTCTTCAGCTCATTTTACAGATGAGGAAACTGAGGCAAACAGGGTGAAGTGATTTACAACTAATAAGCATCTGAGGTGAGATATTAACTTAGAAAGATGAATCTACCTGACTCTAGGCCCAGCACTCTATCCACTGCACCACCTATCAGCTGCAAGAAGGAATTGGAAAGTTTATCTAGTTTGCTATCTTCATCATAGGTCTACTACTTGCTATCTTTGTGGCTTTGGACAACTCACTTGAATTATTTGAGATTCAGTCTTATCATCTGTAAAATTAAAGTGTTGGACTAAATGACCTGTGAGATTCCTTCTACTTCTAAATGTCTGAGATTGGGATACTATGATATGGTTAGCTTTTTCATTAAGAAGATTAGGGAAATTAGTTTGGTATTGGTATAAAATACAAATTTGAGAGGAGACAGATTAGAACAAATACAAATGCCAAATAAGATGATAGAGCAATTTTCCATATGAGGGGTGACAACAACCTGAACTGTCCTGATGGCAATGAGAATGGGGAGAAAGGGAAAGCTGCTTAACTTCTCAAGTGTGATTTTATTGCTGATGGTGGTGTAATTTCTTCATTTTGGTACTATTCTTAATATTACAGTTCCTACATAAGTCTAACCTGATCATAGTGTATAATCTCTAAACATATTGCTATAGATTTTTTTCTGATATTTAGTTTAAGATTTTTGTAACAATTTCTATGAGTAATATTGCTCTATTATCAGGACAGTATTTATTTCATGAATGAAATTTGATAGAATGTTTTCAGACCCTATATTTTGAAATAATTTTCTGATATTGAAGATAATTATTTTTGAATCTTTGATAAAATTCACTTGAAAAGCTGTCTGGGTCTAGGACTTTTTTTGAGAGTTTATTATTCATTCTATTATCTGTTCTATGACCATCATTTTCATGATCTATCCTTGTTTTGTTAGTATAGATACTTCATAACTGTATAATTATTCATTAAGTTATTTTAAGTTATCAATTCTTTGCACATATGTACATATAATTATACATGTATGTATGTTGCCATATGCATGTATACATATACATATATATACACGTGTGTATGTATTTAGGCAAAATCATATCTAATGATTTCTTTTATTCCTTCTTTATGTGTTGTGATTTCGCCTTCATTTTTATATTAGTGATTTGATTTTCCTCTTTTTTAAAAATCCAGTTAGCTAGCTGAAGGTTTATTTTATTGCTTTTTTTTTCAAAAGTCCAGGTTTTAGTCATTAAGTTAAAATTTTGTTTTCTATTTTGCTTATCTCTTCTTTTATTTTAAGACTTTCTATTTTGGCGTTTGGGTTTTTTTGATTAATTGCTCTTCTAGGTCTATGTTTTATTTAAGTTTCATCATGTCCAATCTATTTATCTCATGTCTCTTTCCCTTCTTGATAAATAGGTTTGGAGATTTTTTTTTTTAAATCAGGTTAAGTTGATGAGTACGAGTTATTGAGAAAGTACTCTAAGTTACAAGGCAATTTGTTTCTTGTCTGCATTTACCTTACATTTGAATCTAAATTATATTAGATCCTATCATCTTCAAATCATTTAAAAGCATTTTTGGCTGAGAGGAGGAGCAGAGATGTTTGACATTTCTTTTAAAAACCTAGTATTTTGTCAGATCTTGAGGTAAATTTGCATGACATACAGAAACCTGAATTAGCATATGAACTTTTGAATCTGTATCTTTACCAAGCCCTAGCTCTAAGCCCTTTGAAGTTTCTTCATTACTAATTGTGATTTGACCTACTGTGTATTGCTTTTGCTCTTCAATCAAAGTACTTGCAGAATGGTTCTGGGGAACAATTAGTAACCATTGTACAGTGAGTTTAATCCAAACATGAAAAGGCAGTTGAATAAACTATAGGAAGGTCTCAAAAGCAAAAGTCATTAAAGATAATTCAAGAACTGAATAAGTTGTAGAAACTCATTAAGCCTGTTCTGGAGTTTGTCTAATAACCTCCTTGAGCTCTAAAAGGAAATTCTGATTAAGAATACTTAGTCAGCCATAAATTAAATATACTTAAAGAAATTTTAATTACAGTTGCTACTGGCTTTCCACACATATGACTAGTCAACATTGCTAAAAACAAAATAAAACAAAAAAAATCCTTAAAATGGTTAGGAATGGCTGCTCCCATTTTTCCTCCTCAAATTTGGCAGCTGGGTAAGATTCAAGATCTGTGGAGTTTTATGGCATTCCCTAGTCAGACCTATTAGTCTCCATGTTTCCCTTCTAACAGTAATCTCATTCCATCATACATAATTTATGAAGTTGTTAAGTATTAATTGACTGATATTCCTTTTTGCTATTGAAGAATTATGGCAGCAAGCCCTCAAGAGCTCACCATCCTGAAAGCAATAGCAAAGAGGAGGAAAGTTAATGCACCAGAAAATTTTTCAAGCAATATATATCACTTTTGTACAATCAGCGGTTGGGGATTTTTCTTTTATTAAGCTCTGTCCCATACAATTGACTTTGAAGGTTGCTTTACAAAAAGGCACATCCCCAGAGGTGTCTTGTTGATGTTTAAGTGAAACCATTTTAGTGGATTCATGCTATTCTTGTGACAGGTTTCATTCATTCCATTTGATCTGGACCACTTAAGGCCTTTCACAATATGCCTCCAGTCTACATTTCCAGACTTATTTCACATTACTCCACCACATACTATGTTAAAGTAAAACACTTTTACTTCCTGTTTCTGGAAAGATGCATTTCACCTCCAGTTTTTGTCTCTTTTTTAGGAACACAATGCTCTCCCTTCTTCACCTTTGCCTAATAGAATGCCTACCTTTCTTGAAGACTTTGCTTAGCTGCTACATGCTTCATGAATCCTTTACTGACCTCAGTCAAGTTGTCAGTCTCTTGAAATAACTGAATTAATATAATTTGTATAAGTTATATCCTTCCAGTAAAATGTAGACTACTTGAGAGCAGGGACCATTTAAATTTGTCTGTAATACCCCACACCTATGGAAGCGTCTTTCATATAGTTTGGTGCTTAATCATCAAATTATTTTTACTGAACTCTATATGTAATCAAGGAGTTCTGGAAGTACTTATTTGGAGTGTCCTTGGATGAGGGATATATAAAGTCATGTTGGTTATGAATCATCATGTACTGCCTGAAGAAGATGACATTTAATATAGTTCCTATAGGCCAATTAGCAATAGTTTTGATCCTAGTACAAACAAGCAATAGTTTAAATAATTACATTTAAGGAAAGAATATGTGAATTATAATATGTATGCATTCCATTATAGCACATCGTGTTACATTATATTGTATTGTGATATCATTTTGTGTTATTATAGTATGCTGTTATGTTATATCAGGCCATAAAATGATATATAATATGAAATATATATATATATATATGTGTGTGTGTAATCTAATCTAACCTAATGGAAGATAATACCATGCCATATGATATAATACAATGTTGTATAATATAATACAATGTAATATAATATAACATGATACAACACAGCTCATGACATGACATAATATGATACAACATGAAACCCCATGATTTGATGTGATATGATGCAATATAATATATGCAATATAGAATATTATAGTACAGTATAACACAATATAAATAATATGCTGTGGTATAATGTTATATTAATGTTATATTACATTATATTATACTGTATTATATTAAATATAGTAGAAATAACTCTGTATCTTGAAACAGAAGACCTAGATTGATCCTTACCTCTGTCACCATCTATGTTCATGATCTTGAGGAAGTTACTTAATCTCTCAGTACTCTAGGCAATACTTTATTACTATAAGTTTCTGCCTATACCTTTTGACCCAGCAATGCCAATACTAGGGAAAAGAAAAAGAACCTACGGGTTCTAAAAGACTTAAAACAGCTCTCTTCATGGTGGCAAAAAAATGGAAATTTCATGGTTGTCTACCAATTGGGGAATGGCTGAAGGAATTGTGGTATGATTGTGATGCAATACTACTGTGCTTTAAGAAATGATGAGCTCAATGATCTTCAAAAAACATTAATAGATTTGCACAAAATAATGAAAATAAAATGAGCAGAGCCAAGTCAACAGTATATATAGTAAGAATATCATTTTAAGAACAACTTTTAGTGACTAAGTCATTTTGACTATTATAAATACCCAAATTATCTACAAAGACCTATGAAAGAAGACATTATCTTCATGCAGAGAATGAACTAATGAATAGAAGTATGTGAAGAAAGATTTTACATAGATACATATTTGTGTCTAATGGTAGCTATCTCTAGGGTGGGGGAAAGGAAAAAAAGAAAAAAGAAGAAATTTACATGATACTTTTATAATACATTTAAAAGAAATATCATGTTGTACATAATAGATTTGCAGTTTCATGTGCAACCATCTTTTTTTAAAAATTATACTATGTCATAGAAATGCTTTTCTTATTCCATTACTTAAAAATGAAATAAATATTAAAAAAAAAACATTTTAAGTGTCAGGAAAAGTACCAAATAATGTTGGTGAAGGGAATTTCTTCACCCATAGGTTTCTGTTCTTAAATAATAGTTTCAGTTTCTTTCCCAATGTATTATGATACATTGTATACATTAAAATGCAGTACAATATAATTAATGCGATATAATCAACATAACACAATGTAATATAATATAATGGCATACAATTGAATTATAATGTATTGTACTATTCTATATTATATCATATCATGACATATTATAGATGGATATGGATCAATTGAAAGGCCAATATGTGTAGGAGAGGGCATGTATTTCCATTAGCACTTACAGTTATTTTACAGTAATCCAAGCATCATAGCTTGTAGCCCACATTTAAGGCATTAATAATCAATGTTTAGGAAATAGATTCAAAATTAGAAAATTAAGGCCCTATCCCTCTTAAGCTAAATAGTCCAATAATATTAAATACAATTTCAAAGTAAGAAATTCAAGCTATTAACAACCCTACAAAAATGACAAAAGAAGAAAATGACAAATCCTGGAAAGGTTATGGAAATGTCATACTGGGGCACTTTTGGTGGAGCCAAATTGGTCTGGCCATTCTGGAAAGCAATTTGCAACAATGCCCCCAAAGTTACTACACTGTGCATACCCTATGACTCAACAATAAATATATTATGCCTATGTCCCATCAAAGAAAAAAGAAAATAATCCATATTATACAAAAATATTTATAGCATCTCTTTTCTTATAATAGCTGCAAATTGGAATCTAAGGGCCTGCCCTCTTTTGAAGGGAATAACTGAACAAATTGTCACATATGAATGTAATGGAATATTATTGTTCCTTAAAAACAACAACAAAATGTAGCATTTCAGAAGAAACTGGGAAGAGCAACTATGACCTGATCTAGAAAGAAGCAACGAGAACTAAGAAAAATTTATACAATTTACAATGACAACATTGAAGAGGAAAATAACTTTGAAAGACTTAAGAATGCTGATCAATGAAGTGACAAAATACAAGCCCACAAAGCTCACAATGAGACACTCTACTCCCTACTCATCTCCTGCCCCAGGAATGATGAATTTAAAATGTAGAGAGAGACACACATTTTTGGACATAATCAATGTAGGAAGGAAATCATTTTGCTGCACTATGTATCAGGTTTTTTGGTTTTTTTTTCATTTTTGTTGTTTTCAATAGAGAGATGATAATAGAAGAGGTATACTATAAATAGATATAAAAATAAAATATATAAAGTTAGTTTTTTAATCAGTGGTAGAATTTTCAGATTAAAGCTGTTACCTAAATCCAGAATGTCTTAAAGTATAAATTATCATTATAACTTCAGAAATTCCTTTGAATCATAGAATCACAGATGTATTGTTCAGGAAAGGACATTAAAATCTTCTAGTTCAACTCTATCCCTTTACACAAGAGAAAACAGAATGTAGGCAGGTTCCCAACATAACACAGGTAGTTGATAGCAGAGCTTGGATTGAATCCAGGTCATCTGATTACAGATACATCATTTTTTTCCACTTCATTATACTGCCTTTTTGAGGCAGACTAAAGATAACCTGGATCAACATCCTCACTTTTACAAATGTAGAAACTGAGGAATAGAAGGCAAGTAACTTGCGCAGCAAGTAGATTTCATAAACTTGAGTGTAACACAAATCTATGCTGTGAAGAAACACATAGTGATATAATGAGGAGGTTCAATTAGCTCAGAGTCTTATGAAAGTTATATGGGTTATCGATGACATTAACTAATCATGTGAACAAAAAAACAAGGTCTAACTTCTCTGAGCCTCAGTTTCCTCACCTTGTAAATGGGAATGATAACAATTCTGATAGAATATACTTCACAAGGTTGCAAAAATCTAATGAAATAATGTATGTAACACTTTACAAATCTTAACAAACTACATGAATTCCCATTATTACCATTCTTTGCAAAGTCCTTCAGATGAACATAGTACAAAAATCACTCAGTTTTATATCAATTCAAGTCTATAATATGAATCCATGAATAATAATTATTAATATATTATTGAATTGAACATGTAAATATTTAATCAGTATGCAGCTATGTAGGGCAGCTAAGCAGGACAGTACATAGAGCACTGGCTTGGAAGCAGGAAGATTTATCTTCATGCATTCAAATCTGGCCTCAGACACTTACTAGCTATGTGACCCTTGGCAAGTCACTTAAACTAGTTTGCCTTAGTTCCTCTTCTATGAAGTGAACTGGAAAAACAAATGGAGAATCACTCCAATATCTTTGCCAAGAAAACTCCAAATGGGGTCATGAAGAGTTGGAAATAACCAAAAAATGACTGAAAAACAAAGTGGAATTATATCCTGTGGATGGAGGAGGAGAGGGAAATAGAAACACAGAGAAAAGACAGGATATTTATTCTCAGGAAGGTTACCATCTCTGGAGAAATGAGACAAAAATACACATAAAACAATTGTAAGACCATCATCCAACTTGATGATGACTAAGACTAAGAAGGAGGTGAGCAAGCAACAAAGAAGACAGCATGGGGCTATGAACTGGTTAAAAAACACCTCAAGAATAAGGTAGCTATGGCATTGATGCAGTGAAGCGCTAAATCCTGGGGGAAATGTCCATCAGTATCAGAGATCTTAAAATTGTGCTAATAGACAGCTACCTCTCCATCAATGTCAAATGATGCATCAATTGACAATAAATGATCTCCAGTCCTTTTCTTTCTAATGAAGCAAATATTGTCAGAAATATTATTTTTACAAACATAGTTAAAGTGTTTATCACAAATATTGTAAGTAATGTTGTTTATCACTGCTACGAGTTGATTAACTCCATTTGGCCAAGGTCCATGACTTGTTCACCTTTGAATTGCCTGCAGGAGGTGGTGCAGTGAATAGAGTGCTTGGCCTAGAATCAGAAAAAACTGAGTTTAAACTTAATTTTGGATGCTTAATAGCTATATGACCATGGGCACTTAACCTCTGCCTGCCTCAGTTTCTTCAGCTACAAAATGAAGATAACAACAGCATCTATTTTGGAGGATTGTGGGTAAATATTTGTAAAATGCTTTGAAAACCTTATAGCAAAATATAAATTCTAGTTATTTCATAAATGCTATCTATTCTCATCCAGGGGTTCCCTCTGTGAATGAAGTCCATGAAATCACACATCCATTCCTAGAATGGTCCCAATTTCCAGTTGTAAAACAGTTTCAATTTCTTGAACAGTTCCATCAGGGTCACAAAAAATCTGCACTTAGCATTTAATGAGAAGATAAGATTTCCAACAAAAAGGAACTAAATCGATGTCAGTTTATGAGAATAGAAGTGCTCCCTGCAAATAATATATGGAACATAGATGACATCAAAATACCAAAGTAGAATGGTGAGCTAAGGTTTAGTGTGAGGAAAGATACCTAGTATCTTCACCAAGAAAACCCCAAATGAGGTCATAAAGAGTCAGTCACCACAGAAAACAATTCAACAACACTAACTCATCATTTTAAGGAAAGTTCTATTTATTTCTGTAATTTCTAGTGTTTTTAATAGGAATAAGTGTTGTATTTCATAAAAAAAACTTGTCTGCATCTATTGATACAAAGCATATGATACTGTAGATTTTTTTTATTGATGTGCCCATTTATGATTATAGTTTTTCTAATATTGAACCTGCCTTGCATTCATGGTATTAATCCCATTGTCCATAACATGTGATTTTTGTGATATATTACTGTAGTCTCCTGACTAATATTTTATTTGAATTTTTTGGATTAATATTCATTATGGAAATTGTTTTATAGATTCCTTTCTTTGTTTTTGCTTTCTCTGATTTAGATATACAAAACATATTTGTGTCATGGAATGAATTTGGTAGGACTCCTTCTTTACTGATCTTTCCAATAGTTTACATTATATTGGGATTAATTGTTCTTCAGATGTTCGGTAGAATTTGTTTGTTATTCTATCTACTTTTGAGGATTGTTTGTTAGGGAACTCATTAGTGGCTTGTTCAATCAGCATTTAATAAGGGAAAAATAGCTATGAATGGTCATTTTCATTTCATCTTCATTAGGATATATTGACTCTTCTTTGGTACTGCTAAATTGGTTTTATTCTTCCTTTTTAATCAAATTAACCAGTAGTTTACCTTTTTCTTTTTATAAAACCAGCTCCTAATTTTATTTATTATTTTTTTTTGGCTTTCTATTTTATTATTCTTGCTTTGGGTTTTCAGGTTTCTATTTTGGTTTTCCATTGGAGATTATAATTTGTACTTTTTCTAGGTTTTTTTTTTTTTTGTTATATAGCCAGTTCATTGATCTACTCTTCAATTTTCATTAATGTAACCATTTAGAGATATACAATTTCTCCTAAGTTCTGCTTTGGATACATCCCACAAATTTGGGGACACTGTCTTATTTTTGTCATTATTTTTAATGAAATATTGATTGTGTCAATGATTTGGTTTTTGACCCACTGATTCTTTAGAATTATCTTGTTTAGTTTCCAATTAATTTTTAATATATGTTTCAATTACCTTTTAATGAATTTTTTTATGGCATTATGATCTGAAAAGGGTATATTTAATATTTCTCTTTTTCTTCGTTTATTTGGGAAGTTTTTATGCCCTAATACACAGTTAATTTTTGTGAAGATGCCATTCATATAGCATAGGAAAAGTATACTTCTTTCTATTCCCATTTCATTTTCCATAGAGGTCAACAATAGCTAACTTTTCTAAAATTTTATTAACTTCTTTCTTATTGTATGGTTAGATTTATCTAATTCTGAAAGGGTAAAGTTGATATCCTTAGCTAGTATAGTTTCACCATTTCCTCCTGTATCTCATTTACATTTTCAATTAAGAATTTGGATGCTATGTCCTTTGATGCATATAAAGTTAGTATTGATATTTATAGTAGGAAAGCTGAATTTATGATCTCAAATATAATCATGTATATGTTTGAATGGTCCAAAATCGCAAGGTATGAGAGATTCTCTAAGGAGAAAACAACAAGAAATTTATTTAGGCCCCACCGCAGCAGAACCATGAACCAGCCTTCCCATTCCAATATCTTGACAAAAAGACTCCAGGCCCAGAAAGCCCATTTCACAAGAGCAACCAGGAGGCCACAGAAAAACAAGATAGTATTTAGCCAAATCATTTTCACTGGCCTCACGTTCCTGCTTGCACTCGGGTAAACCCTGCTTCCGCAGCTTCCGGCTTCCACAGCTTCTGCCTCCCCTGAAGTTGTCTCCCGGC
>CM053626.1:196716761-196745185 GCA_028646595.1 Phalanger gymnotis | reverse complement strand
AGGGACACACACATACACATACACACATTACATATATGTGGAATGAAAGACCCTCACCAATTAAATTTATAATAAGGAGCCATCTCAGGGTGGGAACATAAGTAAATTTTATTCAATTCTCGAGAATAGGGCATCCTTTGCCACAACATATCTAGCAAGGGAGGTGCTTTACAAGGAGCAAAGCACCAATAATTGCACCTAACACAAGAGAATTCCCGCCCACCTCTGACCCTTCTCACCACTGGCTGGGAGGTGGGCTTACAATCTGAGCACAAAAGCTAGACAAAGAACCGGGAAATTGAGGCACAGAAACTCCAATTCCCATTCCCTTAGTTAATGATTACAACTGAGGTGACATCTATAAATCTGAAGAAGGAGAATAGGATAAGGGGAGGGGGAGACCCTCTCCATTCTTCTATAGTACTTTTACAGTAAAGTAAAGCAGGTCACAGTGACCCTTTTCTTACTGAGTAAATATTTAAACCAGAACCAGAAAAAAGAACAAAAAGTTTCAGGGTAAACTTTCCCAGAGGCTGAGCCATCAGACTCTCACAGCCTCAGAATTTGTCCTCTTCCCTATTTCCCTTTTTCTTGATTTTGAAACATTTCTTAGTATAGATATAGGCATACATTTATACATATCTTCCCTGTGAAGTCTTAACATTTTATTTACCTCTCACACACACGTATTTCTGTCAATAGTAGCTATCTCTAGGGCAGGGGGAGGGGGGAAAGAAATTTACATGATAAAAAGAATCATAGGATCATAGATAGGAAGGTGGCAGGGAACTTAGAGTTTACTTGGTCCAATTCCTTCATGTAAGAAATGAGGAAACATAGGATCAGAGAAAGGAAGTGATTTGCCCAGTCACATGTGATACACACACACACACACACACACACACACACACGTATATATATATATATATATATATATATATATATATATATATATATATATATATATCAGAATTAGCATTTGACCTATGTCTTTTTACTCCAAATCCATTTTCAAGGGTGAATCCTTAAGTGTCTCATTTGGCAACACAATTGGCTTAAGATATGTAAAGGCAAAAAGCTAGCAGGCATTGTTGGTTAGATATATAACCAGGTAGATCTGAATGCATCAAAATAACTATTTATGTTAGAAAAATGCATTAGCTTGCTTATGCATCTGATTAAAAAAAGAAACTGTTGTGTCAGTTGCAGCATCTAAATATCAAAAGATCTGTCCAAGAGCACAGAATTTTAGGGTGATCACACCAATGATTATTTATATAAGCTTTGTTGCTATTTGGATCTCATGCAAAAATGTTGGAATGAGAGAAAGAAAATATAATGACTTGTGTGCCACATGAATTCAAGATATAAGGAAGGGAGGTTGTTTATCCATAGCTTTTGAAGATCTACTTAAATAGGGGAGGGGTGGTTTCAGACTATCTGAAAAAAAAAGATGGTACTATGTTACTATGCTTCCCATTTGAAGCCTTGTATGTGAATAGTTACAGTGGAAGTTTGTGTGGTCTGTTGCCAGATTTGAGGTCAAAAGGTATTGGTTCAAATGCTTACTGTGTAACTGTAGGAAAGATACCAATTTTCTTTAATTCTCATGTCCCGTATCTGGAAAAAAAATGAGATTGGACTAGGTAACCATGAAGAGTTCTGTGGTCTTCATACATTAGAATGATAATATGTCAATTGGAGTTGAGATAAGAATGTACTAAAGGCAAGAAAAACAATATCTGCATTGATTTCTGGCAGTATGATAGCAATTAGGCACTGTTAATAGAGGGAAATGGTGTTAAGAGATTTTACTAAGTGGTGGAGATACAAAGAAAGGCAAAAAGACAAACCCCAAAAAAGAGGAGGAACAGTCCTTTCCCTTAAAGTCCTATCCCAATTCTATTGGGGGGATAGGGTGGGAGTGGGGGAATGTGTAAATAAATAAAGATAATATATAGGCAGACTAGATGAAAGAAATCTGAAAGGAGAAGATACTAGCAACTGAGGGGAACCAAGAAAGGCCTTCTGCAGAACCTGGGCTTTGAGCTGAATGAAAGGAGCCAGAGGAACTAAAAGACAGAGGTGAGGGGCCAGAATACTTCGGTTATTAGGGATAGCAAATGCAAAGGCACAAAGATGGAAAATACACAGTAACATGCATGATGGATAGCAAGTAGGCCAGTGTAGCTAAATTATGGAATGTGTGTTGGGGAGTAAATTTTAAGAAGTCTGGGAGTACAGGAAAGGGCCAGATTATAAAGAACATCAAATATCAAAGACTTTATATTTAATTTGATCGTGGAGATAACAGGTAGCAAGTGGACCTCACTGAACAGATAGGGTAAGGTAGTCAGTGCCATCATTTAAAAAAATATATTTTTAACATTCAGTTTTAAAAATTGACTTGCAAACCCTCTCTCCCTCAAGCTGTTTCCCCACACATTAAAAAGGCACACCATAGGATAACAATTATATACGTGAAATCAGGCAAAACATATTTTCATATTAGTCATATTCCCCCTAAAATAAAAATCAAGACACATAAAAAATGAAAAGTAAGCTTCAGTCTGAACACAGAGTTCATCAGTTCTTCTTTCTGGAAGTAGATAGCATTTTTCATCACGGATGCTTTGGAATTGTCTTGGATCACTTTATTGATCAGAGTAGGCAAGTCTTTCACTGTTGAGTAAAATTACACAAAATAATGAAGAGTGAAATGAGCAGAACCAAGAAACAGTTGTATTCAGTAAAAAAAAAAAAAACATTGTTTTTAAGAACAACTTTGAGGGACTAAGTCATTTTGACTATTATAAATATCTAAATTAGCTACAAGGACATTTTATATGCAAGAAGACATTATCTGCATCCAGACAAAGAATGGATAAATAGAAGTAGGTATAGAATGATTTCACACACTTGCATATTTGCAAATATACACACACGCACACACACATACACACTTGTAATTATCCCTTCCACGTCACTGGGGCTAGGGGCATGGTGCCCCCACAATCTGGAAAATCTTCAATAAATTTTTTGGCCCTCCTTTTGTACCAGAGTAGTTTGAATTTTTCCTTTTTCTTTTATGGGTATTTATAATATTAAAAGATAAAATTTATTAATATTAGATAATAGTATACATATATTTTATGCATTTCTGAGTTTCTACAATTTTTCTGTGCCATCTGCTGGCCTTTGCATGTCATCAGTAGCTTTTGCAAAGCTCCCACAAAATTCCCGTTTAATTTCTTATGTAGACCCATGATATATCAAAATTATAACAAGAAAAGTCATGATGTGAAAGGAATAACTGTTCATTTTTATGTCTAATGGCAGTCATGTCTAGGGCAGAGGGAAGAAAAAAAGAAAGTTATATAATAATTTTATTATATATTTAAAAGAATTAGCAAGTTGTACATAAGAGATTTTCAGCTTCATGTATGATCATATTTTTTTTTATTTTACTATGTTAAGGAAATCCTTGTTTTACTTTTTAACCTCAAAATAAAACATTTTTAAATGATGTTACTGTGTACAATGTTCTCCTGGTTCTTCTCACTTCATTTTGCATCAATTCATGTAAGCATTTCCAGGTTTTTCTGAAACCTTCCTGCTTGTCATTTCTTATAGCACAATACTATTCCATCACAACTATATGCCACAAGTTATTCAGCTATTCCCCAATTGATGACCATCCTATTAATATCCAAATCTTTGTCACCACTAAAAGAGCTGCTGTAACTATTATTGTAATGTAAATGTAAATTCTTTTCCCTTTTCTTTCATTTCATCAGGTTATATACCTAGTAGTGATATTGCTGAGTCAAGAGGTATGGGGAGCTTTATAGTCCTTTGGACATAGTTCCAAATTGTTCTCCAGAATGACTGGACCAGTTAGCAACTTGTGTCCTCATTTTTTTTCCCACATCCCCTTCAACATTAGTCAATTTCCTTTTTAAAAATTTTATTTAATATTTTAATTTTCACAATTACATGTAAAAACATTTTAATGTTCTTTCTTTTTCAAATTTGGAGTTCCAAATTCTCTCCCTCCCTCCTCTACCCCTCTCATTGAGGAAGCAAGCAATTTGACATGTATAGTCATGAAAAACACATTTTCATGTAAGTCATTCTGTGAAAGAAAACAGACAAAAAAAAGAAAAAGAAGGAAAGTAAAGAAAAATATCTTTGATATACATTTAAGTTCTACCAGTTCTCTCTCTGGAGGATAGCATCTTTCATCATGAGTCCTATAGAATTGCATTGGATCATGGTATTACTGAGAATAGCTAAGTTATTCATAGTAGATCATCATCCAATATTGATGTTACTGTGTGCAGTATACTCCTGGTTCTGCTCATTTCACTTTGCATCAGTTCATGTAAGTCTTTCAAGGCTTTTCTGAAGTTTACCTGCTCACCATTTCTTAAAACATAATAGTATTGCATCAAAATCATATACAACAACTTGTTTAGCCATTCCCCAATTGATAGATACCCTCTCAATTTTCAATTCTTTGCCACCACTAAAAGAGCTGCTATATAAATATTTTTGTACTTTTTGTTTTTTATCTCTTTGGGATACAGCATTAGTAGTGGTGTTGTTGGTCAAAGGATTTGCATGTTTTTATAGCCCTTTGGGCATAGTTCCAAATTGCTCTCCAGAAAGATAGAATCATTATAGAACTGCACCAATAATACATGGTGTATTAATTTTCCCACCTCGCCTCCAACATTTGTCATTTTCCTTTTCTGTCATATTAGCTAATCTGACAGGTGTGATATAGTTTTTTCATATGACTATAGCTAGCTTTAATATCTCCTGAAAATTGCCTGTTTATATCCTTTGAGCATTTATCATTTGGGGATGGTTTGTTTATATATGCACACAAATATGTATCTGTACATATGTGTGTATATATGTATACACATGTATGTATATATTTGTATACATATGTGTGTATATATGTGTGTATATAAATACATATATTTGTATATAGATATACATATATTTATATATATATATATATGTATTTGACTCAGTTTTTCATATATTTGGGAAATTAGGCTTTTATCAAAGAAATTTGCTATAAAGTATTTTCTGAGTTTCCTGCTTTTCTTCTAAGCTTGGATGCATTGGTTATGTTGTGCTAAAACTTTTGAATGTAATATAATTAAAATGATCCATTCTACTTCCCATAATCCTTTCTATTTTTTATTTGGTCTTAAATTCTTTCATTATCATGGATCTGACAGGTAAAATTTTGAATGTTCCCCATGTTTGCTTATGATATCACTGTTTAATTCTAAATATTGCATCCATTTTGACCTTATTTTGGTATAGAGTGTGAAACGTTTATACCTACTTTACACCAAACTGCTTTCCAGTTTTCCCAGAAATTCTTGTCAGATAGTGCATTTTTGTCCCCAAAACTTAGATCTTTAGGTTTATCAAACATTAGATTACTATGGTTACTTACTATTGTGTATTTGTGTATTGTGTGCCTAATCTATTCCACTGATCCATGCCTTTGTTTCCTAGCTAATGCCAGATTATTTTCATGATTACTGATTTGTAATATAGTATGGAATTTGGTACTTCTATATGGCGTTTTTGTTTTCATTTGATTCCCTTTATAGTCTGTTCATGGGGATTTTTTCTTAGGGAGCTCATTTATGGCTTGCTCAATTTTTTCTAAGATAATTTTATTTAAATATTATATGTCCTCATCTATTAATCTTAGCATTTTATATATTTTTGGTAAATATTCATCCATTTCACCTAGATTGTCAGTTTTACTGGCATAAAATTGGACGAAATAGCTCCTAATAATTGTTTTGATTTAGGTGGGTCATTCATTTTTCATTTTTAATAATGGTAGTTGGTTTTCTTTCTTCTTAAATAAAATTTTAAATGGTTTATCTATTTTGGTTTTTTTTCTTCCATAAAATAGATCCTAGTTTTATTGGATCATTTTATTTAAACTTTAACTTTTATTCATCTCTTCTTTAATTTTCAGGATTTCCATTTTGCTGTTTAATTGGGGATCTTAAATTTGTTTTTTTTCTGTTTTTTTTTTCAATTACATGCTCAAAATAATGGTCTGTTTTTTCACTATTTTGTTTATATAAGTGTTTAGAAATATAAATTGTTTTCTAAATACTGCTTTGACTGCATCCCACAAATTTTGAAATGTTCTTTCATTGTTGTCATTCTCTTTAAAGAAATTAATGATTGTTACTATGATTTGTTATTTGAATAACTCGATCTTTAGGATAAGATTAATACCTTATTCATTTTCAATCTATGTTTCCTTGGTTATTTACTGGATGTAATTTTTTTATTGCATTTTAGTCTGTAAAAGATGTCTTTAACTTTTCTGCTTTTGCTTATTTGTGAGGTTTTTGTGCCCTAATACATTTTTCTTAATGTGCCATCTGTAGCTGAAAAATCAGGTGTATTCCTTTCTATTTCTATTAAATTTTCTCTAGAGGTTGATCTTATCTAACTTTTTCTAAAATTCTATTCATCTCTTTTACTTCTTTTGGTTTGTTTGTTTGTTTTATGGTTAGCTTTATCTAGTTCTGAAAGGGGAAAGTTGTGGTCCCCTATCTGTATTATTTTACTATTTCCTCATACTTAATTTAACTTTTAAGAATTTGAATTCTATGGTATTTGCTGCATCTATGTTTAGTATTATATTACTTCATTTTCTGAAGTGACTTTTAATAAGATGTGGTGTCTTCGATTTTCTCTTTTGATTAGGTCTATTTTTGTTTTAGTTTTGTCTGAGATTATGATTGACACCCTGGGCCTTTATGCTTCAGCTGAAGTATGAAAGTGTGTCCCAGCCCTTTACCTTTACTCTGTGTGTGTCTTTTTTTTCAAGTTTGTCTCTTGTTTTTTTTTTTAATTCATTTTATTCATTTAGCATTTTATTTTCCCTAGTTACATAGAAAGATAATTTTTAACATTCATTTTTAAAACTGAGTTCCAAATTCTTTCCATTCTTCCCTCCTGACCCAACCTTCATTAAAAAGGCAAGCAATTTGGTATAGGTTATATATGTGTAGTCATGCAAAACATATCTATAATAGGTTGCAAAATATAGAGAAAAAACTTTCAAGAAAAATAAAGTAAAAAAAAGGTATGCTTCAATCTGTATTCATTCACCACCAGTTCTTTCTTCGGGGATGGATAGTATTTTTCATTATAAGTCCTTCAGAGCTGTCAAATGATCGGATTGCTGAAAATAGTTAAATCATTCACAGCTGATCATCTTACTATATTGCTATAACTTTGTACACAGTACATTTCATTTTTCACCAATCCATTCCAGGTTTATTTTTTTTTCTGAGAGCATCTTGCTCATCATTTCTTATAGTACAGTAGTGTTCTATGATAATCTCATGCTACAGCTTGTTCAGCCATTCCCCAATTGATTGGTATCCCCTCAATTTCTAATTCTTTGCCCCCAGAAAAGAATATTCCTGGCAGTTTTCTTTGTTTTCTTTTCAGAGGGTGATCGGTGGATTCTTTCAATTTCTATTTTACCCTCTGGTTCTAGAACATTGAAACAGTTTTCCTTGAAAATTTCTTGAAAGATACATATAAATTCTTTTTTATTTTAATCATGGCTTTCAAGTAGTGAAATAATTTTTAAATTGTCTCTCCTGGATCTATTTTCCAGGTCAGTTGATTTTCCAATGAGATTTATTTCCTTTTTTTAAATTATTCTTTTGGTTTTCTTTTATTATTTATTCATTTCTCCTAAAGTCATTAGCTTCCATTGTTCCATTCTAATTTTTAAGGAATTATTTTCTTCAGTGAGTTTTTCTATCTCTGTTTCCATTTGGACACTTCTGCTTTTTAAGACATACTTCCCCTCATTGGCTTTTTGGACTTCTTTTACCATTTAGCCTAGTCTGTTTTTAAGATATAATTTTATTTAGTATTTTTTGTCTCTTTTGCCAAGCTGTTGACTTCTTTTTCATGATTTCCTTGTGTCACTCTCATTTCTCTCCCCAATTTTCCCTCTAGATCTCTTACTTGATTTTCAAAATCCCTTTTGAGCTCTCCCTTGGCCTGAGACCAATTCATATTTTTTTTCCTTGGAGGCTTTGGATATAAGAGTTTTGATTTTGTTGTCTTCTCCTGAGTGTGTCTTTTGATCTTCCTTGTCACCATAATAACTTTCTATAGTCAGAGGGTTTTTTTTAAAATTTTATGTTTTACATTGTTTGCTCATTTTTCCAGCCTATGACTTGACTTTTAACTCCTTGTTGAAGTAGGGCTCCGCTTCCAGGGTGGAGGGTGCAACACTGGCCCAAGAATCAGGGCTTTTGTGCAGTGTTTTCAGAGATACTTCTAGGGACCTATAAGTTTTCAGTTCTTCCAAGATGGTATCTAAGGAGAGGTGTTTACTACTCTCTTGTCCTGTGCTTTGGTCTGTGAATAGCTACAAGGACTCTTTTTTGCCCTGAAACTGTGAGGAGAGTCCCTGGACCACTGCTCTGAAAGCTCTGATATGCTAATACTCTTCTTCATCCATTTTTTTCCTATTATCCTGGGACTGCCACCCAGGACAGCAATCTAGTTCTACGTATGGGCAAACAAGAGAGTCTTGTCTCACTGCTAGCAAAAAAAAAAAAAAAACACTCCTGTATTCTCCTGACCAGTTGTTTGACTCGCTTACCATCTGCGGAAGGAGAGGTCCAAAAGCAGCCACTGCCACTACTGATTCAGTCAGTCCAAAGCCTGCTCCTGGTTTGTTATGCTGGCTTGGCCTGTGCTGGATACTCCACTTTCACCCAGGTGAGAAAGGACTTTCTTACTGACCTTCTAAGTTGTCTTTGTCTTCTGTGGGCTGACAGGTCTGGAAACCATCACTGCTTCCAGTGATTCAGTCACCCCAAGGTCTGATCAAGGTTTGTTGGGCCCAGTCTGCAGTGATGTGTCCTGTGCTGGACTGTGCTCTTTTCTCACTCTGGTGCAACAGACATTTCCTGCCAATCTTCTAAGTTGTCTTGGGCTGGAAATTTGCTTCAGTCTGTCTTTTTATGAGTTCTGTTGCTCTAGAAGTTGTTTAGAGTCATATATATTTTCTTTTTGCAGGGGAGAAGGCAGGGCAATTGGGGTTAAGTGACTTGCCCAAGGTCACACAGCTAGTAAGTGTGTCAAGTGTCTGAGGCCAAATTTGAACTCAGGTCCTCCTGAGTTCAGAGCCAGTGCTCTACTCACTGCACCACCTAGCTGCCCCTAGAGTGATTTTAAAGGTATATGGAGCTCAGGTGAATCCCTGCCTTTACCCCACCATCTTGGCTCCACTCCAAGTTTATCTCTTATAAACAACATATTCTTGGATTCTGGTTTCACATTCATTCTGCTATCTGTTTCCCTTTTTATATGTGAGTTTATCTCATTCACATTCAAATTCACAATTACTGCCTGTGTATTTTCTTTCATCCATTTTTCATATATTTTCCTCTTTGAAAGAATTTCGATGCAAGTGAGGTTCAAATATTGCTTGGTGTCTTCCCACACACACATACACCATTTTTCGTTCTATTTTAAAAATTTTCCTAACACCTCTCTTAAGAGAAATAATATTATCCATTCTTCCTTTCCCTTCCAGCTTTTTCCAGTGAATCCCTCTTTCTCTTCCATCTGTTTTTCTTTTATTATAGATCATGCCAACATGACTTACACCCATGCCCTCTATTTTTGTGGAATCCTTACAACTGTTCTATCTATCTATCTATCTATCTATCTGTCTGTCTGTCTGTCTGTCTGTCTGTCTGTCTGTCTGTCTGTCTATCTCTATCTATCTGTCTGTCTATCTTTCTATCTATCTATCTATATATATATATATATCTGAAATATATCTCTGCTCTTTGTTTAATCATGGCTTTCAGGCATTCCCATAATTCTTAAACTATGTCTCCTGAATCTATCTTTATCATAATTCTTTTTCACATTTTCTTCAATTTTTTCAGTCTTTTGGCATTGTTCATTGCTCTTTGATGTCTCCTGAAGTCATCATCTTCCAGTTGCACAAATCTCATCTTTAAGGAGTATTTTCTTCAGTTAGTTTTTGTACCTCTTTTTCTATTTGGACGAGTATGATTTAGATGTTATTTTCAGTCATTTTTGTGCACCTTTTTGTGGTTGTTCAGTCATTTTCACTCATGTCTGACTCTAGGTGACCCCATTTGGGCTTTTGTTGTCAAAGATCTTGGAGTGGTTCATCATTTTCTTATCTAGTATGTTTCTTTTATCAAATTGTTGATTATCTTTTCATAATTTTCTTCCTTCATTCTCAACTCTTTATCCAATTTTTCCTCTACCACTCTTATTTGATTTCAACAATCTTAACAGTCTGTTTATTTTATTTTCCTTTTTGTTTAGCTCGTAGCTGTTTTAGCGTCATTGTCTTATTGTCTTCTTGTAAGTTTATGTCTTGATCTTCCCTGTCAACATTGTAGCTTTTTTGTGGTTAGGTTCTTTTTTTGTTGTTTGCTCAATTTTCTAGTGTATTTCTTGACTTTGAACATTATGTTAAAGTCTAGCTCAGTTTTTCAGAATGGGGGTCGGGAAGCACTGTCTCAAGGCATAGACATCATCATCATCAGAATTATTATCATCATTAATGTTATTGTTGTTATTATTATTACACTGCTGTTCTCAGAGCTAGTTCTAGGGATTTGAGTGTTTTCTGTGCTTCTAAGCTGGTGTGATCTGAGGAAAGATGTGGTCACTGGTTTCCTTGTCTGAGTTCTGGTCCTTACCTAGGAAGAGACCCTGATCCTTTGAAGGTACAAATGATACTGCTTTTCAGGGCCCCTGCTCCCTTGAGATCACAAATGATATTGCTCCTCAGATACCCTGATCCCTTGGGACACAAAACCATTCCAAAAAGCCATAAAAAGGACAAAAAGCCTCAGCGCCCTTGTTCTCTTCTGGCTTCAAGAACTCTTCTCTGCTCTAAAAA
The DNA here is from genome assembly GCA_028646595.1 of Phalanger gymnotis. Classification (NCBI taxonomy): domain Eukaryota; kingdom Metazoa; phylum Chordata; class Mammalia; order Diprotodontia; family Phalangeridae; genus Phalanger; species Phalanger gymnotis. The sequence goes on along the minus strand of CM053626.1, from coordinate 196,734,192 downwards.
TAAGACATAGAAGCGATTTTCAACAATGGAGTTGTCAAACAGCATTCTGTCCTATGCCCAGTGCTAGCAGAGGGAATCCTCTTTAATCTTTCTGAACAGATTTTTCTGACCCTCTTCTTTACCATCCCAAAGTTGCTGCTGCTGCTACTGCTGTTTCTGCCTCTAAGACCTGTAGATAGTATTACTAATATGGGGGTTCTGGGTAATCCGCTTTTCTGATGTCACAGACTTTTCCTAACCTCCCAAGTTTCCTTGGGCTAGAAACATATTCCACCCCTACTTTTTCTTGTCTCTGTCACTCCAGAATTCAATTTGAGGAGTTATTTTAAAATTGTTTGTTTTAGAATATTGGCAAAACTTTGCTGTTTCCTCTATTCTGCCTTATTGGCTCAGCAACCCTCCCCCATGCAAGTATTTTTTAAATCACTCTGGAAGCTTAGAGGAAAATGAATTGAAGTTGAAAGAGCTAATGCAAAAGACTATTGAGAAGGCTTTTTGAGAAGTCCATGTGAGGATGATAAGGGCCTAAACTAGGGTTGCAGTTATATGAGTATAAAGAGGAATTGTAAAGGCAGAAACAATATTTTTTTCCTTGGATTGGATATGGGGGGTTATTACAATCAAAGATCCAATGATTACATTAAAGTTGTAAGATTGGTTAACTTGGAGGATAGCGGTACCCTCAAAAGTCATAAGAAAGTTTCTAAAGATGTAAGGTTTTTTTGGGAAAGACAACGTTCATTTTCAACATAGTAAGAGTGAAATGTCTATGGGACATCCAGGACAATATATCCAAGAAGCAGTTACAGATTTGTGACTGTAGTTGCTCTGAGACAAGGACTGGGTAAATAGATCTGGGGCTCATCTGCCTAGACACAATAATTAAACTCATGGCAATTGATACAATTGGCAAGTGAAATAGCATTTTAAGAAATAGAAGTTGGCCCAGAACAGAGTATTGGGGGACTCCTAACATTAGTGAGTATAATATAGATGAAGAATCAGCAAAGGGAATTGAGGAGTATTTAGCATTTAGGAGAGCCAAGTGAGAACAGTACTGTGAAAGTAAGGGTGTGCTGAAGTCAGCTTGGGGAGCCAATTGTTAAATTTTCAGCAGGAATATTTATATTTTAGAAATCAACAAGCAGAACAAATAAAAGTTTGATTTATTTTAGTAATTTCTAGACTTAAGAAAGTGCTAGTAAAAATATTAATAATGCAAATTAAACTTAAAAGTAGCTTGTGTATACATGTGTGAGGGAGTGGGCATAGGTAGTTGTTAAATCTTTACCAGCACATCAATGTGTGAAAGACTATAAAGGAGAGAATATTCAGAAGGAGAACATAATCAAAAGTGTGAAATTCTGGAGATGAGTCAAGGAAGATCTTTTAGTACTCTTATTTGGGTATGTATCTTGGTATTCACATATACTTCCCAAATGACTTATTTGGTAATCATTATTAACCATGGTATTTTAAAAGTCTTATTGAGGAGGGGGAAAACTACCAACCAACTTTTTCTGAGCCAGGAAGTCAGAGAAGGCACTCTATTTCCACTTTCCATAGCAGTGCTCCCAACTCCAAATTCCTACTCTAGGCAAATCTGCCCCAGGACACCTTAACCAGAATACCTGCAAAATGTGGTCAGGTGTCACATCCCACAGCTCTATAGCTGCTAGGTCCACACAGGCAAGAAAGAAACAGAGACAGAAACAGACTAAGAATGACACAGATAGACACACAATGCTGTGAATATATGGGTGGGAATGTGCGATTTCATGACCTGTCACCATCCTCACAACTCTCCTTATCACAGTCTAGCCTTTCTACACCTCACGAATGAAAGGGAAAGCACTAAGCATCAACAGCTTTCAAAGTGTTACCATAATCAGGTGTTATATTTTATCATTCAATATTTTTTTTAGAAAAAGTCAATGGTTATATGATTTTTTTTAAAAGAAAAGACTGTGGTTCCTTGACAAGAATTTGAAAAGTAAGTAATTGAAAATGGGATAATATTTTTGACTCTGTAATGTGGGATGAAAAAGTTTGTAAGCATCTGTTTAGGTATATCTGGGGAATTAAGGAGACTCAGAAGGCTCAGGACAAATATTTGCTAATTTCACATTAGTCCCTTTAAATATACTCCCTATTACAGCCAACTTCAACTACATGCTATTTCCTGACTTCAGTAATCTTTCTCATACTTCCAATGCCTGGACCCAGGTTGCTCCCTTACTCACTCTCTTTTTCTTTCTGTCCTCCTTTTAGAATCCTTAGCTTCTTTAAAGTGTCAGCTTTTATGCTCCCATTTCTCATAAGCCTTTTTCCCAATACCTTGAGTGCTCTTTCCCTCCTAAAATTTGTATACTTATCTAAGGGACAGCTAGGTGCTGCAGTGAATAAAGTACTGTACTTTGAGTCAAGAAAACACAAGTTTGCATCTTTCCTCATATACTTAATAGCTGTGTGATTTGGGGCTAGTTACTCCATGTCTCTTAGTTTGAGTTCCCTCAACTATAAAATGGGGACATTAATAATATTAATAATAATAATAATTCACAGGATTGTTGTGAGCATCAAATGGGATAATATAAGCAAAATGCTTCATGAACCATGAAGTGCTTTAAAAATGTTAGGCAAAGGCAGCTTAGTGGCCTAGTGGATAGGATCCTAAACTTGTAGTCGGGAAGATGTAAATTTGAATCTTTACTTAGTATCTAACTGTATGACCCTGGAAATGTCATGTAAACTCTCTTCATCTCAGTTTCTTCATGTGAAAAATTAGGGTAACAATAGCATTTTCCTCACAGGGTTGTAGGGATAAAAATAGCTAATGTATGTACATCATGTATAAATTCTGAGACCCCTCTCCCAACCTAAACCACATTTAGGAGGTTAGGTCACCTGAGCAAGGCTACTGTGTTCCTTGGAGATACAGGGGGAACCAAAAGGGATTTCGGATGTTTTCTAATATTATACCTTATAATCCCCCGCCCAGAATTTTGCCCATATCAACCAAGTAATTATTTTTTAACTATTAATTCAACATAATGTTAATTTGATTTTACAAAGGGACATTTCCTGAGAAGACACAGCAAGAATCAACATACAAAAGCCTCACAAATCAGAGAACATACCTATATATTCTCTGAATAGAGGTCACAAAGGACTGCTCTTCTATCATGTACCTTTGGAACCAGGCCTTCACATTAGTCAATATCAGGCGGAACATAGGGCATATACTTAAAAGACTGGGATTCTATTGATGACTCTTCACTGTCATATATGTGTATAAAATGTTTTACAGATATTAAAGTGCTATATAAATAAAAATTAACTATGATTATTTTGTGTGAGGGCTATTTTTTTTAGTTGTCTCCCCTTTGCCTTGCACATGACTGGACTATCCCTTATACATTGGATTGACTTGAATCAAAAACATGATATATTGAGAGTCTAAAATGTAGCCTGAGAGACACAGAAGACTAGAAAACTCTATTGCTAAGATTTTGGCCTCTTTTTTCTACTTAAGAATAAATTTTCATCCTATGAGCAAATGCTTTGTTTGTACCTGCTATATGATAAAGATTTTCCTAGGATCTTCCTTTGATATTATTTGTGACATGATGGAATGCAGTATTATATAATTCTATCTTGGACCCCTTGGGGTAGAGAAAATGAATAAAATCCTAAGAAATATCCCATTAAAAAGTAGTCTCACTACTTGTAGGGTAATACCATGGCATAAAGTCTAAGAATACTGTTTTGTCAAGGTTGCAGTGTCTATTTAAATGTTTGAGGGTATGCCAAAGTTTGTCTATATGAGCACAATGTAATATTGAGTAAATGTGATGGGACGTTCTATAGTGTCTTGGAAACCCCAACTGTTTACGTACACAACATTTGACATTTCAGAAATTATTACCACAGTACACTTTGATGACAAAAACTCCTGAATAAGAAAAAAAATTAAATCCGATATCTAAAACATTAAATTCCTGGATGGTATCTGAAAATTTTCTAAAATTATCAGGCTATTTCTTAAATTTCAGATGTTATATGTCCTGACATATTGAGCTACATTTTCTCTATTTTTTTTAATCTATTTTGCTGACATATCCCATCATCGCAAATTCTAACATGGAAAAAGTTGTATAGTTGTATGAAGGACTACCTTGTATTTACCTACGCTTCAGCTTCCTACCTTCATATCTGACTGTGTAGGTATCTTGTGCAGGCATAATCCCTTAAGTGGAAAACCCTTTACAAAGTGAGCTGAATAAAACCTCATCATTACTTGTCTTTTACTAGTATGTAACTCTTTTATAGTTTATGTCATAGGATAGAATATATCAGTGGGAGCTGAGGGGAAACTTATTTACTAAGGATCTTACTAAGAGTTGAAGAGAGGTAGCAGATTATTCTCCCTTTTGAAGCCTTCTGCAGTGGGACAATCCAGATAGTCTCATCTTTATCCATATTATGATTTTAGTGGTGTGTGTGTGTGTGTGTGTGTGCGTGCGTGGGTGCGCGCGTGAGTGTGTGTGTGTGTGTGTGTTTAGTGATTGTGTTAATATAATTTCAATACATTCAGTTAATCCACCTAGTATGTAGATTTGGTCCCATATAGATAATGCATATGGCTGAATTTTTGAGTAATGAGTCTCCGAATGTTTGGATGAAGTGTTGAATATCAGTTGCAATAATAGCAATACAAGACGCAAAATAGTGGTGTGTGGATAGATAACCAGCCTTGATGTCAGGAAGACATGGGTTTAAACCCTGTCTCAATCATATATTGACTATGTGACCTTGTGTAAGTCACTGGGCATCTTGGTGCCCCCAGGAAACTCTAAGATTTATAGACCTGTAGAGTAGGTCCTAATCTGACTTTGGAGAGAGAATGTCTTCGCTGGTGGTTCTTTATATTCCAATGAAATCACAGGTCCAGTCTTCTCTCCCCACTCCTCCTGCCTCACTCATACCCCCACCAAAAAAGGGTAGTAGTCATAATAGTAGTAATTCACATTTCAATATCTCTTTGAGTGACACCTAGAATTTATAAATTCCGTGAGAGTAAGAAGCAGCTCCTATCTGAACTCTTACACTTAGTAAAATTTAGCAAATCTAAAATGAAGGGTAGGAATTTGGCTAAGGAATCTGCCCTCCCCCAAATTTTTCCCTCACTTATGCTTTTATCTATATACATATGTAGGAGATCATTTACATTTAGGAGAATGTAGTTTAATGCTGTAGTTTAAATTGCATGAATCCAAGAGGAAAATATCTGTGTCAGATGCTTTTTTAATAGGCTATTCCTAAAGTCTTTCATTCAATGATACAATCTGATTTTAGAAGGCATATGCTATATTAAATGATCATGTGATCCATTTTCTTCCCCCTCCTCCTCTTTTTTAACTCATTGGCATCTCCCTTCCCTATTATGAAATACTGTTGAGCAATATTCAAAATCCCCCACTTTTGGCTTTGCTCACTCTGCATGACTTCTTGTCAGCCACATCTGATGTCTTCTGGGTACCTGTCTGCTTTCAACTGTGATGCTGTCTTTGGGATTCCCCCAAATCATAATCTTCTAGGAAAGTATATATAAATGATTTGGTGGGATACCTGTGCCACCTAACTCCTAAGTATATCTATCTATCTATCTATCTATCTATCTATCTATCTATCTATCTATCTATCTATCCACACATATACACATGCTACATACACACATTTTATATATATATATATATGTATATGTATGTGTATATGTATATGTATGTGTATGTGTATATCTGTATGTGTGTGTTTTACCCTAAGAAGTAACAACCAATACAATATGTTGTCATAAAAATTCTTACTTTTTAATGTAACTCAGGTAAATCCTTCGCTAACCAGACAGGCTCATATCTAATATCTGTGGGATGTTGTTTCTCTAGGAAAAAAAAAAGTGAGACAGAAATCAATGTCTGTTTGTTCAGTAACAGGGCAAAAGATAAGAGAACACATTTGCCAACAGCAGGTGAAGCATTCAATCTGCAAAGCAATCAGACTGTCAGTTGTCTGCCTTCAAGGGCATTGCTCATAACTATATCACCAATACAGAACAGAGGATCCAAATGTAGCTCTTCTTTATTTTGAGATTTATGCATTTACCAGATAAGACATCCTCAACCTAAGCACTGCTTAGGTACTGATTCTAAAGGTTTGTGTGTAATATTCCAGTTAGGGTTTTTAGCAGGCTGCAGAGCTTTATTGTATTTGAAGTCATCTCACGTCCCAAGTTCTTATTTGATGGAAAGAAGGAAGGAAGGAAGGAAGGAAGGAAGGAAGGAAGGAAGGAAGGAAGGAAGGAAGGAAGGAAGGAAGGAAGGAAGGAAGGAAGGTAATTCTTTAATAATGCAAGACATTGTGTCTCTCAATGAATCTATTAGCAGTCCAATTCATGCCAGGGATAGAAAGAATGAACCATTCCAAGCAGTGAACCTTCCTGGGTATTTGTCTTACTAACATAACCAATACCATGATTGTTATGACTCTACACCCTGAAGAAAAAGGTTCTTTCTTGCCAATTTCAGAAAATCCTCGTTCTAAGTATCAAATGGTTCTTGTCAGTGGTAAAACTAGATCCAAGCTTTTCAAGTTTATTAAAAAGACAAGTTTCTTGGTTACAGTAAGAAGTAGAAAGTGAAAGAAGAAAAAAAGGCTAAAGGTGTTATATATAGTTGAGATTTTTCTCCTGAGACACATGGATATATATATATATCCAGATGCTTTTTAATGTGTTTTATTTGCCCTGACTCTTTCTAGCTAACAGGAGTTATCGGGCTTGAATGGGTAAAAAAATGTGAATTCTACTTTGAAACCCTTTCAGCAGAAATGTATAAACATTTCTTTCATCACCCATTCGGCAAATACAGCTTCTGGCTCCTACACATTCAAGGAATAGGAAAATATCTCAAATACATTTATTGAAGCTGAACTCTGCACATTCAGTTAACTACAGCTTCATATTCCTTTTCATTTTTTCTAGGTTTCTTGTTAATTTAAAAATGCTAATCTAGACAGTTACCTCCGTTAATTAGAAAGGGATATTAATTACAGATATAGCAACTCACATTTATATTGCATTTCAAGGTTCATAAAGCAACTTCTTCACACTAAGCCTGCGAGTCAGGTACAAATACAATTATCTACTTTTAACATGAGGAAACAAACTGAGAAGTTAGACAACTTACCCATGGCAACACAGTTAATAAGTGTCTGAGTTATTACTAGAGTCTAGACTAGACCTTTTAACTAGTAGTCCAAGATGCATTCTATTACATTTCACTGCTTCCTTAGCAAGGTAAAAACTTTAAACAGTATATGGGCCAACTTATTGAGAAACTATAGTGTAGCAGAGATACCCAGGAGTTTGGAGTTACAGATTTGCTATATACTACCTGTGCTACCTTAGTTAAACCATATCACTTTACAAATCCTCCATTTTCTTGTTGGTAAAACAAAGAGGATAGATGAGAGGGTCTTAAAGGGCCTTTCTATCTTTAAATCAAGGGTTCTTAACCTGGGATCTATGAAGGTCTTCATGTATATGTGTGTGTGTGTGTGTGTGTGTGTGTGTGTGTACACATGCATATATGCATGTGCATTTAAGCTGCAATATGAAGTGAATGAATGTTGGACTTTGAATCAGGAACATCTGGTTTCAAAATCACCCTCTGACAGTTACTAACTGTTGGACCATTAACAAATTCCTTAACTTCCAAAATAGTGATCACAGTTCATTACCATAGCTGCAGTTGTGAAAGACCATAGAAGCAGGAGTTCTTAAGCTTTTTTGTGTCACCGACTGCTTTGTTAGTCTTTTAAATCCTATGGAAAATGTTCTATATGGTTAGAAAGTAGTAACAATAAAGATGTAATTTCCCCCCCACTCACTTATGTTCATGGGTTTGCTGAAATCCATCCATGAACCTCCATAGATTACAGGTCAAGAACCTCTGAGTTAGAGGTAGAAAGGTCCTTACATACCCTCTAATCTATGTTCTTATTTTAAAATAAGGGAATTCAGCTCTTGAGAAGTGAAATGATATACCCAAAGTCACTTGGGTAGTATGTAGCAGGTCTCTGACTCTAAATGCATAGGTATTTCTATCAGTAAAATTTCCCATGTGGTGTTCAAACACTTCATCTTGATAAGGAAGCTGTGAGTTGCCAGAGAATGCATATTGGACTTCCTGTTAAAAAGTTCTGCACTCAAATTACACCTTAGAAAGTTATTATATGGGTTATATGTGTATACCTACATAACATAATTATATAGGCACATACATGTGTGTATACATGTCTGACATACGTATGCATATACATGTACATATACATCATATCTAAAGTTAAGCCTAAATCTATAGGTTAGAACCTAAAACATCAAGGAAGACAGGACAAAAATCACAAGTTTGTTTCTTTTTTTTTAAAAGACTTAGAAATCCCTCTGTTACTTTCTTTCCTATTCCTTTTGCATTCAGTTTCAATGGATATTTGTGCCTGGAGAGGGAGCTCTAAGTGTGTAGCCAGAGAGCCTACAAAGGTGAAGAACAATTTGAGTATATGGACATTATTGGGAGAAAGTAGCATTGCTGTGGCAAAGAAGGGCAGGGAGCCAGTTGGAATGTTCAATCTCTCCCTTTCTGAAAGCCAATTGAATCTATATGTCCAATGTCAATCTCCCTGTTGAAATGACTTTGTTTAAATTTGGATATAGTGTGAATTTGCTCATCTACGTTCAAGTTGTACGCCTTAAGTAGGATTCAATCTTGTTAAGGACAAGGATTTTTAAAAATATTTTTACTCTTTCCATAGCATCTAGCATACCTTCTACTCAATAGATAAAAGTTTGTTTACTAGACACTGAATTGGAATTGATGTAAAAAATGTTAGTTTTCAATCTATAAAGCATTTATAAAAGACCCATCATGTTCCAGGACTGGGGATACAAAGACAAAAATTAAATAATCCCTCAAGGGGCTTACACTCTATCAAGAGAAATAAAATATGCCCATATAAGTATATGAAAAATGCAGATGAAGTAAATACCAGGTCATTTCAGGAGAGAGGTACTAGAAGTGTCTAGGATCAGGAAAGGCATTTTATATAAGGGGTAACAACCTACTGATTATATGAGGAAGAGGTGAGGATAATGGAATACTCCATTCATGAGGGGATCTCCTATGCAAAGAGACAGGGTCCAGAGTTATTAGGTCTTGTGGAAGGAACACTAAGAGACCAGGTTGCCCTACTGTAGAGAGTGCACGAATGGAAGTAATATGCAATAAGCCAGGGCAGGTAGACTGGTTCTAGACTAGGAAGGACTTTAAGTCAAACAGACTGAAAATAACATTATGCACACACACATATACATACATACGTACATACATATACATACACACACATAAATCCTAGTATTATTTTAAACTACTAAAACTTCACAAAGATTTTGAAATGTGTATGTGTATATGTACATGCACAATAATATATTTGTGGCACAACAGGCTATGCTGGATAAAGAATTAGAAACCATGTATTTAAGCCTACCTCTAATATTTCCTGATTGCTTAACTATGGCCAACTCACTTGACCTCTCAAAAATGAATGCACTCTAAACAGTAAAGTGCTGCATTGGTAGCTGATTTGCATTGGTAGAAGTAGGATCCTCGCTGGATGTTTCCAACACCATTGAAATGACAATTCCAGAACAGTATTTGTATATACATATTTACATGTACACACACATGCAATATAGATTTGCATATATGTAAATATGAATTGTGTATAATATTAGTAATCCTGTGTATAAACATACATATATTCCTACAATGTAAAACATATATGTACATAACCATGTACCTATGCACGTACGTAAGCAGCGTTGCAAAGTGGATAGAAAGCTGGGCTTGAGATTAGGATGACTTAGAATCAAATCTTACTTCTGACATTAGCTGTCTATGTGATCCTGGACAAGTCATTGTCTATAGCTATATCTATGTATAGGGAAATGAGGAATTAGTCACATAGGAAATATTACTTGACCAACTATTGTGAACAAAGCCTTGTATTTTTGTGAAAATGATTATCAATTGTTTTAAGAGGTCCATAAAGTAACAAAAAAGTAAAAACTGAGATTATAATACCTTTTTTTAACCTTCTTACTACTGGAATCCTTGAAAGAGAGATAATGTTTAAAAAGCACTGAAAATGATCTTCTTGGCTATTACTTTCAACCTTTTTAGAGTGTTTGGTTGCTTGCTTTTGTGACACTTCCCCTCATTCATTCTATAATTTTTAAAGCACTGAAGGGTATTGAGTCTGTGTTAGATGTTAGATGTCATTGAAGATACAAAGAGAAATGAATAAGACACTGTATGGGAGATAGGACAAATGCACAAATAGTTATATTGCAAAGCAATATTTAGTCAGTGCCTGAGGAGAGAATCAAAGATCTATGGGAGTTCCTAGGGAGAACACAACCCATTAGGGGTAGGGAGAACACAACCCTTTAGGGATAGGGATCAGGAAGTTCTTCATGCATTATCTGTACTTGGAACTGGGCCCTGATAGGTGGGATAGATTTATGGAGCATGATGGTCTAGGCAGAAGGAACCACATGATAAGTAGAGAAAATTGGGTTATTTTTATTATGTTTATTTATATTAAGTGCAGTAGTACAGTGTTCATGTCCATAGACTTGTAGGAGACAGGTCTAGAAAGAAGAATAGGACCAGAGAATTCAGGACTTTGATTATTCTCCTAAGAAAATTGGATTTTGTTCACTAGACAATGGGGAACCAGTGCTTTTGTTTGGGTGAGGGGCAGTGAATAAGGTAGTGACATCATTAGATGACAGGTCTTAGGCTCTTAGAACTAAAAGGAATCTACTGGGTCTAGAGCCCCTAATTTACAAACCAAGTCTCAAAGGGTCAAATAAATTGCCCAAAGTCACATAGCTAATAAGTTATCTGAAAGAGAATTTGAACACATGACTTCCTGTTTCCAAGTTGAGTGTTCTATCCACTATACCATGTATCTTTAAAATAAAATTCATGTTTTGAGATTATTTTAGAAAATGTTTTACTGTGTCAGGGTTTGGTACCTCAGTAAGAGTTTTGGATTTGGATTCAGAGGACCTGGGTTTGAAGCCTATATTAGTAATATCTATGTGACCTTTAGCCAGTCATTGAACCATCAATTTCCCCAACTATAAGATGAGGGTGCTGTGTGTGATTACCTCTGTGCTCTAAATCTATAATTCATCAAACCCTTGATTTTGTTGAGATGGTTACAGACCTGGTTTGGTAAGAGATGTTACCAGCAATTATCTTCATAGGAGGTTAAAGGGAGAAAAGAAAGGAATCTCTAGGGGGATGGGGGAGGGTGGTTAAAGGAAGGATGGTAAATGATCTCCTACCATATTCTGGAAATAGGCTAGAAAGAATAAAACATAAGGAAAAAGGGACTTTCACATATTTATGTTATGGAAGGAAGGTACTCGGTGACATAGAAATGAATTCTCAAGAGAGAACACGGAGAATGGAAAAGAATAATCTAGTTTATGGATTGGAAGTAGAAGGAGCAAGATTCGGGAAATGGTTTCCAGTACTATCATTTTCAATGGTCTTAAAGTCTATTGGGCTGTACTTAATATTCTACAGAATCTTGAAATTTAAACATGCCTTTCATTGGTAAATAAGAGCTTAAAAAGAACAACTCAGGTAGAACCTCTGATTCAAACCCACTATCTTTTTGAATTCAGGTCTTTCATTCCTGATTCACAGAGCACTAAACCATTACATAGAGTAAATACCTTAATCACATATGCCTAAACTAGTATTTCAAAGGTCCCCATAGCAGGTATTATGTATACAATTGTCAATTTATAGGATTCTGTTAACCCAAGAAATGGGCATCATAAAAGGTTGTAACAGGTATAAAGTGTTTGTTTTTATCAGGATCCCAAAGGATTGACTTTCTCTGAAAACCACAAAGCCAAGTGTAAAGTTGTTATAATGTCTAGATTTACTCTAGCCAGAATCAAACCATTGCTTCCTCAATGGAGGTGCACAGGTGCACAAACACAAAATAATCAAGGCATGCAAGAAGAGAATATCTTTGACCTAACCAGGACTGGGTGTTTGCAGATTTAAAATGCAATCAAATGAATACTACTAATCATCTTGGTACAGTTATTTGGACCTTCTGAAGAATTTAAGAGGAGATTTTAAACCTTAAATAATGCCCTCAAAATGGGTCTCTCTTAAATGACTTGCTCTTAAGTATCTACCTCACATTTTCTGAAATACTCTATATTTGCAATGGAAAGATAATAATTTTCAAAATCTTCAGCACTAGAATATAATGCACACCTTTTGCTTTATAGCAAGGCAAAGAAGGTATGAAGTGACCTTTGATTTATGGATTGAATATGGAGTTGAACTTCTTTTCCATGCCCCATGAGAAACTAGTTTTTCAGGTGTTTCTAATTGTCTCTTGCCCCTCTGGGAGGTGCTAAAGTGGAACTAGGGAAGAAAATGGAAACTAGTTGAAAACATATAGACCCCGAAAGTCACTGAGAGTTGAAGTGATCTGTGACTATCTGCTACGCCATTCCATTCTTTCTTTGCTTTCAGTGAGGTAAGTCGACACCTTTAGCTGCCTACTGTACTGTGGCTTTTTGGCTACATCAAAGGACACTCCACAACTCATCTCAGAGAAGTAAAGTGTTGGAAGACCTTAGAGCATAGGCAGCACCAAAACCTTGTGGGGGTGAGAGACACCACAGAAACTTCTCAGAAAAGAATTAAAAATGAATCATATGAAGCAATGATCAATAAGCAAATGAATATAAAGTATCGTATTAAGTGCTATGTGCCTAGTGCACTGTGCTATGTGGTAAGGATATAAATAGAAAAACAAACACTCTCAAAAGAAGAAATCACTGTTTTTTAAGAAAAGAAAAGAAAATGCCTCTTCTGATTGAAGAAGACAACACATGGAAAGGCCTGGAAATCTTAAGGATGCAGAGGCAGGTTTGATGACATGTCCAGGTTTCCTTAGATTATCTCAGTAAGCTCAGATTTAAGTAATAAGCATCAGGAGGGCAGGCAGGCAGGCCAGAAGGCAAGGCCAGAGTACTTTGGGAGGCAGCATCAGGGAAGATGTTAAAGTCTAATGGCCTTAGTGTGTCACATCTCACTTAAGCCATATGGGCAATCCCACAATGCTAGATAGGGTATGTGCAACTTGAGGCCAGGATAAGAATGAAAGGAAGACAAAGGCCAGAGCGAAGGTTGGCTCCCTGACTTTGATTCTCCCTGCTATCCTAGAGGGGTTATGGATTGTATACACAGGAAACTGTCCATGAGTCTGCAGTTACTCTGATAAATGGATAACAGAAGAGCCTGAAGGCTTGAAGTCAATGGGATTTTATCCCTATATGCCTGTCAGAGACTCAGCAGGGGACAAAATCAGCTTGGGACAGGAAACTCCCAATAAATCTCTATACAGAGACTTAGATGACCATCCTGGACAGTATGTCAACACTTTAAAGCCCTCCTAGGATTATGAAGGGGCCAAAACCAGCTCAGATTAGGAGGCCTACTGGGTTGAAAAAAGTATCTACTCTTCTAGTCATAGGAGGAGGAATTCCAGGAATCCTGAAAACCAGCATGATCTCTGACATTCAGTGGCCAAACATGGCAGCAGCAGCCACACACATACAAACTGCAGAAGAGATATGATGAGGCAAGGCCTGTCTGCTCCATCTGCAAATGCAAGAAGAGGTAGATCTTGGCACAAAGTTCAAGTCCAGGAAAAAAAAAAAGACTGAATGTATTAGTAAACAGAGGAAAATTACATATTTAGTGAACCCATGTATAATGAAGAAATACCACAGAATAACAGAGTAATTCCACAATAAATACAAGAAAAAAAATTGTTCATATAATGGTAATCAGGGCAGGATTTTTTGCTGTTCTTCTCTTGTGCCTCTGATGAGTCGGCCTGTTTGAATGGGGCAGGTAAAAGTGCAATCTTTTGTCTTGGAGTGTTTCTCAGTACTAAGACAATCAGGAGTCATTGATTGGAAACAATGTACACTGGGTTGTGCTAATGATTAACTTTACCACACCCTGGTTTTAGTGATATCTCACACCCTGAGTGGGCCTCAGGGCCCTGAATACTATATGTACTAGAAGGTTGGCCTTTCACTTTTGGGGGTACATTAATTGGAATAGTGTGGGTGATAAGACTCTGGGCAAGCCATTGAAATAGCACCCCCACCCTGACTTTGAAATCCAAATATTGGTTCTTCCCTGGTAACTATGAATTGTGATTTGATTAGACAAGGTCTGTCTGTTGATATGCTTGTATTTCTTTTTCTATTTGCCCTGAAGTTCAGGGTGCTGATCTTTTCCTCCTGAACTAAGTGAATGATATATGTGTATTTAATTAAACTGAGATTGTTAACCCCTTAAAGTTGCTTTCCTTAGAAAAGCAGATCCAAAGAACCTGTGTTAGCAGCCCTTCTGCGTGCTGGTGTTATTGGTCTTACACAGCCACAGCAGCTGCTAGAAACATTGGTGTTACACTGGACCACAGGAAATAAAATAGTAGAAGGAAAAAAAGAAGGACTTGGAACAGTACCTGTCACATAGTAGGTGCATTACGCATTTACTTGTGCTTGATGTTTATTGACTTGATGATTAAAAATAAATTTAGAACTCTTAAGGAGGAAACAAATGGAATAAGTAACTTAGGAATAAGGTTTAAAAATTATGTTCCAAATAGTTGACTTCCTGTAAAGTAGGATGGAGTAAACCAATATTCAATGATTTAATGAGAGGACGCTAAATATTAATACAAAAATAAAGGATGGAAAAAATTAAGATTGGGTGACGTACTTATTGCTAAAAAGAACTGACCTGGAAATAAAGTCAAGGAGAGATAATGTAAGAATCATCAGACATGGAGGCAGCTAGCTGCACAGTGAGTAGAACACTGGCCTTGGAGTCAGGAGGACCTGAGTTCAAATCAAGCCTCAGACACTTGACACATGTACTAGCTGTGTGACCTTGAGCAAGTCACTAAACCCCAACTGCTCTGCCTAAAAAAATAAATAAATAAAATAAAAAGAATCATCAAACTTGCTACACTCAATGACAAAAAAAAATAAGGAGTGGAGGAAGAAGGATACACACATTTACTATGTGCCAAGCACTGTGTTAAATGCTTTATAAATATTGTCTCATTTCATCCTCATAACAATCCTATGAGCTAGGGGCTATTATCTCCATTTAACAGTTAATAAAACTGAGACAGAAAAAAGGTAAGTGATTTGCCAAGGGTTATACAGCTTGTACAAGGTCACCTAGTATGTATATGAGACCAGATTTAAATTCAAGTCTTCCCAACTCCAGGATACATGCTGTACTCATTATGCTACCTAGCTGCCTTTTTGAGAAATATTTTAAGGAATCATTCTAAAATACTTTTAAGAACTATAAAAAATAGAGGAGAAACAAAAAAAATAGAAAGAATTCAAGGGTCATCTCTTGTGAATAAGCCTAAAGTGAAAATATTCAGAGATGTCATAACTAGTACCTTGAACTGCTGGAGTTCCCTGCTTGAACTATTTCAATTCACTCTTCATACTTTTGCACAGATTATACTTATATGTAGAATGATCTCCTCCTCATCTCTACCTCTTGTAACTTATTGTTTCCATCACAGCTTAGCTCACCTGCCACATCTTACAAGAAACCTTCCTGATTCTGACAGATGTTAATGCTCCCTTTACCAAAAAAAAAAAAATGTATTCTATACTTTGTTTTTAATAATTTAGGTATGTGTTATTTCCATCAAGTAGAATACGAGCTTCTTGAAGGTAGACATGGTTATTTTTGTATTCCTGCTGTCAATCACCATGTCTGACACTTGACTAGTACTTAATGAATTCTTGGTGGATCCAGTTGAATTGATTTGTGGCTAGCATGGGTAGGCTCAAGATATTTCAAAACCAACAAATCAAAATAAATGATCTAAATCTTGCTAACGGCATTCATCTAAATAAATTTCCACAACCTAAAACTTTTAATTGATCTGTCTTTCTACCCATCTTTCCTATGAGCACACAACCAGTTGGGAATCCAATCCTGTGTGTGAAGTCTGGTGTAATAAATATTCTTTCATATAATATCACAAATCATCTCCCTTTTTGGTAATTCTCCCTCCACCAGCAATTCTTATGAGTTAAGAGCTGTGATCCTTAGGCTAACTATTATTTACTCTCACTTTCCTCAGTCTTAAACTGTAATAGACCTGTGCTCTGGACTAACTCCTTTTCAAGCTTTCCTCTTCCCCAGATAGAAGAGACTATATGGATGGAAGAATATAAAATTCCTCATTACAAGGATCTATACTTGAATACTGAATCTTAACCTAGATCAAAGAGTTTCATTAAACCCAGGGGTGTTGGAAATGCAGTAACTGCAGAGTCACGTGATCTCATATCTTAAAAAGCAAATGGGTGTATCTTATCAGACTGGTATTGGTCATATTTCATGGTAACTAAAATATACCATCTTGAATGGTGACAGAATGGGGAAATAGATATATGAATTTTGATCTACTTTTCTAAATTCATAAGTTTTCAGAATTTTCAATGAGAACTTAGAAATCAACATCTCCTGTTTACACCAGAGCTGGCTCTTAAGAAATGTTGTTTTTTGGCGGAGCCAAGATGGCGACTGGAAAGCAGTAACTGGCGTGAGCTCCCCACCAAGTCCCTCCAAAAACCTATGAAAAAATGGCTCTGAACCAATTCTAGAACTGCAGAAGCCACAAAGGGGCAGAGGGAAGCAGGGCTTCAGTCCAGGTCAGCCTGGATGGTCTCGGGGTAAGGTCTGTCCCGAACAGAACTCCCAGCCCCCAGCCGAGGGGAGCGGAGCTGAGCCAAGCAGAGCCCAGGGCGCGAGGCGGCGCGGCTAGGCGCGGGGCAGCAGACCGCGGACCAACGAGACCTGGAGTGGAGCAGAGGGTGCCTTAACACGCAGAATTACTGAGCTGAGGCATGTACCAGACCTTACAACCCACAAACAGCAAAAGGTTAGTGGGGAAAGCGGGGGACGGGATCGGAGTTTGCGGTTCGACTTCCACCCCTGAGGCTATGGAGGCGGGGAAGCTTTAGAAATTCAGCTGCAGATGCTTCTGGCCCCAGGCCCACCTGGTGGGAGGAATTAAGTGGCGGATCAGAGCAGGAGTGCCTGTGGAAGATTCAAGCCTTTTTCCGGTTACGGGGGTTTTTGGGTTGGAGGAGTGCGGCCAGCGCATCCACCCAAGCGTGGAACATAGAAGTCTTTAGTCACACCCCGTT
>CM053626.1:196705478-196716261 GCA_028646595.1 Phalanger gymnotis | reverse complement strand
AAAGTGGTTTAGAGCATTTTTTCTTATGACTACAGATACTTTTGATTTCTTCATCTGAAAACTGTCATTTATCAGTTGGGGAATGACTTGTATTCTCACAAATTTGACTCAGTTATTTTATCAGAGACATTTGCTTTAAAGATTGTTTCTCAGCTTTCTGCTTTCCTTCTAATCCTGGTTGCACCGGTTTTGTTCGTAAAAAGACTTTTCAATTTAATATGATCAAAATTATTTATTCTGCATTTTGTAGCATTCTCTATCTCTTGTTTGATCATAATTTTTTCCCCTACCCAGAGAACTGATATATAGGCTATCCGTTGCTCTTCTAATTTGATTGCTTCATTGTCTATGGCACCTTTTAGCAAGATGTAGTTTCCTCCCTTATCTCTTTTAATTAGATCTATTTTTGCTTTTGCTTTGTCTATGATTTTTTTTCTTCAGCTGAAAAATAATAGACTCTACTCCAGCCCATTATCTTTACTCGGTATGTGCCTCTCTGCTGCAAGTGTATATCTTATAAGCAACATATTGTAGGATTCTGGTTTTTGATCTATTCTGGTATCCACTTCTGTTTATGGTAGAGTTCATCCGGTTCGCATTCATGTTTATGATTACTACCTATGTAATTCTCTCCATCCTAGTCTTCCTCCTGTTTTTCCTCTCTTTCATTTCACCCTTTCACACTTCATCAGTGTTTTGCTTCTGTCTACCATGTCCCCTGATCTGCCCTCTGTCAGTCCCCACCCCACCCCTTTTGGTTAATCTCCTCCCCTCCTACTTCCATGTTGGGTAAGATAGATGTCTGCACTCAACTGATTGTGTATATTATTCCCTCTTTGAGCCACTACTGTTGAGTCTAAGGTTCAAGCAATGCTTATTGCCCACCCTCTTATCTTCCCCTCCACTCTAAAAGATCTTTCTTGACTATTCATATGAGGTAATTTGCGCCATTCTACCTCTCCCTTTCTTCTACACCCTTGGTACTCCTCTTTCTCATCCCTTAAATTTTTTTGTATGTGATCCTGATTGTGACTTCCTGATATTTGAATTGTTTCTTTCTAGCCTCTAATAATAATTCTTTTAACTTGATAGTTCTGAAATTTGTCTATAATGCTACTTGGGGTTTTTATTTTGAAATCTCTTTCTCAAGGTGATTAGTGGATTCTTTAAATGACTATTTTGCCCTTTGTTTCCAAGACATCAGGGCAGTTTCCCTTAATAATTTCTTGAAAGATGCCATCTAGGTCTTCCTTTTGATTATGGCTTTCAGGTAGTCCAATGATTCTGATACTGTCACTCCTGGATCTATTTTCCAGGTCAGTTGTTTTTCCCATGAAGTATTTCACATTTTCATTTCATTCTTTTGAATTTGTTTTATTGATTAATGATGTTTCCTGAAGTCTCATTGGCTTCCACTTGCCAATTCTAACTTTTAAGGTATTGTTTTCCTTAATTAGCATTTGTACTTTCTTTTCCATTTTGCCAATTGTACTCTTTATGCAGTTTTCTAGACTATTGACTCTTTTTTCATAATTCTCTTGCATCACTCTCATTTCCTTTCCCAATTTTTCTTCTATCTCTCTTACATGATTGTTAAGTTCCTTTGTAATTCTTCCATGAGATCTTTCTGGGCTTGAGGTCAGCTTTTCTTTGGGGTTTTGCCCACATGTGTCTTGACATTGTTGTCCTCTTCTGAGTTTGTGTCTTTGTCTTCATTGTCATCATAACAACTTTCTATGGTTAGATTCTTTTTTTAAAATTGGGTTGCTTTCTGCTCATCTTTTGGTAATTTTAAATTTATTTTTAATTGTTCCTTTTGTTTTAAATTTGAGCTCTGCTCCCAGGATGGCAGGGGCACTGTCTCTGGTTTCTTGTGCTTGTGGCTGCAGCCCCTGGCTATTTACCTGGTGCTGCAGTGATGTTGCACTGAGGCCAACTGGGGTCCCTTGTGTCTGCTTCTGGGATAAGATTGTAGGGTGGGTGTTGGCTAGTGCTGCTGGAGTCCATAGTGGTCTGGCAGCTTACTTGGTGCTGAGCTGGGGTCCTTGTGGTGGTGTCTGGCATATGCTGAGGCCTGATGGGGTGTTTCTGTGTTCCTCTGTGGCTACACTGAAGCACATGACAGTCAGGCCTCTTGAGGCTGACTAACAGTGGTTATGCTGAAGGGTGGGGAAGGGAGGGGTGCTATCTGGCAGCTACATTTTGCTTAATCACCCTTAGGGTTGGCATCTGCTTGTTTGCCTAGGACCGTGCTAAAGCATGTGGTGGTTCTTGGGGCAGGAATTTGTGACTTCTTCTGGCTATGCTGAAGCACAGGTTGGTGTTTATCTGCTCCACTGTACTGGGGCTCATGATCTCCCTCTGGCTTGCTGAGGTAGAGCTTGTTGCTGGCTTAGTGGGAAATTTATCTTCCTGGTCTGTGCTCCCATTTCACCCAAGTGAGACAGACCTTTTTTGCTGATCTTTCAAGTTTCTTGGGCTAAAAGATTGTTTCACCTCATCTTTTTGCTGCTTCTGCTGTTCTAGGATTTGTTTGGGGACTGTATCTCATGGTTGTTTGGAGATGAGTATGGGAGAGTTGAAGCAGTTTACTGTTTACTATCTGGGCTTCCAGAAGTAAAAAGAAATAATTTGGTTTTCTTATTTATTTATTTATCAAATTAGCCAATAGTTTATCTATTTTCTTTTTTTTTTCATAAAATTGCATGTCCTAATTTTATTAATTCAATTGTTATTTTGTTTAGAATTTTATTTTTGTTAATTTCTCTTTTGATTTTCAAGATTTTTATTTTAGTGTTTAATTTGGCATTTTTGATTTTTCTTTCTCTATTTTTTTTGGTTGCATGCTCAATTCATTAATTTTTTGTTTCTCTCTTTCACTGATTTACACATTTAGAAATATAAATTTTTCCCTAAGAACTACTCTAGACATAGGAGGTAATCTGATGAGGGAGGCAGAGCCAAGATAGAAGAATACAGGTGGCCATCTAGCTGAACTTTCCCAACATTCCCCTCCAAAAATTTTAAAATAACCCCCCAAATCAAATTTTGGAGAGGCAGTGCCACCAAGAGGTCAGATGGAGACATTTTTTCCAGCCTATGGAAACTTAAGAGTTTGACAGAAGATGTTTGTGAGACTAAGGTGAAGGTCAGTTCAGAGCTCAGCAGGAGCACTAGCAACAGGCCTTAGATATGTCCATGACATTAGCAGCAGCAGCAGTAGCAGCAACAGCTTTTGGAGCTCTTAATCCAGAGATGGTAAAAGGATTAGACGACTGGTCAGAAAGAGATTATGAGGGACCCTTTGCTCTCTCTTGGTACAGCTGACACTGATTGGCAACTCCATTAGCCATACATAGTTTTGAGTCACAGTTCCAGGGCAGAGAGGAGCTCTAGCCCTTGTGACTGTGGGACAGTTTCAGGATCAAGGGTAGTGCTAGGATTTGTAGCTCCAGAGGAGTAGGAGCCTTTCCTAGGTAAAAGCCAGAGCTCGGACCAGGAGAGCAGTGCCCCACACCTCCTGAGATTATACCACTTTGGAAACACTGTAAACTTGCAAAGTCCCAGAATAGCTCTAAAAATAGCAGCAAAAAAAAAGTCTGAAGATTGGGACATTTCTGATGCCCCACTCTGAGTTGAATAGAGCCCAACTATAACATAAAGTTCAGTCAAAAAATAGGCTGGAAAATGAGCAAACAACAACAAGAAAAGAACTTTACAGCATCAGTCTATTACAGTGGCAAGGAAGACCAAGACATGAACTCAGAAGAAGACAACAATGTGAAAAATTGCTACAAGTAAAGATTCAAAAAAAAAAAAAACCTGCTAACTGAAATCAAGCCAAACAAAAATTCTTAGAAGAGTTAAAGAAAGGGAAAAGAGTAGTAGAGGAAAAATTGGGGAAAGAAATGAGAGCGATGCAAGAAAATTAGGAAAAAGAGAATTTACAGCAAACTGACTTGCTAGGAACCAAGATGGCAGAGTAGAGCAGCACCTAGTAAAACTCTCCCAAATTCTCCTCTAAATAACTCTTTAAAAATTGTCAAATTGAATTTTGGAGTGGCAGAACCAACAAAAGGTCAGATGAAACAATTTTCTAGTCCAAGACAACTTAGGAAGTGAGGAAAAACATCTGTCTCACTGAATCGGTGAGGGCCTGGAATGAAGGATAGACTGCATAGCACAAGATCCACTGCTGTGCCAGCAATGGGCCTTGGAAGCGTCTGAACCAGAATCTTTGAAAGCTTTCAGCACGTGGACATTGGTGAGGAGAGAGGTCAGACAACTGGTCCTAAAGAGATTGCAAGGGACCCTTTGCTGGCTGAGCTCTCACAGGACAAAAAAATCTTTAGCACCAGATTGATTTACAAGTGAATTCTACCAAAAGGTTAAGGAAAAATTTAGCCCAATTTTATATAAACTATTTGGAAAAATATAGGCAAAGAAGAATTCCTACCAGTTTTTTTAGTGACACAAATATGGTTTTGATATCTAAAGTAAGGACAGCAAAAACAGAGAAAGAAAACTATTTCCTTATTGAATATTGATATAAAAATTTCAAATAAAATATTAGCAAGAAGATTTCAACAATATATCATAAGGATCATACCGTATGACCAAATGGGATTTATACCAGGAATGCAGGGTTGGCTTAATATTAGGAAAATTATCAGTATAATTGACCATATCAATAATAATAGTACAAGCACATACTTATATCAATAGATAAAGAAAAATCCCTTGATATAATACAACATCCATTCCTCTTAAAAACACTTGAAATCAATGGAACCTTTTTTGTTTCTTTTTAATGATGAATAATAGCTATCTAAAACCAAGAGCAATTACTATGTGTAACAGGAAAAAAATAACTTGAAACCTCACCAGTAATATCAGGAGTGAGGAAGGATATCAATTACAACCATTATTCTGCAACCTTGTACAAGAAATGCTAGCCATTCCAAGAAAAAAAAGTCAATGGACAAAAATAATCCAGAAGGAAACAAAATTATCACTCTTTACAAATATGACTGTATACTTAGAGAACCCTAGACTATTGACTTGAATAGCTAGTTCAAAAAATTAACAACTTTCACAAAGTTGCCAAATATAAAAAGAACCCACATAAATCATCAACATATTTAAATACTACCAACTAAGCCCAGCAGAAAGATAGAGAGAGAGAGAGAGGTTAGATTTAAAATAACTACAGCTATTCAAACTTCTTGGAAATCTACCTGCCAAGACAAAAGCAGAGGTTATATGAAGATGATTACAAAACACTCTTTAAACAAAGACAGATCTAAATAAATGGAGAAATGTGGATTGATCATGGTTAGACTGAGTCTGTAATAAAAATGATAATTTCACCTAAGTTAACTCATTTATTCAGTGTCATACTAATCAATCCGCAAAAGAACTATTTTCTGGAGCTAGAAAAAATAACTAAATTGATTAGGGAGGTAAAAATGTTAGGAATATTAATAGAAACAATGAAAGAAAGTGTTAAAGAAGGTAGCTAACAATTCCAGATTTCAAACTATAATATGAAGTGTTAATCATGAAAACAATCTAGTACTGTCTGTGAAGTAGAGTGGTGGATCAGTGTAATAAATTAGGAACACAATACTCAGTAGTACAAGTCCATAATAATCTAATGTTTCTTTAACCCAAAGATCCAAGCATGCATACCCTTTGACTATTCAATACCATCATTAGTTCTGCAAAAAAAGGAAAATGACCTACATGTACAAAAAAATTATACCAGCTCTTTTTGTGACAGCAAAGAAATAAAGATTGAGGGGATGTCCATCAATTGGAGAATGGTTGAACAACTCATTGTATATGATTGTGATGTAATACTATTGTAAGAAATGATTAGCAGGATGGTTTAATTTTTTTTTAATTTTTTTCACCAAAGAGAAAAAGAAAGTTTATTAAAGATTTGTCATATTGGGTAGATTCATAAAGAACATAAGCATTGGCTAGACTCTTAAGGAATCTGAGCCTTCATGACACTTGCATTGACAAGAGGGCCAGAACAATCTGAGCTAGATGGAATGTGAGCACTTTCATGGAGGCAAGTTGGATTTTTTATATAGAAAGACTGTGGGAGGGATGTACAGATGGTTCTGGGGTGATGGGAGGAGGGGTTTAGAGAGGGTGCTGAGGAGGTGTCTAAGGAGGCTGGGGTGACTAGAGGTCAGACTCCAGGAATGGGATTAAGGGTGGGAAATAACTGAAGGCTACAATGGAGGGCTAGGCTAGGTAGGTTAAGGGTATCAAGGGTGGGAAGTGTCCAGAGGTATTCCGGAGGTAACAGATAATAGAGGACTAGGCTAGGTTAAAGGTAACAGATTTGTGCATGAAAAGCTTATGGCCTCAAGCAAACGCCAGATCAAGTGGGAAGATTAAAGGAGGGGTTTAAGGGAGTTCCCAGAGCCTCTGTCCCATCATTCCTCCCTCAAACAAATGGGACCTATATTCTTTTAGGGTAAGAGATGAAGGTCTTGGCTTCTGAAATTGCTTCCTGCTGGCAAAGGGTGTACCTTGAGGTGTCTTCTTCAAGGGCTACGTAGCCTAAGCAGTCATCTGGAAGTTGATGACTTAGACCCTAGAGGAGACAAACCTTGTAAGGAGGTTAAGCAAATAAAGACCAAACAGACAGCATAGGAGTACAGAGAAAGGACAATTTCCCTGACATGAAAGACAATTTTCCTGGAGGAAATGGAAGATGGCTATGGCAAGGCCAAAACATAAAAGGAAAAAGGTGTGTTTGATAGGAGGATTTTTTTTCTGTCAGATATCCACTTTTTTTTTTCCAAATTGCTCCATGGAAAGCATATTTCCAGTCAATAAAAATGTTTACTCTTTTATTTTCCCTTAGCTCTAGGGCTCTTGTGAGTGCTATTAATTCTGCCTTCTGGGCCGGGGTCCTAGGGTGCGGGCTTTTGACTTCTATGCTGTGGTGAAGACTATTTCATACCTAGCTCTCCTAATCCTTTGTTCTGTGTGCCACATTGCATTGGGGTTTGGGAGTGTGTAGCACACCCAAAGAATTAGGTCAGGGGTATCTAAGAGCAAGGCTTCATATTTGGTGAGCCTTTGGTTAGACAGCCCCTGGTAGGATGGTTTTAGAGAAATCTGTGAAGACTTGTAAGAACTTATGCAAAGAGAAGACTGTACACAGTGACAGCAATTTTGTAAGAAGATGAAGTGTGAAAGGCAGCTACTGTGATCAAGCTAATGATGCAAGATAATCCCAAAGGACACATGATGAAAAATGCTATCTGTCACTAGAGTGACAATTGATGAACTTCAAATGCCAACTGAAGCATACTTTTTTGTAACTTCATTTTTCTTGGATTTTTTGCTCATTTTTCTTTTGAATATGGCTAATATATGCATATGCACACATATACACACAAACATATATAAATACACACTTATACACACATACATATATATCACACATATACACATATAATCAAAATCAAATTTCTTGCTTTCTCATGGAAAGAGAAGGGGAGAGCAAATGGGACAGAATTTGGAATTCAAATTTTTTAAATGACTGTTAAAATTTTTCACATGCAATTTGGAAATAATATGAATTAATGAAATAAATAAAAGCATTTTATTTAAAAGTTGTATCATCTGATTGTGATGAAGTACTACTGTGCTATAAGAAATAGCAAGAAGGACGGTTTTAGAAAAAAAACCAACATGGTAATGTAAACCAATATAAATTGACAGAAAATGTATTAAGAACACCTGGGAGATCATAGTATACAGCAACAGCAATGTTGTAATGATGATCAAGTATGAAAAAGACTTGACTACTCTGACCATTGAAATGATACAAGAAAATTCCAAGATTCATAATAAAAAAAAAATGCTATCCACCTCCAGTTACAGGAAATAAAGAATAATATTCTCACTTTTTTTTGTTTTTTTCTTGCTTTTTTGATACAGCTAATATTGAAATATGTTTTGCTTGATTTCATATGTAACATTAATTGATATTTTGCTTGCTTTAATATTGGCTGTGGGAGGAGTATGAAAGAGGGTGAAAATTTGAAAGTTAATATTTTTTTTAAAAAGTTTAAAATAAGTAAATAATATTTTAAAAAATGCTTTTGCTGTATCCCATAAATTTTGGTTATGTTGTTTCATTCACTTTAATGAAATTATTGATGATTTCTATGATTTGTCACTTGACCCACTCATTCTTTAGTATTATGCTGTTGAGTTACCAATTAATTTTTAATCTATGCTTCCATTGCCCTTTGGTGAATGTAATGTTTATAATGTTATTGTCTAAAAGAGCTCTTTAATATTTCTCTATTTTAGCATTTGGTTGTCAGGTTTTTATGCCCTAATGCAGGACCAATTTCTGTAACTATTCCATGTACAGCTGAGAAAGGCATATGCTACTTTCTATCCCATGCAATTTTCTCTAGAGGTCTATCATATCTAACTTTTCTAAGACTGTATTCAATATCTTGACTTCTTTCTTATTTGTTTTATGGTTAGGTTTACTTAAGTAGGAAAGGGAATGTTTGAGGTGCCTAAAAATAGAGATTTATTGTACATTTCTTCCTATAATTCATTTCACTTTTCCTTTAAAAATGTCAGTGTTATGCTACTTGGTGCATAAATGTTAATTACTGATCATCTATGGTGCCTTTTAGAATAAATAGTTTCCTTTAATTATCTCTATTTTTCCTTTTGTTTGTCTGAGTTCAGGATTGCTAATCCTGCCTTTTTTTAAAACTTGAACTAATGTATAATAAATTCTGTTCCAGCCCCTTCTTTCAACTCTGTGCCTTTTTATTTCAAGTGTGTTGTATTTTGGTTTCTAATCCATTCTCCTACCAGCTTCTGTTTCATGGGTGAATTCATTCCATTCATATTCACAGTAATGATTAGTAACTGTGCTTTCACCTCTCTCCTATTTTCCTCTGTTTATCCTCCTCCTGTCTGTCTCTTTTGATGCAGTCTCTCCTCTAAAATCTATTTTGCTTCAGACCACTGTCTTCCTTTATCTCCCTCCTTTTATCATCCTCTTTCTTTTATCCCTTTCCTTTCCTACTTCTCTGTTGTATAAAATATATTTCTATGCCCACTTCAGTATGTTTGTGTGTGTATGGTCCCTCTTTGAATCAATTTAAATGACAGTGAGATTCAACTGTTGCCCTCAACCAAATACCATTTATCCCCTGTTCTATAAAAGCTCTTCTTTACATGTATTTATGTGAGATAATTTCCCCATTCTTCTCCTCCAATTCACCTT
Source organism: Phalanger gymnotis (assembly GCA_028646595.1). Lineage (NCBI taxonomy): Eukaryota > Metazoa > Chordata > Mammalia > Diprotodontia > Phalangeridae > Phalanger > Phalanger gymnotis. Next base: position 196,706,969 of record CM053626.1, on the reverse strand, counting down.
CTCCTGCCATTTCCCTTTTTTCATCCATCCATTTTTTACATCTTCCCAAGATAACCAAATCACTCCAATAACCTCTATTTATGTAGAATACTTTGAACTCTCCTATTAATAACAACGTTATTAGAAGTTACTCGTATCATCTTCCCATATAGCAATATAAATTGTTAACCTTATTGAATCCCTTATGATTTCTCTTTCATGTTTACCTTTTTGTCCCTCTCTTGAGTCTTATATTTGAAAGTCAAATTTTCCATTTATATCTAGTCTTTCCATCAGAAATACTTAAAAGACCTGTTTTTCATTATGTATCCATTTTTTCTCTTCAAGGATTGTACTCAGTTTTAATGGATAGGTTATTCTTGCTATAATCCTAGATCTTTTGCCTTCTAGAATATTATATCCCTTTAATTTCATAACTGCTAAATCTTGTATGGTTCTAAAGGTGGCTCCACAATATTTGATTTTTTTTCCTTTCTGATTGAGTATTTTCTTTTTGATCTGAGAGGTCTGGAATTAGGATATAATATTGCTGTGAGTTTTCATTTTCAGTTGTCTTTCAGGGATAATTAGTGGATTCTTTCAATTTCTCTTTTACCCTCTGATTCTACAATATCATGGCAGTTTTCCTTTATAACTTCTTAAAATGTTGTGCTAGGTTCTTTCTTTATTTGTAGCTTTCAGGGAGCACAATCATTCTTAAATTATCTTTCATTGATCTATTTTCCTGTTGAGATTTTTTTCAATGAAATGTTTCCTATTTTCATTTTTGGTCATTCTTTTGACTTTATTTTATTGTTTCTTCATGTCTCATGGCATCATTATCTTCTGCCTGCCTAATTCTAACTTTCAAAAAAAAAAATTCATCAGAATGTTTCTACCTCTTTTTCCTTTTGGCTAATTATATTTTAAGATATTATTTTCTTGAGTATTTTCTATGACTCTTTTACCAAAGGGTTAACTGTCTTTTCACAAATTTCTTCTCCATTCTCATTTATTTACCTAATTTTTCCTCTACAACTCATATTTGGGTTTGAAAAAAAAAATTAGGTCTTCCAGGAATTCTTGTTGGAATTGGGTGCAACTCACTTTTTTGAGGCTTTGTTGTAGCTGTTTTGACTTCATTGTCTTCCAAGTTTATGTCTTAATCTTCCCTGTCACTGTAGTAAATTTTTGTCTGGTTCTTTGTTATTATTGCTGTTTGCTCATTTTTTTCTGATCTATTTTTTGAGTGCTTTCTTTTTTTTAATTTAATATATTTAGTTTTCAGCATTGATTTTCACAGGAGTTTGAATTACAAATTTTCTCCCCATTTCTACCCCCTCCCAATCCAAGATGGTGTATATTCTGGTTGCCCTGTTCCCCAGTCAGCCCTCCCTTCTGTCACCCCACTGCCCTCCCATCCCCTTTTCTCTTATTTTCTTGTAGGGCAAGATAAATTTCTTCACCCCATTGCCTGTGTATCTTATTTTCTAGTTTCATGCAAAAACTTTT
>CM053626.1:196691261-196705378 GCA_028646595.1 Phalanger gymnotis | reverse complement strand
CATTTCTCTTCCCAATTTTTCCTCTACTTCTCTAACTTTCTTTTCCAAATCCTTTTTGAGCTCTTCCATGGCCTGAGACCAGTTCATGTTTTTCTTGGAGATTTTTATTGTATGCTCTAAGACTTTGTTATCTTGTTCTGACTGCTCCCAGCCAACTTACTTGACCCTTGAGCTTTACAGCATGGTATGACTGCTTGTAGACTAAAGAGTCCTATGTTCTAAGCTTGGGCAGATGCACTGCCACATCAGCACTCCTGCTTCCCCAAGAACCTCCAACCTAGACTGGACTTAGATCTTCAGCAGGCTCTTCACTCCTGCTCTGATCAGTCACTTAATTCCTCCCACCAGGTGGGCCTGGGGCCAGAAGCAACTGCAGCTATAGTTCTGTAGCTGCCCCTCCTCTGCTGCCCCTGGGGCGGTTTCTGTACCACAAACTCTATCCCAGTCTCCAGCAGCTTTTCCTGCTAACCTACTCTTTTGTCTTTGGTTTTTGTGGGTTGAGAAGTGTGTTTGTTGGTTGAGAAGTATGGTAACTGCTGCAGCTCACTGATTCAGGATGTTAGGCACGCTCTACCTGGCTCCTGTTCTGGTTGGTCCACACTGCCCATGCTGGGCTTTGTTCTGCTCAGCTCTGCTCCCCTCTGCTCCCACCTCTGTGTGGGATAGACCATACCCAGAGACTATCCAGGCTGTCCTGGGCTAGAGCCCTGCTTTCCTCTGCCACTTTGTGGGTTCTGCAGTTCTAGAATTGGTTCAGAGCCATTTTTTATAGGTTTTTGGAGGGACTTGGCAGGGGGCTCACACTAGTCCCTACTTTCCAGCCACCATCTTGGCTCTGCCCCTTTTCTGATCTATTTTTGTAACTTTAAATTTATTTTAAAGTTTTTCTCTATTCCCAAAGCAGTGGGGATAGAGGAAAACCACCCAAAGTTTCAGACTTTTGTTCACTGCTCTTTCAGAGCTAGTTCTATAGATCTGGAATTTTTCAGTGCTTCCAAGTTAATGTGACTGGAGAAAGATATGGTTTCTCCTCTTCTAAACTTCAGTCTTGTTCTTACCAACAAGAGCCCTTTATCTCTCGGGATTTCAACTGAAACCGCTTCTCCAGGACATTGATCCCTTAAGACTAGAAAGAATACTGTTCCTCGGGGCCCCTGCTCCTTTGTGATTGCAAGCTATACTATTCCTCAATATCCCTGAACCCTTGTAACTTAAAGTGATATTGTTGCTCAAGGCCTGTGCTGCTGTTTGACTGAAGTGCTCCTTTCCACCCTGGATCTGTGATCTATTGCATTCAATGGAGTTGCCAAACAGCTTCCAGCCCTGCATCCAGTGCTAGCACCGGGTCCCCTATAATCTTTCCCTGACCAGTTGACTGTTCTTCTTCTCATCTCTGGCTTGAGAGCTCTAGAAGCTGCTGCTGTTTTTGTTTCTACCATCTAGTCCCACCACTGGTGTTTCATCATTGTGGGCTGCCTACCAACCTTCTCCCGCATTTCAGGGATCTCTCCTTCCACCCTCCTTGGCTATCTTGATCTGGAATAATGTCTTACCTCAATCTTTTGTTGGTTCTGTAACTTCAAATTTTGATCTGAGTTACTATCTTAAAATTCTTTGTTAGTAATGTTGGGAGAGCTTGGCTGACTGTTTCCCTCACTCTGTCATCTTGGCTCTGCCCCCAGGACCTGATATCCTTTAAGTCCCAACTAAAATCCCACTCTTTCACAGTAAACTTTTTCTAACTTTTCTTAATTCTAGTGCCTTCTTCCTTTAAATTTTTTCTTATTTATCCTGTATATAGGCTTGTTTGTACTTTTTTTTTCTTGTTCTCTCTCCAATTAGATTGTGAGCTCCTTAAAAGCAGGGACTGTCTGTTGCCTCTTTTTGTATCCCTAATATTTAGCACAGTGCTTGGTGCATAGTAGATGATTAACAATGCTTATTGACTAACAAAATGACTGAGATTTGGGACTTGAACCCAATTCTTCCTGATTCACAAATGGACCTTTTATCTACTATACCACATCCTTCCTTATTTTCCCATGAGTTCTTTATAGTAAACATTTTAAGAAACCATAATTGTAATTGAAACCCTTATTATTAAGCTTTAACTTCAAGTCCTCTATTAATTTGTCTGCTTGACTGGTGAATAGCTTATCAGATATATTTGTCTGAATTATCAATATAACCCAAAACTGACTATCCTACCCCTACCAAGGAGCTGACTCCAAAACAATAATGATACTGAAAGACCTGGAAGCAGAGATCAAAAGCAAAGAATTAGAGTTAGCATTACATCTCTTCAAGAGAAGAGGTTAGAGACTGAACAGCTCAATGTGTTGCCTCCATCTCTGGACATATATGACTCATGTCAATATTTGATTATGGATACATTCCCATAATGATCTGAATTAGCACACATTTGGTTGGAGATTAAAATGCAATGCAGCAAAAGCAAAAAAAAAGTCTTATTATCCTTAATAATCCATGGAATATGTATCCTTCCAGATAATTCTATATAAGTGTGTGATTAAAACATATTATAAGACATGAGGCTTGTTAGAGAATATAGTGATTAGAGTACAGAACTCAAGGTCATAAAGGCAATAATTTCAATCCTGCTTGACATTAGCTTTGTGACTCTGAGCAAGTCACTTAAATTCTATGTGACCTCCTAAGATTTATATATTAAGTCAAAGATGGTGTACAATCTGCCTATTAGAGAATATTCCCATTCTAAGGAAAGTAGCAATCCTTCAGTTGTTCTCATATCTATAAAGTAAAATCAGTTTTGAAAACCTTGTTGTTAATATTTAACTTCAATTCCTCTTTCCATTTGTCTGCTGGATTGATGAATAGCTTATTAGATGATGTCTTTGTTTGAATTATTGACATGACCCAAACCTGGCAATCTTAACCCTACCATGAACTAGACCTGGTACTAGGCAAGTCAATAAATAAAATGGGTTAATTATGAAATAATTTTTTCCAATGACATTCATTTGTGTATTTTAAAAAGATGTTTTATTTCTATGTACATTAATTTTGGTTCTGTTACTACTTGTGAGTTCTTAGGTAAAGTTTCTTCATCTCATTAACCTCCAATTTATTTATATGTAATATGAGAGCATTGGAATAGTGTCAGAACAAATAAATTGATTCACACTATACTGTATTTAGTTATTTGCTTTATTAGAAAATAGTATTTTAAAATGATATTCAAACAGCTTTTTGTAGGACAGTTTATGACAGAGATCATTCTCTAACAACGAGTCTATCAGTTTAACACAATGAGTTGTGGTCCTATACACTATCATAAAAAATCTTCACAGGAAAAATTAGAAATTTCTAGGTATTATATTATAGTTTAGGGTATCGCATTTTATAGTTTTGGAAAATAGTGTTTATCAAGTGAAAAGTGAAAAAAATAGAAACAATATTTTGTGGTGTCAAATCATAAGAGTGGTTAGCATATACCTTAAATGATTTGCAGATCAAGAACAAATGAAGAGTACTTTCTTGAGAATAAACTAAATTCTCTTTTGTCATGTATGTAAAGTGTTCAATGATTCTGATAACTCATAGCATCTGTTAGAATTTGCAAGCGGCCACTCTGTTTTCCTTAGGAGTTAATAGCATATAAATGTAGCAGTTTAGTGAACTTTAAGTCATAAAAGTTACTTAATTTCATTTAACTTAAAATTTGAGACTCTAATAATTTGGTTCCACAAGTAGATAACTGCATCCACATCTATGAACCTATCAACCTCTGATCTTATGATCAAACGTTTTGATTCTCTGAGATTTTTGAATGGTGCTATTCTAGGTGCTGAAAATATGCTTCTTTGCCAAAGGCACATACACTTGGAAGCAACACTTGAATCAGCTTGGCATGTGCTTGCCCACAAAAAGATCTGTTAGAAATTTATGTGTGTGTGCTGGACTATGTGTGTATTAGGATAACCATTTTGTGTTTATAAATACTTGATGAAATGCTTCCAAGCATGAAATCAGAATTTTCTCTGTACATAGGAAAGCATTTTCATGAGGCTCATGGAGTTGGGATAGAAAACTCAGCCTTTGACAGAAAGAAAGGGAATTGCCTTAGCTGGTGAATGATTTGTATACTTTAGTAACTCTAAATTGGTCATTTTATTGAAGGAACTTTTCAATATGATTTATGTTTGCATCTAATTTAAAAGTTAAGAAGCCAAAATTGGGAGGGGAGTGGCTTATTTTATTTTTATTTTTTTGCTTTTTGGACATTGGTCCTTGCTCAGGAAACAATGCAACACAGATGTATTTAGAAAAAAAATAAAGATGTGGACAAAATGCATGCAAACTCACATTGTCAATACATATTAAAATCTATGTAAGAAATTCTTTGTTTTCCAAGGACATCATATGGAATAAGAATGAAAAGAAAGTAAACACTACTGGAATGTGCAAGCAAGATTAACAAAGGCATGAACTGTAGTGAAGACCAGAGTTAATATTAGATGCATAACAATATGTGTATTTAAATAATTCTAAACTGTCTAAAATTATAATTAGAAATTCTTCTTCATGAAATACTTTAATGGTCACACTAAAAATACAGTAGAAACCAGATAAAGTATTTATACAAAAACCTCAGGACCCCAACAAACATTGAATTCTTTCATTTAAAATGACCACAGGCAGGTAAATGAAAAACCTTTTGTTGTCACAGTCACTTAGAGAAAGTAATTTCAAGTACACAAATGGCCTCAGAAAACACTGGAGACTTCCTCAGGGTCACTTTTTTACAGGAAGAATGTTATTATTTTTTTTATTTGAATATCTCTCTGGTTTTCAAGGTTCATCTATTGCTAAAATGATTACTTACCCTCTTCTTGTGGAAGCCCTCATAAAATAAGACTACTATTGTTAATACTATGAGACTTGGTTCTTTAGAACCTCTCAATAAAATGTAATGTTTCAAAATTGAAAATTGGGGACATAATAGGAGAATAGGACATAATTGGGGACAATAGCAAAATTTTCAGGTATGTACATGTGTTCTTAAAAAAAGGAGAGAAATGTCACCTTAAGGCTACTATTTTAATAGACTAAATTCATATCACTTACAGTCTCTAGAATCTGAACCAAATATGAAACTGAATGAAATTCATATTATGTCCTATCATGAAAGTATATGACATATATAACACACATGCCAAATGGTATGGTCCTCTATAAGGTTTCACAAAACCCTGCATCTATCTACACGTGACAACTATGAGAAATGGGGGCCTGGATCTCTCATTTCTTTGGTGGGAACTCCCCCTTCTATACAAGTAAGCACCTTCTCTGTAACTGATAAGTTTTAGTGAGTTTTCTAGAGCACTAAGAAGTTAAATGACCTACTTAAACACATACAGCCAGTATGTGTCAGAAGTAGGACCTGAAACCAGATCTTTCTGGTTCTTACATGCACTGGATTTATATGACACCTATTTCATCTAAAATTGTCTAAACTTACAGGAGGTAGTCATTTATTGATACATTATTTAGGATCTTTTTTTTAAGGTTCAGTGGCCTATTTCACTTGGATTCATAGTGGTAAAGTATATATTGCTATTTTTTTCTCTTTCCTGTTTTAAATATTAGCCTAGTAGCAAGGGGCAATCTATCTCTCTCTTTCTCTCTCTCTCTCTCTCTCTCTCTCTCTCCATATCCATTTTCAAATTTTGTGGTTGTTGTTCAATTGTGTCCAACTCTTTGTGACCCTATTGGGGGTTTTCTTGGCAAAGATACTGAAGAAATTTGCCATTTCCTTCTCCAATTCATTTTATACATAAGGCAACTGAGGTAAACAGTTTTAAGTGACTTCCTCATGTTCATACAACTGGTAAAGTGTCTGAAGTCAGATCTTAACTCAAGAAGATAAGTCTTCTTGACTCCAGGCCTAGTACTCTATCCACTGTGCCACCTAACTGCCCCTGTTAGCACAAGAAAAATAACTACAATCTTTGCAGTTCATCTTTCTATACCATTATTGTTTTGCCCTCTATCATAGCCAGTTATCTTTAGGGTTAACAAGCTTTTTGAAGTTATCTTGCTGTCATTCCCTTCATTTCCTGACTAACTAAATTCTTGGAATAATACTTTAAAGAGAGGCAGAATGGTTCATTGGATGATGCTTGATCTTAATTTGTGGAAGACACAGTTTCATATAACAACTCTGTCACTTGCTAGCTATTTGGCTGTAGAAAAGTTACTAAACCATTGCATGCCACAGGCAATTCATAGTTTATAGATTCAGAATGAGAAGGAACCTTAGAAGTGATCTTATCTGAATTCCACATCTTTACAGATGAGTAAATTGATATCAAATGTGTTGTTGAGGGTTAGGGGGATGAGGTCCAGGACCCCAAGACTGGAGTTCCCAGACAGGGTAGTTGATGGGGAGTACCCCTCAAGGACCCCAGTACTGGAGAGAATCAGGGCCATCTGGAATGAATTTGCAGACTCAAGCATGTTTTAAGTCAATGTGGCAAAGTTTTACTATGCTTTTCAGCAGGCAAGAGTTCTTAGGGAACCTGCAATCTTACGGGGGTGCAGTTCAAGATTTTATAGGATATTTGATGGTAAAACCTGCCAAATATGTTAATTGGTTTTTTTGGGGGGTGGGATTAGGGCGTGGTTAAAATGTGGTCCATTCTTAAAGGAATATGCAGTTTTTGTACCTACTGTACAGGTATCTTACCCAGAGTTCACGAGGAAATAGCCCAAGGTGGGGCTACGTGGAGGTTTGTTTTTAGGCCTGAAACATCACTTAGTCAACTAATGTCAGGGCCAACTGTAAATATCCAGGCTGCTTCTATCGATGTCTTGTTAGACAAGATAAATGTAAAGAAGTGTACATTTGTCTAGGTCTAGCATGCACATGATAGGCCAATGAGTAGTGAATATTTCTGACTCAGTACACAGCCAGTTCAGCATGTACACAGGGAGTCCAAACTAATAAAATCTATAGGTGCAGCTGGCTACCATGTTGGCAGGAGAGATAAGTATTTTGCTAGGGTATACTGTCCTGCCTTGCTAGAGAGAAACTGCTCGGGCCAATGTTTTGAGGCCAGGGAGAGATGTGATTTTGGAACTGGGGTCCAGGCACAGTCACCCACGCAGAGGCTAAGGAGAAATGTGATGTTAGAATTAGGGTCCAAGCACAACCACCCAAGCACCCCATCAGTGAGACTCAATGTTTTGCTACTATATTCATTAGGACTTGAATTTAGGTCTTTTGATTGCAAATCTATAATTATTTTTTTTTCATTATGCCCAAGTGGCAGGTAACATTGGACCCTGGCATGATAAAAATCTATTTCTACTAGCTAAAACAAGAGGCAGATCTAAGTTTGATCATATACCTTGGGATATTTCATAGGACTTAACCATTAAGTCATAGATGGTCTGTTATATGCTTCAGTAAAAGAAGAAAAATAAATCACAGGTTATTCAAGTATACATTTTAGTGTTTCATCTTTCTCCTCTCCATATTCTTTCTAAGCTCTATGAATCAGAAAAGTTTTAACTTTTCAAAGGTACTTTAAAGCAGAATAAGTTCAAGTTTAATTGATGTAGTAGAGAATGCTGATATTGGAGTTAAGGAATTCAATTCAAAGTACAGCGCTTCCATTTACTATTTGTATATCCTTGGAATAGTCATGCTACTTTTCTAGTCCTCAGTTTCCTATCCATAAAATAAGGAACTTGGTTATATAATTTCCAAGGTCTCTCAGATATTCAACTTTGACCTTTTGTCCATTTTCCATCTTGTTATGAATTTGGGTACTCATGTATCATTGAAGGACTTTGGAAATGAGACTGCTACAGGCAAAAAGATAAACTTTATTCCTTCAGACATGAAAAATAGATTGGATTGTTTTTTTATTACCAACACAGAGGTAAATCAATATTTATATATCTCAGTAGCATATGTAGTATTTCCAAACTAAGCTTTAATTGAAAGTGTAGGTATAAGAGCATCTTCATTAGCAAGAGTACTTAGGCCAAAGAAAACTAAATTGGATGGTTGAATTCTTTCACATGCTTGCAAAGGATGAGTGCACTGAGCACTATTAGTGAGGCTCAAGGGCACATACAGTCAGTCTCACCTCCTATTAGACCAATACATGAACTAAATCCAATGCTAAATATTGGAAAACGTAAGATTCTGTGTTATAAAAAAATGAGTACCATTTTGAACAAAGAGAGTCACATCTTAGAGAATGTGTTTGTATATTTTGTTGCAAATGCTGTTGTCTGAGAGACAAAAGTAAAAACAAAAGCATTGGATCTTTATTTAGAGACCTGAATATTGTCTTTGGTTTTGCTATTCTGTTTGACATTGGACAAGTCAATCGATGTGTCTGGCCTTATTTTCCTGGTTATAAAATTAATCAGTTAAACTAAATGATCTTTGACAAACCTTCCAGCTCTAAATCCTGTGAACTTTGTGCTAGAAAGAAAGGGCAGGACAAAAAAAATGATTAATAGGAAGTTGAACCCTGCTATAATTACAGAAGGAAAGAATACTTGCTTACTTCTGATGAGTTCAGTTCATCAGACTTAAGTAATGGAAAAAAATGCTGTGAATCTGGAACTCTCAGTGACCTTTGGCATGACTGTAGATGAGAAAGAGAGGTAACTCAAGATTGGAGAAAAAAATTCTATTTTGTAAAGGAGGCAAAAGATATGAAGTCTGGAAAGTTTGAGCCAAAGACTTAAATTTCCTTCTTGACAAAATTCTAGAATGTACAAATGTAAAAAAAAAATAAGTTAATCTAGAACATCTAGAAAAAGGAAACAGTTATCACACAAAGTGAAGAACAGTTTCCTCAAGAGCAAGTCATGCCAGACTAATGCAATTGCCTTTTTTTAACAGGGTTACTTGATTGGCAGAAGAGGAAAATATTAAAAGAGTTTATCTACATTTTAGCAAAGCATTTGGCAACATTTCTCATTCTGTTCTTTTAAACAAGATAGAGAGATGCTGACTAATACAGTTAAGTGGATTTGGAGTTGGTTTAGTGACCAAATTCAAAGTGTAATTAGTAATAGTTTGATGTCAGCTTTTAAAGAGATATCTAATGAAGTGATTCAAGCTGAAATGTGTGTCTACACACATGAATATATACATATATATGTATATAGTAATATACAATCAATGATTATATTAATGTATAAATGGAATGACTATGTAATTTCCACATGACAGAGCCAAGAGGAGCTGCTAAAATATTGGAAAATTGGCGGGGGAAGAAATTGAAAGGTAAAAATATTGTGTAAGATATGTGATATTTAGTGGGGATACATGTAATATCTCACACCTACACCTAGGAAGACCTAAGTTCAAATCTGGATACAGGAGCTTAATAGCTGCGTGAACTTGGGCAAGTCACTCAATCCCTGTAAGCTTCTATCAATGTAACTTTGAATAGGAGAGAGCATTTTTGGGTGAGGAAATTATTTTTACTAATGTAGCTCAGTAACTACTCTTTAATTTATAGTCTTAGAGAACTTCCTATACTGTGTTGCATGACTTATTCAGTGTCAAAAGTGGGACTTGAACACATTTCCTCCTTGTGCTGAAACCAGATCTCTAGCTATTAGCCATACTGTCTTTTGCCTTAGGCCTCCATACCTGTCAGAAAAAAGAAATATTTCAAAGATCTAGCTCAATAGGCACCTCCGTAATGATATTCTCCTCGCAAAACATTAAAAAGTAGCCCCATTAGAACTGAACAAGACAGACAAAATTTCATAGAAGTTATCTTGGTATAACTCGGTTGATGCTCAGCAAGAGGCTTTCCCTGGGGCTTTTCTCAAGGATGTTGGATTCTTTCCATGGGTAAAAAGGTCCCAAGCCTCTGCAACTCCAGAATTATGTAAAGTCAGCTGAAATAGTAGTAAATCAGTGGAAACTTCAGCTGCTACATTGGCTACACATGCTTCTTATTTGTTTTTCATTTTGTTTTTTTTTTGAAAATGGAAATCTACATGCTTAATTATAATTGACAAGAGTCATTAATTGGAAACTAATAGTGTATCCCCTACAGCTGCCAAACCAGCTTAACCTGGAATGTTTGTGCTGATGAGTGATAATGTTGCTTGAGTACAAGATCTTTAAGGAGCTTTTAGAATCAAGCAGAGAGAATTTGAGGGCACAAGCACCCAGATGGATCTTGCTGAGTAGATGTGAATGAAACAGCCTTGCTTAAAAATAAGTTGCTTATTGAAAAATAATTTTAGTGCATATTATAAATACCTGACATTTATATAACTAGTTTTTGTTACAAACCACTTTAAATACATTTTTTTCCATGTGCTCTTAGATAAATTGCTCATGATTGCCACTGACAGGCTGAATCTGGGGACCACAACAGCTACTGAAGGCAGAAGAATAATTTGTCCTCAGCAGAGACTTTGAAGGCTAGATTAGTACAGTGACAGATATTTCTTTAAGTATTCTTCCACTTGTTTTTAGAAGTTGAATTGGATCATGGCGAAGTCAAAAAAACATTTATCAACCTTTTATTATATGCCAGAAATTATGTTAAATGAGGACGGGGGGGGGAGGTAAGAAAGGCAAAAAAAATTGTACCTGTTCTTAAGGCATTCGTAGTCTAATGGGAGAGACAGCATGCAAACACCTATGTGCAAACAAGATATATACAAGAAAAATAGAATATAATCACAGAGGGAAAGCACTAGCATTAAAGGAGATCAGGAAAGGATTCTTACAGAGGGTGAAATTTTAAAAACCTAATCATAAAGCAAAGATGAGGAGAGAGAGAAATCCAGACATGGGAGACAACTATGAGAAAATATGAGTCATAGATTTATAACTAGGGAAAACATATCTACCTCCTAATTTTATGGACGAGTATACTGAGCTTCAGAGAGGGTAAGTCGTTTTCCCAAGGTCTCCTGGCTAGCACATGGCCCAGCTTGGATTTAGATCCAGGTCATCTGACTCCAAGTTCTGCACTCCTTCCAGTGGAGCATCTTACAATGTTCCTTTCACTTCTCTGACCAGACCTTTATTAACTCCTGCTGCTACCCCCCACCCCCCAAACACACAAAGGTGTCAAGGATTGAAATAACTTAGAGTGGAAAAAATCATTTCCCCCTAAAAATTGTGGAGAGATTGGAGAAATATACAAGGAAGTAAAGTTTTCAAATAAGTACAGTAATTCTGAGATATGATGCTGGACAACGTACCCGTACATTGGAAATGTATTGTAATAAATAAGATTCCCCAGAAAGTCAGGTTTTCCAATATAACTTGTAACTGTTTACTTAGCTAGGAAAAGAAAAATCAATATGTGTTCCAGTGTGTTGAAAAGTATATGTTAAAAGATCAACCAAGGGAAGAAGAAACAGAAATATATTTGCTGTCTCCTCATCTCAGTCTATTAAGACTATTCAATTTGAACACAGATAAAAATGTATGGTCTTCTTTTGCTAAATCATAGGGCTTTATTAGTCATGTTTTTATAAAAAATTCTTTCACAATGAATAATGTTAAACACTGTCTAAATCTAGTCTATATCATGTTTATTATAACATTTTATTTAAAGAGATGTGGTTCACTAGAAAGATTTGTACTCAGAAAAGATAGGTGTAAATCTTGCCTCCAAGTAAACTAGCTATATGACCATGGACAAACCACTTATCTGATCATCAGTCTTCCTGTTTTTGTTATTTATTTTAAATTTTCAACATTCCCTTGCATAACTTTTAAATTTTCTCCCCCTCACCTCCTCAAGAGGTCATACGATCTAATATGGGCTCTTCACATACATTTCTATTAAACATATTTTTCACATTAGTCATGTTGCATAGAAGAATTATAATGAATGGTAGAAACTATGAGAAAGAAAAACAAAACAAAAAAAATGGTCTGCTTCACTCTGCATTCTGACTCCATAGTTCTTTCTCTGGATGTGGATGGCATTTTCTATCATGAGTCCTTTGGAATTGTTTTAGGTCCTTGCATTGCTGAGAAGGGCTATGTTTATCAAAATCAGTCATTGTACAATGAGCCGTTACTGTGTACAATATACTCCTGGTTCTGCTCACTTTACTCAACATCAGTTCATAAAAGTCTTTCTAGGTTTTTCTTAAGTCTGCCTGTTCATCATTTCTTATCACAATAGTATTCCATTACATTCATATACCACAACTTATTCAGCTATTCAGCATCCCCTCAATTTCCAATTTTTGGCCACCACAAAGAGAGCTGCTATAAATATTTTTGTACATGTAGGTCTTTTCCCATTTGTATGATCTCTTTCAGATATGGACCTAGAAGTGGTATTTCTGGGTAAAAGGGTATGTACATTTTTATCCCTTTGGGCATAGTTCCAAATTGCTCTCTACAATGGTTGGATCACCCCACAGCTCCATCAACAATGAATTAGTGTTACAACTTTCTTACATCTTTTCCAACATTTATCATTTTCTTGTTTTGTCATGTTGGCCAATCTGATAGGTATGATGTGGCACCGTAAAGTTGTTTTGATTTGCATTTCTCTAATCAACAGTTATTTAGAGCATTTTTTCCTATGAGTATAAATAGCTTTAATTTCTTCCTCTGAAAACTACTTGTTCATATCTTTTGACCATTTAACATTTGGGGGAATGACTCATTCTCAGTCTTCTTATGCTTAAAATGGGGATAATAATAACTGTAGTATGATTATAGCATTAAAAAATCCTCTGATTACTTTTAAAGTCCTTCATTACCTAGCCTCTCCCATACAGTAATTTCTTGCCAAACTGGATGGTTTTTTTGTTCTTCACTCACAGTACTTCATCCGCTATGTTACATGACTGGAATAAGCAACCTCCAGTTCATAGAATCCCACTCTTCATGCAAGAAGATGTTCTATATTCACATTTAATGTAAGTTTTTTTCTGATCTCCCCAATTTGCTAATGGCTTCCCTTCCAAACTACTTGGGATTTTATGACTTTGTATTTCCTGGTATTTATTCTCTTTATGCTTATTCTGTGTATAAATTTATGTACTTTTTAACTTCCCCTGTTATCATGTTAGTTCCTTGTGTGCAGGAATTATTTTATTCCTTGTAGGTTGGGATATTGTCTATCCCACTCTACAACAGTTCATTTTCAGAGATGCTGTCCTACTGGATACCAGGCACTCTCTCTGCCTCTCAGCAGTTGGTTTGCCTATTATTTCTACCTTACCAACAGCTTTTCTATTCATCCCCTTTCTTTTCTCTTCCGACACTGCATCCACCATATCAGTTTTTATTGCTTTTAATTCATGAAAAGAATTAAATATTCAAAGAAGTATTTTGAATTCCAGTTTTCAGACCTCTACATAGAACCCCTCCCCCCATACTCAGTAATCCAGAGATACTTGCATTCTTGCTTTTCCTCAGGCACTTTAATTTAATTACGTCCCCTGACTGACTGCAGAAAAGGTAAACACACTGGTGTGGGCCCTTTAGCTTTGGTTTTGGGCATATGGATCCAGAGAATCCCTTGAACCTGGTATGGTTACTCGGGGGAGGGCAAAAACCAACCTATGAATAGGATTTGAGGGATAATGGAGAAGTACATAATAAAGAAGAAAATGTTTTATGAAATCACAATCCTATTTCCTTAGCTAAAAGGATGTAATAACTAGGTAAATTAGTAGAGATTTTTTTTTATTTTGGGGGGGTTAACTGTAGCTTTGCATTTCTTTTTTTAAAATTAAATTTATTTAACATATTTATACTTATCAGCATTGATTTTCACAAGAGTTTGAATTACAAATTTTTTCCCCATTTCAACCCTCCCCCCTACTCCAAGATGGCATATATTCTGGTTGCCCTGTTCCCCAATCAGCCCTCCCTTCTGTCACCCCACTCCCCCTCCCATCCTCTTTTCCCTTCCTTTCTTGTAGGGCAAGATAAATTTCTACACCACATTGCCTGTGTATCTTATTTTCTAGTTGCATATAAAAACCTTTTTTTTTTTTGTTTTCGAACATCTGTTTTTAAAACTTTGAGTTCCAAATTCTCTCCCCTCTTCCCTTCCCACCCACGCTCCCTAAGAAGTCAAGCAATTCAACAA
>CM053626.1:196670475-196690761 GCA_028646595.1 Phalanger gymnotis | reverse complement strand
AAAAAAATGGAAAGATTTGAAAGAAATAATGAAGGCTGAAATGAGCAGAACCAAGAGAACACTGCAAATATTAACAGCTATGTTGTTTTAAAAATAATTTTGAGCAAATAAATTATTTTGACTATTATAAATACCCAAATTAACTGTAAAGGACATATGAAGAATGACCCTATCTACATCCAGAGAAAGAACTGAGAAATAGAAATATGTATAAAATAATTTACATATATATGTATGTGTGTATATAGATAAACACATATATTGTGCATATAGTGTGTGTAGATCTATCTATATCTACCTATTTTTATTTAACAGTAGCCATCTCAGGGAGGGGGAGGGTAGAAAAAAGGGGAAAAAAGATATTCATATGATGATTTTGTTGTATATTTGAAAGGAAAGACAAATTGTGCATAGTAGATTTGCAGTTTCATGTGCAATCATCTTTTTTATTGTAGTGTTATAGAAATGCTTGTTATATTCCATAAATTAAAAATAAAATAATTTTTAAATGATACTATATTTACTATAATCTTGTCAAGCTATGTATATATGGCTTATACAGGGCATTTCTTTAAAAAATATAAACTTCAGTTCTTCAAGTCCTTTGGTGTCTGTTTCTAGGTGTTATAGAAAATAAGAAGTAATTTGGCTATTTATCTCAAGAGTGATTACAAATATAACCAGAGAGTCACAGTTCCAATCGTATGCAAACATAACTACACTATTAATTGATTCCCAGCATGACTAGAGAAATAAGGCAACCTCTTCATCAAATTACTATTTCTTTCCACATAAATATAGCTATTTATTTAAAACTATAGTGAAGGATAAATAATAACAACCTATTTTAAATGCCTTTTTATTATCTACTTGATAATCAATAGGTAAATATTTAAATATACAAAAGGCAAAGATGAAGACTGCATGTGAAAATATAGATTTTTGTTATAGTTTTGTTTTATATGTGCATTTTATTTAATAATTTATTATTTAAACTTAACGCAGTAGTAATGTAATTTCTCTATATTCCAATATGAACTTCATTTTGGTATCTTTTTGGGTTTGTCGTTCAGTTGTTTTCAACTGTGTCTGACTCTGCCATTTCTTTTTACAGCTCATTTTACAGATGAGTAAATTGGGGCAAACACGGTTAAATCACTTGCCTAGAGTTACACAGCTAGTAAATGTCTGAGGTCAAATTTGAACTCAGGACTTCTTGACTCCCGACTCAGCCCTCTATCCACTGTGCCCCCTTGCTGTCTTTTGGGGGCATATTTAGTGTTTTATTGACTTTGTAAAAATCTGTCACTACCCACTAATTCATACCCTCAAAAAAAATCTAAGATCTTCTTTTAACGAAAAAATTCAATTAAGCAAAATATTGGACTTTTGCATATCTATTTAAGAGGTGACATAGCACTAAACATTTAAAGAGTTGGTACAGAAGCACAGAACGATACTTTCTCTAGAACCTTCCTTTTTGCTAATTGCTACTTAATTATGTCAAGGAGAATCTGAGACTTTATGTTGATGTTCTTCATACAGGCAGAAGTACTTCTGTTCCTGGTTTGGCTCTACATTAAAACCCTTTGGTAAATATTTTACCTGTTTACTTGTCATCATTTGTCACTTTTGTCACCCAATCTCTTCTAATGAGCTTCCCTATCCTCTCGATGCCCTGCCCTGTCCCACTCCAAAATTATCTCCATGTCTATAATTAAAGAAAAAACTTCAGAGAATTCATGGCAGCCTAAACTCCATGTGCCTTTCCAGCTCTTTCACAATCAGGATATAACTGTACCTTGATTATGCTCAGCAATCCGGCATAAATATTGCTTTTCTCTCTAAGCCCCTCCTCTCTAGTAAAGGTTATTAATACTAACAGGGCTCATTGAACTCTAAATTGTTTATATTGGATTTCTGTTAGATTTTATACTTTAAAGCAGTCTCAGCAAACCCCTAGTCACTTTTAGTTTGTGTGTTTGAGTAGATGGGTGGGAACCTCACTTTAATACTTTTCTTACCTAATACTTAAAACCTTTTAAATGGAAGATTGCCTCTCTCTATGACATATGGAATTTTTATATAAAGCCAGGACAATAATCCCATACAGTGACAATGTATGAGTGGATTGTGATGTGCATCAGAAGTGCCCACATAGATGAGTGGACCACATATTCCTGAATATGTTCATCAGAATATTTTTTTAGACTCAGTTATGCTATTTTCCTCAGTGGTAATGCAGAGGAAATCTGAAAAAAAGACCTTAAAGATTATCTAGACCAACTCTTCATTTTTCAGAGGAGGGTATTAATATCCCAAATAGGGACATGACCTTCCTAAGTCATAAGATAGTTGCAGAATTCATCAGTGCCCCTGAATCCACGCATGCATATATACATATATATACATATGCATGTACATATTTCTGTATGTGTATATGTATATGTGCATATGTGTATATATATATTACATACACATAAAAGCCATGACTTGGTTTATTGCTTTGTTGGTTATACTGAGTAAAAGTGATGAGAAACATGGTGGTAATAATAATAATATATACGCACATCTATACACATATTACATACACATATATGTGTGAAGTATAGATTACATTTAAAAGTCTGTCAAATATGTACATATATTAATATGTATATTAACTATTAACATTTTCCTCATCATTTTCTTAAGTCTTGACAACCAACAAAACAATCAAGTAGCGATTTGTATATTTGCTGATTTCTGAAGTGTAAACATTCCCATTAAAAATTTAACAATTGGCTTGAGAACTGGTTCCAGTTGGCTCCACACACCCACTGGCTGAATCCCATGGCAATGTTCTTTCTATCACATTTAAATGCTTATTTTTGCCTAGTTTGGCCTTAGCTGGAGCCTATTGGGTTGACTTAAAGATATGGTAGACATCCTTTTACAATAAATTCTACCACCCAGCCAGAAGGGAGAATCTTTAGTGGGGCAGAATCAGGAAGTTTAGTGGCAGCAGGGATGGGTTTCAGAAATTTTGTATGTCTGAGGACAGTTAATATGATATTCATTCTTGACAGAGAGAATAAGATATAAGTCGTTTCTGGTGATGGTAGAGAATTAGGAAAAAATCCAAGGAAACAGGTAGATCATCACAGATAGAACATTTCACTAAGGAAGCTATGTTTTAATACTCCATGTCCCCATCCATTCTTCAGATCTGCAGTAAGAGCATTTGATCATTCCACAAATCCTCCTTAATCACATTCCAATTTTAAATTTATGCAGGTTCCCTGTAGTTAATCAAGTTTTTAATACTTTGCCCTCATTACAATTACTTTAATGGGTATGTGAAAATATAGGCCCATCAAAAATGATAGCCTTATAGCCTGTTTAATATCTTTAATTGAATATTGTGTCATATTGAATTTGGGAGATTTTTTGAAACAAAAAAAAATCTTATCTTTCTAGTTGAATGAATTTCCTTGCTTCTAGGGTTTGAGACACTCTATAGCAAATGTCTATTTATGAACTTTTTGGCTCTCAGACACATTGTGAAGTGTGATTTTTTTAAAGAAACTACCCATGGCTGATTTTATGTCACTCATAAGTAGAATGAAATCTTAAGAAAGAAATGTTTTGAATTCTTGTTTTCAGACATTGATAATAAGGAGAAACATACAGGTTTTGTACATCTAAAAGTCACTCTCACTAAGGTCCAAAAAGGGGAAAAAAGAAGAGATGCAATATGCATTATGGAAGCTCATGGATGAGTTGTGTGCATGTGTCACATTTCATGCCTTCATTCATTCCTCTGTTGAATGAAACCAGTCCAAGAGTTCTTCTCTGTGAGCACAGCATTTGGTCTCCTACCTTGGTAGTTTTGCACAAGTGGTTCACTCATGTCTTGATGCTTTTTGAAATCCTTAACTTCCTTCAAAACAGTTTTAGCATAACTTCCTTCATGAAACCTTTCCTGATTCCTGCTCCTATTCCTTCAAAATGCATTTACTGGTGCTCTTTCCCTGTTCCTACAGCAGAAAGGTATGTCTATGAACCCCACCTCTGAAATCTTACTCCCTTTGTGACCCTGAGAATGTTGCTTAATCTTTTTGGACTTCACTTACTTATTTTGCTAAATAAGGGAGAGATGTGTACAGAAAACAACCTCGGAAAACTCTTTGAGCTCCAACTATATGATCCTTGACCTCATGAAGCCTCAGTTTCCTTGTTTGTTAAATGGCAATGATAACATTACTACACTATCTACTTCACAGAATTGCTCAGAAGATCAATTGAGAAAATATATACAAGTGTGCTATGTAACTATAAAGCCCTCTAGATATATGATCTCTTATTGATCAGTACAATCTTTTTGTATTGGCTTTCTTCTAGAAGATAAATATACGCCTACACAGGGAAAGTTTGGGAGCATGTTTCGCAGACAGCCATGGTTATATCAGAGTTTAATTAGTGTCCATCTCCCAGGATAGCACTAGTCAGACCTACAGCAGCATAATCAACTAGAGAACTGACACAAATGTCCTTATAACTCAAGATACAAAAAAAGGTTTGCTTGGATGTTGCAAGTAAAAATATTGACCAACTAGAGTCCGTTGCTGCTCTTATACAGTCCCTCAGACAAGATACTGATGCTTCTCCTGCTGTACTCTGTGTGGAGTGCAGGGTGTTAAAATTTCTCTCTGTTGATGCTGGAAAGGTGAGGAATAATGACTCATGTTTGTATTTCACTTTGGTGTTTGCAATCTAACAACCATCTGAAGTTGAGATACATGAGGCAACATGGTCTAGTCATTAAAGAGTCAATCTGAGTCCAGAAAAGTGAGGTTCATCCTATTTTTGACACATACTGACTGATTATCTGGGCTAAAATCCTAAGTGTCTGAGCTCTCTAAGATTATCACTGCCCAAATGTTGTGTAGGTAAAGGGAGTTTCCTTAACCAAGGTTTCCTATACCAATGAAATCCCAGGTATACACAAAACTGGCAGTCTTTATCTTCTTCAAATGGGTGCAAATGAGTCACTCATCTATTTTTTTTATTCCATTAAAGACCAAATCTGTCCAATTTAATCTTATTTTTCACTAATGCCTACAGTAGATCCTGTCCTTTGCATTTTCTTAGATCCTTTTGTTGGAGGCATGAAAGTACTGCACAGCTCTGGGAGCAATACAAGTGAGAATGATGATTCTGAATATAGGGCTGGGATGTCCACCTATTGTTAACAGTTTTCTTTTGCTAACTAAGGACATAACCATGAGCCATTCATATGTTTCATAATTGTACTACTGATGGCAGAATTCTTGTGAATCTGGGTATTTTAACCTTTTCAAATTACTCCATCAGATGACCTATTATGACACACATGGAATTTAAGGAGGTATTAATTCAATCCTTGGCGGGGGGGCGTTGTACATCATCAAGGGGTCACCTCATTCAAAACTTTGAACATAATTCAATGGGAGTGCATGTGCTGGCTTCTCTTAGTGAGTAAAGAAGTTGGAGGGAGGAGTATGAATAGGATATGTCAGTACTTAAGATCTTGAGTGCAACTTTATGAGTCTTAAATGATTTTTCTGTATTCTTGTTTTGCAGATTCAGCTTCTGTTTTCTTTAATGGCATATATATGTATATGTGTATATATGTATAGATACACACATGCATACTATATACATACACTATTTAAATGTATACTGTGTCTATGTGTGTTTGCGCATATTCATTTTGAGGTTGAGTTTTGTTTCCTTTTGAGGGTAGACTTAGGTGAAACAGGAACTCTACTATCCTGCTGATCATGTGACTGGTCGTTTTCCAAGGTGTTCGGTTAACAACCAAAACTAACACTCCTATATAAGACAAAAGCCATTTTGCTAATAATAATAGTAATGATGATGATAACAATAATAGTAGCTAGCATTTTAAACTGCGTGTTAAGGTTTGTATTATGTTATGGTAAGGTTATGTAAACTCATTTGATCCCACAAAACCCTTTGAGATATGGGTTATTGCCACAATTTTACAGCTTTTACTTGCCTTTAGAATTGCATGGGGCCTAGGTAGGGAATTCTTTTCCTAGATTGATCATTTGGGAATCAATTGTTCTGACCCACAAACCAAAGTCTGGTAAGGGCTTTGCATCCCATTTCTCCTAGACTTTGTACTTATGTCATTCTTTTGTTACTTAGAGGTTTGCATACACTGGCCCCTCCACCAGATGCTCAACCTTGATGGTCTCTCTTTTCTGAATCCTTAAGGGCAGGAACTTTTCTTGTTGTAGTGGTTTTTGTTTATTTTTATATGTGTAGTGCCTTTCCATACATTTATATGCTTATTTTTGTATAGTTAGTGCCTAACAGTGATGGGCTTTATCACAGAGTAGGTGTTTAGTGTTGTTTAGCCTTTGTTGTTAAGGAAGACCAATGAAATAATGGGTGGCATCTTGACTTGCTTGTGAATTGAATTCAAGTGACATGGAGTTGCACAAAAACATCAGTGATATTCTCTCTTCCTGAGTCAGTGAAGTCCAGTGGCCCAACAAAAATCAAGATGACTAGTGATGGCCCAAGATGTAGTGGGTTACCTTGGTGTCTTCAATGCCTTAGCAAGCTCCGAGCACTCCAGTGCCTGCTTCAACCACCTTTGCTGACATTGAAACAAATTGCACTCATCTGCTTGGAAGTCTTCACGTGCTTGGGGTAGACATCTTCTTAACTCATCAGTGGGTTTGAGGCCCATCAATTACCCTCAACCTGGTTTAGCTTATCTGTTGAGATATTTTATGGGGGTTTAGATGCACTTGCTACAGCTTTTAGGAGCCCCGGTGAGAACTTGGGTAGATCAGGTAGACTCCAAAGGTGAATGAACAGTCCTGGAAAGGGCTCACAACAGAGATACTAGTCCTGAACATCTCATACACTCCAATGTGCTTAATATAT
Source organism: Phalanger gymnotis (assembly GCA_028646595.1). Taxonomy (NCBI): domain Eukaryota; kingdom Metazoa; phylum Chordata; class Mammalia; order Diprotodontia; family Phalangeridae; genus Phalanger; species Phalanger gymnotis. The sequence continues at coordinate 196,683,816 of CM053626.1, read as the reverse complement.
ACTTGTTGAATGATTGATTATACCTTTCCCTGTCAGGCAAGAAATGGAGTTTTTGCCTCTGAACAGACTCCAGCAGATGGTGTTAACATCCTTAGGGTAAATAAAGAGCAATGTTTGGTGCAGGATAGGCAGAATCCATTAAGCCTTTGAGGCTTTATGGCCAGATTAATTTTCCAGAACTGTGTCAAGAACTATAATGAAACACTGTCCTAGGTCTTTGACAGTTTGTATGCAATTTTATTTACACTAAATCTGGAGATTCAGCAGTTTCTCAATTCTGGTCTTAGGTCTGATGGAGGATTCTAATTACACATTTATTTTCTTTTCATTTAAGGCTTTAAATTATTCCCTACACTTTTTTTTAATTGTTAAAAAGTTTATTGCAGATAAGTGTGTGGGCAGCCCTTAGAGCTCAAGCAATCCTTCAATCTAACAATGATGATTAATTAGTTAATGGCTCTGGCTAATTGCCTATTAAGACAGAATCATTTTTCTTCTTGCTGTTTTATAAAAAAAAATGAAGATTTTCTATAGAATGGGCAAGATTCTTATCAAAATGGTAAAGCGAGAAAGTGTCTCTGATGAAAAACCAAATATAAACTGAAGCATGGTTGGATGTGAAAGTTACAGGGGAAGGAATCTTGGAAGGATTCATACTTTAGATTTTTGCTTTGGAATAGCTTGGGGTAGAGATCACTCAAAGTAACAATTAAAAAACTGGGTAATCCAGGTACAAAATTGTATCAGAATCATAGATTTAGAGGTAGATTAGAGATCTAGTCCAAGGCTTTCATTTTTTCACATAAAGAAACAAATGCCTTGGGAAATTAAGTGACACATTGGTCAAGGTCACCTAGCTAGTAAATGGCAGAGCATAGAATCATAGATTGAGAGCTCATCCAGCTAGCTCAGCCATCTAATCCAACTCCTTCATTTAAGAGATGAGGAAACCAAGGCTAAAGGAGCCTAAGTAATTTTTGCAAGGTCACACAGTTATTAAGTAGTAGAGCTGGGATCCACCATTTGGTAGATTAGATCCTCTGATACCAAACATCTGTCCCTTTGTTCCATGTGGTCTGAGGACCAGAATTCAATACTTTACCAACCAATTTGATCTCATTTGATGAAGGAACACTTTTGCCCAATCAAATATTTCTTTTATTCCTTCTTTCTCTTGCCTTCTCTTATCCATCAGCTAGATTAGCCCTAAAATAGCTAGATGAATTTGGACAAAATTTTTTATGTGTGTATGAATGAATTAATACGATGACTGAATGACTGACTGACTGACTGAATGAATGAATGAATGGACAAAAAAAACATTTGCCAAGTGCTGTACTAAGTGCTGGAAAAAAAAATATCTAGATAATCCTTGCTATCAAGAAGCCTGAAGAGACAACAAATAAAAAAATGTTCATCTGCAGAATGGTTAGAGAGACCTGGAAATCCTAAGAAGTCAGTATCAGGTTAAATAGCAAGATCCAGGGATCCCTAAGTTTTGTCAGTAATGGTGGTAATGTCAGTGTTAGGACACTACAATATATAGAAGCAGGAAAGGTAGTAAGGTCTGAAGGACCTTAGGAAGCAGAATCAGGGAAGACGTTAAAGAGAAGTGACCTTCTATCTCCTAGAAAGGAATAAAGTTGGTAATTTTCAGTCCACACAAGCAATGGATACATTCAAGTAGTCTAGACAGTTTCTAGTATGTCCATGGCTAGGGGAGGAAGGGAAGCTAAGACAAGGGGGTACAGGTATCCTATTATCCATAGGGATAATAGTCAAATTCATATTTTATTATTTTTCCATTCACATTGTTGTCCTCATTGTACATATTGTTTTCCTGGTTGTACTAACTTCTCTTTGTATCAGTTTGTATATCTTCCTATGGTTCTCTGGGTTATTCATATTCACCACATTGTATGGTACATCAATTCTATTATTATGTTCAAGTAAACCAGTTTGATCAGCATTCCACAACTGATAAAAATTTTCCTTATTTCCAGTTTTTGTTCCTACATAATACAATTTATATTCTTGGAGAGTTGCCTGGGGCACTCTCCAAGTGAGGCTAAGTAACTTGCTCAGGGTCACATAGTCATTAATCTGTATGTAAGTACTACATGGATTACTAGCCAAATTTTATAGATGAAACTGAAGCCAGAGACACTAAGTGATTTGCTCATTGGCATACAACTAGGAAACATCAGAGTAGTGCCTTTAAGCCTGATCTTCCTTATTATAAGTTCTACATTCTTGCACTATTCCACAGTGCTTTTTAGGAACCTCTTCTAGCATTTAACTCCCTTTGCTCTTGGGAAATCTTTCTTCACTATTTTCCTATGCTCCACCACTATTTAATCTCATTTTTAATTGAGGGATAGAGCAGATTTTAGCACCCCTCACACTTTAAAATGATAGCTGTTAATGGTCTTGCAAAAGATTATTTAAAGGTACCACTGCCTACATTGAAATTTCCGTTGTACTTCTCTTTAGGGACTGAAGAAGGCTTTCCTTTGGAAGCCACCCAGTAATAAAAGTCCTATTCATAGGTACAATAACCAAACAAAGAGAACCATATAAAGGAATCCAAAGAAGTTGGAGAAATCAACAGGGCCTGTGGTAAGGATATTCCTAGAATTGCCAGATCACAGTAAGATGAAGGATGTTATACAATTTTGTCCTGTTTCACTGAGGAATTGGGATTGTAAAATTAAACCATTGCTTCAATTATAATTTTTAAAAACAAATAAATGGAGACCACATACTTTGAACAATTTTCTCTTAATAGATAGTACCCCAATTAGAAGAATGTATTGAGATCTCCTAGTTTTTATCATTAAAAGCCAACTCATCTTTTGCTTCTGAAGAGCAGCTAGATGGCACTGTGGCTAGAGGGCTGTGTTAGGCCTGGTGTCAGAAAGGCTCATATTTTGAGTTCAAATCTGTCCTCGGATACTTACCAGCTGTCTGATACTGGGTAAGTCTCTTCATCCTGTTTGCCTCAGTTTCCTCATAAGTAAAATGACATAGAGAAGGAAATGGCAAACCACTCTAGTGTCTTTGCCAAGAAAACCCTGAATGGGGTTGTGAAGAGTAAGACAAGACTGAAAATAAACATTTTTTGCTTCTGAATGTTTCCAGTATTTCCTTTTTGTTTCAACAATCCAGCTAGCAGCTGCTGTGGGGGGTGTAAAACCAACAACAACCAGCTCACAGAATGCTGCAAGCCCACTTTTTTCTAATCTACTTTACTAAGGAAAGCAATGTTGAGTTTAACAATCTCAATTTAATCCAGCATACAAATAGCATTCACTTAGCTCAGGGGAAAAAGCCAGCACCCTGAACTTCAGAGCAAATACAAACAAATTACAAGCATCAACAGACCAAATACAATTCATAGTTACCAAGAGAACCATCAACATCTGAGTTCAGCCCGAAGGCCCTTACAGCAGCTGCCCAGAGTTCTGCACCTCCAGAAGTGAGAGCCTTAAGCAAATAGCTCTGTTCTCCCTTTTTATACAGTTTTAGACATCATCCAATTTCATCTGAATGACCACAACTTAGGCTCCTATGATTGACTCTGGTGTTAGCACCTCCCTTCATTGGCCCTACCTGGAGCCCCACCTTAGTTACCAATTCACACCCACATAGGCTTAGCACCTAGATAGGGGTTTGGGCCTGGGGTTTAGCACCTAGTAAGACTCAAAGACACTGAAGTAATCAAAGGAAACAAAGGCCAAACTCTTCAAGGTTCCCCAATACACTCTTTCACACCTAGCTGCATGACCTCTATAGCAAGCCATTTCATATCTCTGGACCTCAGCTTTTTCATCTGTAAAATAGCTAAATAAGAGGCATCATGACATAGTGAATAGAGAACTGACTTTGAAACCAGGAAGACCTGAGATCAAGTCCTGCCTCTGACACATACTGGCTCTGTAATCTTGGATGAATCACTTACCTCTGAGTGTTCAGAGTAAAACTCAAAATTTGTAAGTTGAAGAGAAGGTGTCTACCTGCCTTAGTAGGGGAAAGTTCCTCATCTGGGAGTTCCTTATACCAATGAAATGAAATTACATGTCCAATCAATTACAGATTCAGTCCTTATACCTAAAATATAGAATTATGTATATATGCATATATGCATAATTTTATTCATATCCCTCCCTTCCTTCCTTCCTTGCTTTGTTCCTTCTCTTCTTCCTTCCTTCTCTTCCTTTCTTCTTTTTCAAGTTTTCTTGTACAAAGTAACTAATATGTAGGTGTTTTATATGATTACACATGTATAACTGGTATCAGATTGCCTACCATTTCAGGGAGAAGAAAAGGGAGGAAAGATGGAATAGAACTGGAACTCAAGGCTTAAAAAAGTTAAAAATTATTTTTATATGTAATTAGGGGAAAACATTATTTTTGAAAAAAAAGATTATCACATTTGCCTTTCTTAAGATTTTGGTCTGCTATTGTTGTTATTGTTCAGTCATTTCAGTCATGTCCAACTCTTTGTGACCCCATTTGGAGTTTTCTTGGTAAAAATACTGAAGTGGTTGGCCGCTTTCTTCTCCAGCTCATATTACAGATGAGGAAACTGAGGTAAACAGGATTAAGTGACTTGTCCAGGATCACTAGGTCCAGTGTTATGCCCTACCCGCCCCTTTTCAGTTTCTCCATCCTGCCTCAGCTTGTCCCACTGTTTGTGTCCCCATCTCCATAGAAATGATCCTGCCTCAGCTTGTCCTGTTTTGTCGAAAAAAAGTGAGACCCGGACATAAATTTAGATGTGGATTTATTGAAGCACGGGACTGTTCGGAGTAATTACTCAAATCGAACAGCCCTGAGCAAAGGGAGAGAAAAAGTATTTAAAGGGAAAGAACACAATTATATTTCCGTGGAGATGGGGACGCAAACAGTGGGACAAGCTGAGGCAGTATCATTTCCGTGGAGATGGGGACACAAATGGTGGGGTGAGCTGGGGCAAGATGGAGAAACTGAAAAGGGGGGAGGGTAGGGCATAAGACTTCCACTGTTTGTGTCCCCATCTCCACGGAAATCTAATTGTGTTCTTTCCCTTTAAGTGCTCTTTCTCTTCCCTTGCTCAAGGCTGTTTGATTTGAGTAATTACTCCCAACAGTCCCGCGCTTCAAAAAATCCACATCTAAATTTATATCTGGGTCTCGTTCGCTGTTTTTTCGGCACAACACCAAGACCTAGTGTCTGGGTCTGCATTTGAACTCTGATCCTTTTGACTTCAGAACTGGAATTGTATCCACTTTGCCACCTAGCTGCCATATTATGTTATTACTCTGTCATACTGTTGGTGTCTTTTAAAGAGGTCTCTCCTTACATCTCTTTTGTCTGCAGGTTTAATTACTGTCCTTTCCAAATAGAAGTTTAGATTTATTTATAATAAGATCGCATGCTAATCTAATAGTTAAGCATACAAACTATGATCAGAGCCTAAACCCCTTAATACCCCAATGTAAAATGCTTTAATTGAATCACAAAGGGGGAAAGCTGTAATCCTATAAATCAGCCTCAGGAATCTGACATGCTGAGAAGGCTTTTCTGGAACTTTTTAATTGCAAGACACAGCAGGCATCATAAGTCTATAAAAAGCAATGAATTTCCTATAAGAAATCTTGTTATGTAATTTAAAGAGTTTTGGTATTAATAATGTTTTTCAATCCCAGAGCAGCATGATTCCTAGTGAATAGAAATCCTTCTGTACAGAAGACTAGCCCTTGGTGCCTCTAGGGCCTAGACAGGCCAGTTATTTAGCTACTTATAGTGTGATGTTAATGAGTCCATGACCCTCATCTTGATCAGGTTGCCAACTGGTTCATTTTCTTCTGTTCCTTTGTCATACACCCTATCCTCCTGCCCCACCTTCCCTGCCCTGGCTAAGATTTGCATTTAGGGACTGCTGCTTTATTATAGAAGACTCCCATTGGAATTATTTGGATGGGGTCCTCCAAAAAGAAGAACAGTTTTTTGTTATTTTTTTTTCAGCTTCAGTCACTGGAGAATAATCAGAGGAGTTGCCTGCATCTTCTTACCAAACAGCTAGGGAGATGCCCTTCAGGCAGAAGTCTGAACACTGAACTCTCATCAACTTACTTAGAAAACTTTTGGAGTTTATGAGATAGGATTCCTGATTACCCTTATTTTAGGTACATTTGAAAGAATCCTAAAAATGAATTCAGAGAACCTGCATTCAAAGCCTACCTCTCACAGATATGACCTGTGTGACTTTGGTCAAGTCAAAACCATTCTGAGTTTCATTTTTCTTGCCTATAAAATGAAATAGTTTGAGATAGACTGTGAGAATTCCTCAAGTTCTCTGTCTGTGATCTTATGATGTTATGACCCTAGATGTGATCAAATCCACCCCCACTATTGGTAAATGTACTCAAAGTGCACACTCTACTAGTGATGAATTACCATCTTCTTTTAGTTACTATGCCAACACTACTATTTCCTATATATAAAATATATTGATAGTCAGGAACTTTCCACACTTGAAACCTACATAGAACAACAAGGAGGAGCACCATGGCCCAGATTTTAAAGGATCCTCTATCCACATTGTCAAAGCACATAGGAACCTCTTTATATATACACTCAAACCTTTTTGGAAACTGATTTCTTGTCCAAAATTAGATTGTTTCCTCTTTGACCCTTCAATCATCTTTCCAACATATTGCCAACCTGTTTTTTTTTCCCTTTTCTAATTCCCAGAACTACCTGTACCACTTCTTTGCTTGTTATTTCATGATAACTGCCAGAAATGTTAGAAAGTATTGAGTAAAGGTGACCCTCATCTTGGTAGGTTCAGACACACATACATCAAATACATGCATGTGAAAAAATATAATTTTAGCACTCTGAGTTAAGCGTTATTGTAATCACAGATGACAAGTTATGGTATTAATCACTTGATTAAATTTTGCATCAGCATTTAGGTTCATTTCCATGTTAATTTGGGAAATTATTCTTTCATGGACATCTTGCTCTCTGCCCTTGCTTGCACTGGGGTCATCTTAGAAGCAATCAATGATCTAGGGACTACTTAGATATGCTGTGAACATGGAGAGTACCAAGTGGAATTTGTTAAAGCAGTATTGGGTTTTCTAACAGTAGGATCTGAGATATCCAGAATGCCAAGGAGTAGTATGGGGTAAGAGTGAATCCATCAACTCCCTCTCCACTGGGTCATTTTACCAGAGTTATATGATTGTTAATGAGAGCCTTTGCACAAACAGGTCACCATTTCCATATTAAATAGTAGAATCTGATTCTTTTAGAAGAAAATGACCTATGAGGAGAGAGGCTATTAATGGTGCAATTCCTTAAACACTCTCAATAACACTCTCCCTACTATCCTAATACTACAAAGTTGTAGTCAATCTACTTCAACATCATTATTTCATCTTGTTGGGGGTTTCGTATAACCATGGAACTCCAAAAATAACTGATGCATTCCCTGAGGTAAGGATGTGGCAGTTGGTTACCTTTGACTATATTCATTTAGTAATAAGTCCTCATTGAGAATTCACTAGATTTGAGTTAATTGGGTTTTAATGATAACAAAGTAGAAAACCATCTTGTAACACAAGAACAAAGACCATCCAAGAATAAGAAGGTATTGATTCCACCATATTCTATCCTTGCCAGACAACATCTGAAATATTGTATTCAATTTTAAACAGGGCATTTTGGGGTAGAAATTGATATGCTGGAGAGTATACAAAGGATAGAATTACAATGATTGAGGGATTCAAGTCCATGTTATATGAGATTCAGTTGAAGGAACTGGGTTCATTTATTCTGAAGACAACTTAGGGGGAATAGGATATGTGTCTCCAAGTGGTTCAAGGTATGTCATATAGAAAAGAGAATTCTGCTTGTCCCCAGAAGGCAGAACTAAGAACGATGGTGAGAATTTTTAAAGCACATTTATTTAGATTCCTAAAATTATCCAGACAGCAATAACAAAAACAGAGGCAACTAGGTGGCACAGTGGGTAGAGTGCCTGCCTTGGAGTCAGGAGGACCTGAATTCAAATCTGGCCTCAGACACTAACAAGCTATATGACAGTAGACAAGAAACTTAACCCTGTTTGCCTCAGTTTCCTCATCTGTAAATTGAGCAGGAGAAGGAAATGGCAAACCACTCCAGAATCTTTGCCAAGAAAACCCAAATGGGGTCACAAAGAGTAAGATACAACTGACAAAACAACAACAACAATAAAAATGCCTAACAACAACAGTTGTCCAAGACTGTAAGAGAGTTGAAGGTAGTGGATTCCCCTTCACTAGAGATGGTTCATGAAAGCTGGATGATTACTAGTTCATTATGTTGTATAGAAGGCATACTTGTATACATATTGTTAGGAAAAGTCACCCTATGTACTCTCTTCTAATTCTTTGATTCTATTGTAACATGTTGGCAATTTTCACCCTTGTGTGGTTTCCAAGAAAACCTTTTTTAAGCTTAATTATCTCCATTGTTTCTTGATTTGGATAATGGCTCTTAAAATGGTACTTTGCATATGATTTTTGTGTTAATATAAATGATGAGCAATTTTTTCTGCTATAGTCTTAATGCACAGCAAAGCAACCTGGTATTTATCCCTTGTATCTCAAGTTTCCTTTGATCACACACTTAATCAAATAGAATCACAAAACACAGCTGACAGTATCACAGAAACCAAGTGCAGTCCAACAATGAGATATGAATTTCAATTATAAACCCACTCAACAGAACTTCACTGAAATAACTACAAAATTGTTCTTGTTCAGTCTTTTTTTTCCAGTCATGCCTAACTCTTCATGACCCTATTTGGGGTATCCTTGGCAAAGATACTGAAGTGTTTTGCTGTTTCTCTCTCTCGCTCATTTTGCAGAAAAGGAAACTGAGGCAAACAAGGTTAAGTTACTCACCCAGGGTTATACACCTATTAAGTATCTGAGACCAGATTTGAACTCAGGTCCTCCTGACTCCACACCTGGCACTCTATCTGCTGCACCGCCTAACTGCTCCAATTACAAGATAGAAAAAAAAGAGAAACAAACAATAACAAAAAACAATAAAAGCAACTTTCAAGATTTCAGATAAGTTAGCCAGATTGTGTTTTAATGTTTTAATACATTTTGATTTGCAATTACATGTGAGTAAAACTGTCAAAACCAGACTATCTTGAGGAAAATATTCCTACTTTCTTCATTTATGCCTCATAACAACAATGTCCTTAAAATTACAACATGTTGGACAATCATCACCTTCTTTTATCCTTGTTAGACCTCAATATTTACATAGGACATAGTCTATAGCTCAGATTTACGGGTTTTCTTTATGACTCCTAATTATTTAGCTCATGAAATTCTTGTAGACCAAAGTTCCTAAGCATAAAATACAGAAATAAAGCCTTGAGACTGCTTTTAAAAAAAAAAAAACTAGAAATTCTTGTCCTAATCTTTCCTAACAATATGTCCCTTTCATTATTTCAAACTTCTTCCAGCATTATGTTTGTGGATCAGGCGACAAAATTTCAAACCGTTCTTATCCCCCTCCTCCCACCTTAGAACAATTAAGAAAATAATTATTCACTTTGTCTTATTAACTCTTTTTTTCCTGGAAAATTCTAGAGATCATTAAAAGGCTGAACTAATTATCATAATCTGTTGATAGATTAAGGATGAAGTCAACAATTATTGGGCATATTCAATCTGGAAAATTGCATCTTTTTCTGCTAGGTTTAAACATTTGGCAAGTAAAAGCACTAATCTATATTATGTATCTATTCAAAAAGGGGATACTGGTACCAGAAAGAATCAGTTCCAGATGGCTGGGCATTTTTTTATGTCCTTGAAGGCTCATGCCCATTGCTTTATTAGAAGAACATGTTGGTTATTAGCATCTAAATTTCAAATAGATGAATAAAGAAGGTTTATGAGTAGGAAGGCTTACTCAGAAAATAAGAGGCATTGCTTTAAATGCCAAGGGCATTTTTGAGACCAGTAGATTTTGTTGAGACTTTTCATATTTAAGAGGATACACAAACCTTACAGAGACATATGAACTTAAATCCCCCACTACCCCCCCAAAACAAACATGACTTCTTGTTTCTTCTTAGTCACTTCTTTATAGGCATTCCAGAAGCAATTAATCTCAGCAAAGGTCAGCCTCATTGGTAACTCCCAGTTAATTGTAAATGATGTAATGAAGAAGACTGGGAGAGAGGTTGTGGAAATTTAGAACTACAAGGCATCTATCAATCAATCAACAAGCATTTATGACACACCTATTACGGGCCAGCCACTTTGCTAGGAACACTGAGATCATAAACATAAACTTACTGAGAGGATTCTGGGAAGATGGCAGAGTAGGTCAGAGAATTGCAAGCTCTCAATATTTTCTCCCACTAAAAAGCTAAAATAGCACCTTAGGGTGAACAAAGTGTGGGTGGAGACAAAGAAAAAAAGGGTACAATTGGGGTCTTCCTCAGACAGTTTGAGAAGATGTGATGAAAAACCCCAGGACCAGGTTTGGTCCCTGTGAGGAGTAAACACCTCCAGGCTAGGTTCCATTTTAACAATGAGCAGGCAAGCTGCTTAAACAACTAGCTGTAATCGCCTGAGTTAGTTGGTCTGAGAGGCTTCTTCGGCCCCAACCACCAGAACTTTTCACCCTGGGATAGTGACGGGAGTCATGTGTTTGAGCCCAGGAAAACTGAGAGAACCACTGCTGATGAGGAACGCCAGACCTAGCTGTGCTGAGAGGAGTTGTGGGGGTGAGAAGAAACCAGCACATGCCCGGTGAGTGCAGAAGCAGTGGGTAGAAAGCCCCTGGTTAAGGGCACTTACAGAAGGTTGGAAGTTTGGCTTTGGTTCCAGGCTAGAGAAGAGAAGTAAAGCTCTGGAGCAAGAGGCACCAGTTCCCAGGGCTAGAGGCGATTACAAAAATAAAGTTATTACAAAAAAAATGCATAGGCAAAGGAGAAAGAATCCAACTGTAAAACTTATTACAAGAATAGAGATGGCTGGGGTTCATCTTCAGGGGAGGGTACTGAAGTAAAGAAACCCCCAAAGAACAATGTCAAATGTTCACTTGCCCAAAAAGAATTTATAGAAGATCTTTAAAAAGACTTTAAAAATCAAATGACAGAGATGGAGGAAAAACTTAAATAAATAAATAAGATAATCCAAGAAAAGCAAAAAGGTTATGAAAGGAAAAGTAGCCAATTAGAAAAGGTGATCCAGAATCTTAAGGAGGAAAATGACACCTTGAAAATTAGAATTGGGCTAAGTGAAGCCAATGAAATCATAAGACATCAAGAAATAATTAAATAAAACATGAATAATGAAAAAAATAGAAGACAAAGTGGAACATCTCATATGAAAAGCAACAGATTTGGAGAACAGATCAAGAAGAGAATATATAAAAATAATTGGAGCAACTGAAAGTCGTGAGCCAAAAAAGAATCTTGACAAAATAATACGAGAAACAATTAAAGAAAATTGTCCTAAAGCATTAGAACAAGGCAGGAAAGTAGAAATAGAAAAATTTCATCATACATCACTTAAAAGAGATCCTATGAGGAAAACTCATAGGAATGTCACAGTCAAATTCTGGAACCCCCAGCTCAAGGATAAAATATTAAAAGCATCAAGATTAAAACAAGTTAAATATGGTGGTTCCATAATTAGAATTACACAAGACCTAGCAGCAGAGATATTAAAGGAACGCAGGTCTTGGAACACAATATATCGAAGAGCAAAAGACCTGGGGCTCTGGGCCAAAAATATCATACCCTTCAAATATTAGTATTATCTTGAATGAAAAAAATGGACACATTTGACAAACCCTCAGATTTGCAAGACTTTGTTAAAAAAAATCCGCAACTTAATACAAGATTGGATATACAAGAACCAAGAGAAACATAAGGTGCATACCAAAGATTGATTATAAGAGATTCATAAGAACAGACTGCTTACCAAAAGGTATAATATAATGTAATATATATATATATGTATATATATACATACGTACATATATAACATAATATATATATATATATAAAATATAATATAATATATAATACATAAAATATAAAATGTATGTCTAACATTATTATTGATAATTGTTAAGCTCATAAGAAAGAGAGGGAAAACCTGATGATGATATGAATTTAAAAAGTAAAACCATTTAGAAACAGCTAAAAATAGTAACTATTTTATACAAAAGAGATCTAAGAAGAAGAAAAGATACAGAGGATTTAGATGAGGGAGGAGGGCAGGTAGTACTGGTAACCTACTTTCATCAGGATTGGATTTAAGAGGGAACAATACATATATATTTAGAAAAGTATAAAAGTCTTCTAAATTTAGAAGAAATAAAATGGTAGGGGTAGTGTGAGGGGGGAGAGAACAAGGGAGGGATTAGGACAAGGGAAGGACTTATAGAGGGGAGAATGAGGGAGTAGGCAAAGGATGTTTAAATCAATTGGAATGGGAGGATAGGGGAGGGATCCTTGGAGGGGGAAAGGCAAGTAGTAAGAGAGTAGGGTGGTTGGTGGAGGAGGGGGGTAGGCAAGTAATAGAAGGGTGAAGTAGTGAGTAGAAGTAAAGTAGAGGAGGCAGGAGGGATAGGAAACAAGACATATGTACACACATAAAAACAAAGATCAGTAGTAGAGTATGTTTGAGAAACTATATGTCTATATATGCATGTATACATGTATAAGTGTATGTATACATCTGTATATGTATGTATATCTCGAGAAACATATCTAAACTATATTATAGCTTTCTAGGGAGATGGGGGCAGAGAAAAAAAAACAACAAAGTTAAAAAGTGCACAGCAGAGAACAAAAGAAAACACAAGGAAGCAAAGAAAAGATGGACAATTCTCAACACAAGGTATATTATTTATCATATGGGCTTTCTTGAAATGAAAATTTATTGTTACATATTTTGAATCCTCTTCTGGGTTCTGCTATGCACATGGCATGCTTTTGTTTTCCTTTTCTACTTTGAATTTAAATTTGAATATTTAAGTTTACAATATGTTTTTGTTTCTTTTCCCTATTCTGTATTTGTGTTCTGGTAAATTTAAAAAAAAGGGAGGGAAAAACCCAAGAACTTACATTCTAATGAAGAAGACAACAATTATATGTAAAAGAATATAAAGAATATGGGGGAGGGGGGCAGAGCCAAGATGGCAGCTGGAAAGCAGGGACTAGCATGAGCTCCCCACCAAGTCCCTCCAAAAACCTATAAAAAATGGCTTTGAACCAATTCTAGAACTGCAGAACCCACAGGGTAGCAGAGGAAAGCAGGG
>CM053626.1:196648311-196669975 GCA_028646595.1 Phalanger gymnotis | reverse complement strand
GGAAGTCTGTCCCTTCCTTTGAAAAAAAGAATTATCTTGTTCTAAAATCAGCAGTTTATTTTGGAACCAAAATGTGGGGCTTTACATTGATTATGATGATGTGTTTTCCTGTTATATTCTTGTTATGTTCATTTTGAGGTCTAACTGAAACAACTCCAAGATCGACTATATTAGCTATAACTCAGTTCTATGTCTCCCTCCTCTGAGTTGTGACTGCATTCCTTCTTTGTGTCCCATTTATCACAGCCAACTCTTAAGGCTTTTTCTTTCAAGGACTATCGTTTATTTCATAGGTAAGTGATTCTTGGTTTTTCAACTTGACTATAATATGTACGTTTTTTTTTAATATCCATGGGGCTAGATATACAATAAGTTATTGATAGCTTTTAGACAAAGGCACATGATGCTTGTGCTTACATGTGTGTAGGATACAGAGGAGATAAAAGCTTTCACTAAGACCTAGTACTTGGGAAAATGGATACTGGATTAAGCACCTAGAAGCCAAAGAGGTCTCTTTATAAGTTTAGAAGTGCTCTTTAGTTAACTCACTGAATTTCTTTTAACCACCAGTTTGTACTGCTAGCCACTAACATGGTCCTGCTCAAAAGAAAAGATGACGTGTTAGTTCACTTTGTTCCCATCCTGGTGATTTTTCTTTTTTTGAGAATAGATAAACTTTTGTCTCTCCTCTCTGTCTCTCTCTTGGTAGATACGCTGTCTTCTCAGTCTAGGAGGTATGGTTAGAGAGACTACATATTCAGCATAGCTCCAAGCCTTCAACTCATGGCCTTGTTACATTTCTTTTTGGATCTTATTATATTTCACTAAGTCCTAGTCAAATTATAATAGCCAAATGCAAGTGACCCCCTATACATAAACTGTATAGAGTGCTTTACTCTTTGAATAAATTACATAATGGCAATAAAACAATACATAATAAGATAACTATTTTGTAATAGCCTGTTTGCCAGTCCATCTGTGAACAGTTAAAAGGTATAGTAATATGGCAGAGTTCCCAAATAATTCTTGAGTCATACTTTGAGTAGGGCTTATTTTTAGATGAAAACTCAGGAATTCTACAGTCAGGTCTTATCACCTCATAGCATAGGAATATAGAATCAGGACTAGATACAGAGAGAAAAATCTATAGCCAATGCCTCCTATTCATTCCCCTGCCACTGGAAGGGATAGCTGATGAAATAGTTTATCACTTCTATAGGAGGGGAAGCATATTCAAGATAGGTTACTTGGGCACCATTGCACCGTAGCCTGTTTCTTCTCTCTTTGAACACCTTTTCCTGGCTGCTATATTTTGCCATTTCTTCTTCCATACTTCACTCTGTCAATGCTCTGCAATTCTACCCAGACGAGGAAGGCTGGATGAATAAGAAGGGGGCTACATCTGTCCTAGATTGCAGACTGGGAAGTACAGTAGGGCAGCTAGGTGGCACAGTGGATAGAATGCCAGGCCTAATGTCAGGAAGACCTCAGACATGTACTAGCAGTGTGACTCTGAGCCAGTCACATAACTCTCTTTGCCTCAGTTTCCTTATCTATAAAATGAGCTGGAGAAGGAAATAGCAAATCCATCCAGTATCTTTACCAAGAAGACCCCAACCCAGGTGCAACCTAGCTGCCTAGCTTGTCCAGCACCACGTTTTTAAAGAAGTGGAAACTGACATCAATAGAAGGGAAGTGACTTGCCAACATACCATAGGTAGTAAGCAACAGAAACAGATTTGAACTCACAGCCTTTGTCTTCACAGCCAGTTGTTCTTGTTGTTCAGTCATGTCCAACTCTTAGCAATCCCATTTAGGATTATCTTAGCCTGATACTGGAGTGGTTTGCAATTTACTTCTTCAGCTCACTTTACAAGTGAGGAAACTGAGGCAAACAGGGTTAAGTGACTTCTCCAGAGTCACACAGCTAGTAAGTGTCTGAGGCTAGATTTGAACTCAGGAATATGAGTTTTCCTGATTCCAGGCCCAGCATTCTATCCATTGCAACACCTAGCTATTCCTGTTCACTGCCTTTGTCTCACATCCAGTACCCTATGACTACTGTAGCTGCCTTTCCTCCTTTCCCCTACCCTGCAGTAGAAAATCCTGTGGATATGAGCTCTATAATGCCTATACTAATCAATTAAATATGCTAGAGCTTCCCCTTTTCACAGAGAAATCAGACAATGGAGTAGCACAACAACTGTCAGTCAAGAGGATTTCTAACGCTCAGGGCTGATTGACATACTAGTGATCCTTGCCTGCAACTACTGAAACCAATATTGACCCAGTCCAGAAAGAGTAGCGAATGTCTTCCTTCCTGACTTATGTAAAGTGAAGCAAACGTCCTGTGTCCTGATTTACAGTGTTTAGAGATATCTTCTCTCCAAATCCCTACTTCTCAACTTCTGGGTCTATTGTTTCTCCCTTAATTCCAATTTAGCCTTGAACACCCCAAATATGTATTAATACTTCATCCCTTTGCCATTCCCCTTTGAACAGATGAGAGCTTTGTCTCTCTGCTGTAGCTTGCAAGCTTCTTCTCAGGCAAAAAAAAAAATGCTGTTATAATCTTTGTATACTGAGATCGGGCTCTGGCTCATTCTAGGTCCCCTTCCATATTAGCAGTCCACATGGGGTTTTATTTCATCAAGCCTCACTAAAGAAATTCTTTCCTGACTACTTGATCCTCTTCTTCTTCAAATCTGTTTCTTGCTCAGTGCTTAGGTAATCAGGTGATCATATATAAATGTAAATTATTTTTCAGGGTTAAGGCAGCTTGCTCCTTTCCCATTCATAGTAATATAGTGTGCTATAGTTGTTCCGATGTTGCTTTGTAAATGTTTTAACAGCATTTAAAAAAAAAACTTCTGCCTTTTCTTGCATCTATTTTATGACCAAGCCCTGAACCCTACAACCTTCCTTCCTTTTGTTTTGCATCTGTCTAATGATCTTAACGCACTTATCATGTGATATCCTCCTTTACACAAGAGAGCTCCATGAAAATATGGAATTTGTGTATCTTCCCCAGCATCTAACCCAATGCTCTACGCACAATAGGCACTTAACAAGCATCCAAGGTCATTGGATATAAAACTAGTCATACAACTCCCAAAGAAAAGTACTAAAAATACGTTGTTCTCCTTCCCTGTGTATTCCACCTTGTATCTCTTAAACATTGTCTTGTACATATTGAAGTTTCAGAAAAATTGATATTATTAAATTTTGAGTAATTAATATTGATTTAATATTAAATACTGACTACTCTGACTATAAATTAAATCTTTCTGCAACCTATGACCCAAAAGAAAAGCTCTAGATTTACACAGAAGAGATTCGATCTTGTGTTTGGGAGGAGGAAAGTCATTATTTATTTTCCTTTGGCTTTTGTAACCTCCAAGCACCCTTGGAAACACCAAGAGTTGTCTCTATGTCTAGACCTCTATAACATTAGGAAAAGGATCATGAAAATACAAATTTGTTTAATTTGACAAAAAAATGCAAAGTTTTCACTCTGAAATTTGTAGTAAAATCGGCAACAACAACAAAACCTTTCCTTCCCTTCCATTCCTTCCCAAAAAGACTTTTTAGTAGTATAGGAAATTTCACAACAAGATTTAAGACAATGCCTGGGCCCATCAATTACATCCGCCATATCCTGAATTTCTCCCTGATAGAAAACAGACACTTAATAATAACAAAAACTATCCTTTACATTAGTATTTTAAAGTTTTAAAAGAACTTTTCTCACCAAATCCCTGGAAGGTTGAGGATATACAAAAATTCAGCCTCCATTTTAAGTATGGAAAATTGGGGCTCACCAAGTGTGGTGCTAATGTGATTAAAGATCTTAGGGAGCTAGTTAAGGAAAGCTTGATTAGGAGAGGCTTGCTTGTAGGCAGGCCCACAACCTTTTGCTATTAGGTGCTAATCCCCAGGCCTACACAGGGTATATATACCCTCTGGGTAGCCATTAAATTCACACTAGGGAGATGTGGAGTCCAGAGAGCTGCTAAAAAGACAGAACTGTGAGGAGAAGAGAGAACTTAGAGAGAGAGAGAGAGAGAAGGAGGGAGAGAGGGAGAGAGGGAGAGGGAGAAGGAGAGGGAGAGGGAGAGAGAGAGAAATAACTGGAAGGGCTCTAAGAACTGCAAGGGCTTTCAGAACTGCAGGAGGAGAGAATGAAGGCAAGCAGTTTGTTTGGATTCATGCATGAGTGAGTGTTTATGGGAAGGCCCTAGTAGAAGGGAAGGTCACAGGATGACTTGGCTCTTTGTGGTGTTACTGTGTTTTAATCTCCTTGCTGTTATGTTGAGGTGGACTTACTGGTTTTGGGATGTGATTATTGGTATGTTGAACTGGGGTTATTGGTTCTGGGATTTGATCATCTGGTGTCTGAATAAATGTTTTACTTCTGCCTTCTATACAGAAAGTGTCTTATACTTTGCATTTCTGAACTATACAGGTATATTCATGGTCACCACTGACATCATGAATCTTGCCTTACTGATGCACCAAGGCTATAGTTGACCTACATAGTATCATGAGGTTAGAAAATGTAAGATCTAAGTTTGAATTCCTTAATTACTGAAACCAAAACTTTTCAGTTTTAAAAAAAAATACATGTTTTGTTTTTATATCACTTCCTTTCTCTAGTAAAATAACCAACACATAAACCAAGTCTGAAAATATAAGCACAGTTTCCACTCTCATATTCTCTTAACATCTGTAAAAAAGGGGGTACTATACATTTTCACATCTCTTCTTTGTGGCTGAGCTCGGTTATCATAATTCCACAACATGCAGTTCCACTTATGTTGTTATTTTTTTTCCACTTACATTGTTGTAATCATTGTGTTTGTCCTTTCTCTGGTTCTGCTTACTGAATCATTTCATATGTCTTCCCAGGCTACTCTGTATGCATTCTGTTCATCAGTTCTTACAGCACAGTAATATTCCATTACAATCATTTACCACAACTTCTTTTTGCCATTCCCCAATTTTGGAGTATATACTTTGTTTCTAATTCTTTACTGTTACCACAAGTGCTCTTAGAAATATTTTAATGAACATTTCTTTTTATCATTGACCTCTTTTGGCTATATGCTTAACAGTGGGATCCTGGTTCAAAGGGGTATGGACCTTTTAATCACTTTATTACCATAATTTCAAATTGCTTTCTACAATGGTTTTATCCAACTCACAGCTCTACTAAAGATAGACATTAATGTGCCTTCCTTTCTACAATGCCATCAACAGTGATCATTCTGTCCTACTGTTCTTTTTGACAATTTGCTGGAAGTAAGGTGAAAACTCAGTTGTTTTTACTTTTTATTACTCATTATTAGTGAATTAGAACATCTTTCATCTTATGGTTCATAGTTTAAAATTTTTGAAAGCTATTTGGTCATATCTTTTGGCTAGTTATCTATTGGGGGAGTAGCTTTTGCTCATATATCTTTACTAATTCTACATCTTTTACATCAGAGACTTATCAGAGATATTTTATAAAAAAAGTTTTCAACAATTAATAGCTTTCTTTCTTATCCTATTTCATGAACTATACTCACGTAAAAGTCTTTTCAACTTCTTCATGTATTGAAAAATATCTATTTTGTCTTTTGTGATTGTCATTCTGGTCATGTATCCATTTTGAGCTCATTGTTGGATATGATATAAAGTGTTAGTCTAATCCCAATTTATGCTAAACTACTTTCAAGTGTTTTGTTCATTTCACGCATACCCCACCTCCACCCCAGGAATTCTTGTAAAGTGGTGAGATTCATCGACTACCTTTTGGTCATGTGACACTTACTATCTATTTTCTTTGAGGACCCTCTGTTTGATGGAAATCTTCAGTGGAGTGGAACAATTAATGCACTTCCTCTAATGTTTCTTGTGGTACAATGATCAATTTGTAGTCAAAGACCTCAATTCAAATCCTACCTCTCATACTGTGCGTCTTTGGGAATTCATTGAATCTCTGTGGGCATCAGTTGCTCATCAGTAAAATGAGGGCATTTGGTTAGATACTTTCTAAATGCTTTTCCATATAATTGTATGATCCCCCTACCCATGAAACTGTGACTTGACAAAACCATAATCATCGACAAAGTAGGTTACTACCTATGCAAATTGTTCACAGGGGGACTTAAAACACTTCCCTGCATCCACAGTAACTTTCCATCTTTCTGTTTAATGTGCTAAATTGTTTTAACATAGGACATATCCTTTTACCCTTAAGGTACAGAAAAACTTCAGAGATAAATATCCTGGGAAATATAACCAATTTCTATTCACATGGAAGGTTATAGGATTGTTACTTTTAAACTTGCCTCGTTGCCATTTTTTTTTATCATAAGGAGAATAAAGCAGGTACAGATAGGCTCCCTTCTAGGGGAGAGACACTGAAATTAAGACAAACGGTAAGGTTGATGGTCAAGTATTTCACAAATACTGAATAAATTAGACCCTGATTAGGGGAGGGAGGGAAGAACTGGCCTGTCATGAATCATATTATATTTCTTGAATTCCAAAGGAAGCTTCTCTCAGGCTTGCCAAGTTATGCATATAATAAACACAGTTATATCAGGTTGACATTGTCAATCCTAGACTGCCAAAGTTGTCGTTGTACTCCATGAAGAAAGGGAAGGATGCCTCCCTTACAGGAGACAAGGAGGTTGTACTGGTGAAACCTTGGTTTATAACAATTCTCCCTCCATGGAAGGGGTCTACCATGAAAATATCCAAATGAAAGAAAACTTGCTGCAATCACTTTTCTTAACTTCTGCCAGCCACCAGCCACCACACAGAGAGTTAGAAGGAGGAGTCAAAATGAATCTGTCTTTACTTTTTTTGGCTAAATATGTCAGGTTGAGAAGAAACACATTTCATTTTAAGACTTGGGAAACCTTATTACTGTTTTATGCAATTTTTTCATTGCTTTAACTCACAACAGCAAGAGTACCACACAAGTAAAAACTGTCAATCAACCAAAAAACTTTCCCAGTTCCCATAGAAACCTGCATTGTCCCTGATAAGTCATCATGCATATAAAAGTGAGAGGCTGGTGTTGGAAATAACAAGAACCTGCTCTGTTTCTTGGTATTTTTCTTTTCCCACAGAGACTCAAATAGTGGGAAAAGACGATTTTCGTGTTCGCTCCCAAGGAATCAAGAGGCAGGAAGATGTAATTTAGTTTTCTCTTGGCCCAGTGTCAATCTTAAAACTTAATATTTGCATGAAAGGGCTAGAAGATTCACTTACTTCAGATTAGTTTAGTTTAATTCATTTCACTTCACTTCACTTCACTTTGGTATGGTTCACTTCAATATACTTCAATTCAGTTTAAGTCATTTCAGTATACTTCAATTCAGTTTGATTCACTTCACTCCAATTCATTTTCCTTCATGGTAATTCACTTTGCTTTATTTTAATTCCATTCACTTCAGTTCAGTTCACATCACTTCAGTTCAGTTCACATCACTTCAGTTCAGTTCACTTCAATTCAGTTCAGTTCAATTCAGTTCACTTTACTTAATTCCATTAAGCAAACCTTTATTAAGCACATATTTCACGCAAGGCTCTATGCTAGGTCTTAGGACACAAAAACAAAAGCAAAATAGCCCCTATCCTTAAATAATTTATATTTACTGGAGTGGCAGAGAACATAGTAATTGCATTTTTATAAACCTTTAAGATTTACAAAGCACTTTGCAATTATTGTCATGTTTTAGTCTCCCCACACCCCTGGAGATAAGTTCTAATCAAATTATCTTAGTTAACAAACAAGTATTGCAACAATTCAGCTAGCAGCTGCTGTGGGGGTGAAAGACCAACACAAGCCCAACAACAAGAACACTGCTAGCACAGGTTCTTTTGATGTGCTTTATTAAGGAGAGTAATGTTAAGGGGTCAGTAATCTTATTTTAATCCAACATATACATATAAACTCACTTAGTTCAGGAGGAAAAGCCAGCAGCCTGAACTTCAGAGCAAATACAAACACAAACATACATTAGAAACAGACCAAATCACAATTCATAGTTACCAAAAAGCATCAACATCTGAATTTATGAGCCAGGGAGCTCAACAACAGCTGGCCCAGAGTTACGCGCCACTCCTGTGGCTCAGAGCTCCAAAGGAGAATTCCAACTTCTGCGTTTATATATCTTGTTCAGGGTCAAAGGTGGGTCACACATTCCACTCCCCCACGTGACCTAAAAGTGTCACAAAAATGCCACTTAAACTCATGGTGGTCTCAAAGCCTCTGATGTCACAAACATGTAAATGAGGCTTTCCCTTGAGGCAAGGAGGTCATCAAGGACTCCTAATTTAATCAAGGAAATAAAGGCCAAACTCTTCAAGGGCACTTGATCGAATAAGTGTTAAAAACCCATCTTAATTACCAATGCAACAAGTATATATTGAGTGCTTACTATTCAGTTCAGATAACATTTACTGAGTGCAGGCTATATGAGGCAATCATGTTGCAGATGAGGAAATTGAGATGGACAGATGTTAAATGACTTGCCCAGGGATACTTAGTAACTTACCGAGTATGGATTTATACTCATGTATTTCTGACTCCAAGGCAGCTAGGTGGCACAGTGGATAGAGTACCTGGCATGGAGTTAAGAAGACACATCTTCCTGAGATCAAATCTAGCTCCAAACACTTACTAGGTCTATGACTAGGGCAAGTCACCTCACCCTGTTTGCCTCAGTTTCCTCATCTGTAAAATGAGCTGGAGAAGAAAATGGTAAACCACTCCAGTATCTTTGCCAAGAAAAATCCAAAAGGGATCATGAAGAATTAGACATTGTTGAAAACACTAATCAACAACAAAAATTTCCTTATTGAAAAGACTGAATAACAACAACAAAAAAGCCCACAGGATTTTATCCATTGAATCACCTAGCTTGCCTACATCTGTATACCTTATTTATCTACACACACACACACACACACACACACACACACACACACACACACACACAGTAGAAGATTAGTGTATCCGCAGGCCCAGAAGTCTACCAAATGATGTTTTGGGACCATGTAAATGTGATTCAATCCATGTGCCTATTGGGGTGGGAGTAGGGTGGGAGGGATGACACTTATCAAAAAGTGGTTTCTGTCTCTGACATTAAACCCACTGGAAAGAAATGCTAAAGAAATGTCTCAAATAATGATTAGCTATGGCTCATATATAGAGTACCAAACTATGGGCCACAGAGTCCCTTCTATGAAAGTTATTCAATGTATGATGTCATCCTCACAGAGTTTGGTATGAGAAACACGAACCGGATTAGGCTATATCTATTGTTTTATTTCTCTCAGAGTGGGTGGCATGCGTGCATGGGAGCTGCAGTTTAGATCTGGGTTCCCTAAGGTAGCCATTCTGGAACTGGGCTCATTTGGGAGGTAGGCTGAATAGTTTACGTACCCTTCCAATAGGGGCTGATGTCACCCTATCATTATTCACGCTTAGAGGAAACAGCTCTTTCATCAGACTACCCCCAACCATACTAGACCACTTCCAGCCTTGGGCTATCTGGACACAAGAATCTGTCTCCAACCAAGTCTGAGCAGAACACTATGGGACTTCTCTATCTTAGATTAAATTACCTACTAGCTTGGGTGGGGCTGACCAGGATAAGAAAGTTAATGCTATCTCATTATAGGTAATGACTTTCTGAAGAAAAACTGAACTAAATGTCAGGACTTTGAAAGAAGAGGGCTGGGAGAAACTCTGAATCTCATTTTTTACAACAACATGTATTATCTAAGAAGATTTATGGTAACGGTCCCTTCTCTTTTGGACACCTCTCCTCTTGAACAATCTTTTTGCCCTTGGACTTCCAGAAACAGGGTGTGAGAGAATGTTCCTCCTTCACACTTCCTCCCAGCATCAATGGCAGCCTACGAGCGTATGACAACCAGAAAATGGGTTTGTTTAGGAGGGTCTGATATTGGACATTGAATCTCTGATTCCTTTTTCTTTCTTTCCTGCCATTCAGTTTCCCTTTCTTCTCCTTTCTCAGTCATAATTCTGATGCTTGGGACACTGATGCCATTAAACAGACAACTTGTCGTCTTCTGTACCAGGCATAGCATCTACAGATACCTTCTAAGTTATAGTTCACATTCTGAGGAATCACAGGTACCATGCCTCATTGCTTCCCAGATAGGGTGCTAGGATGTAACACCTGTCAGACCTTGAAACTTCTACTCTGACATTTGCAAAACTTCCTAACACCCTTTTAACCTTTTCAAAGTTTCTTTGTGGCATGATGATATAGTAGCTTAGAAATGTTATTATATGCAACTAAAAATCCTTCTTTTTTCAGTTATGTTACATTATAGTGTTGGGTGGATAAGCTGACTGTGCAAATGAAGATGAGAGGACTCACAAACTGTATTTCCTAAAAGTTTGAGAGGCTGTAGTCTGGAGAATGAATAGTGAGAATATTTATGAATTGATTTTGTTTAATAACGTCTTGATATTTTTCTCTTTTATTGTGAACTTAATCCTCAAGAAACATTTCAATATACAAATAAGAAAGGAGATGCTGTAAGGAACTATAAACTTATTGCACACATTTTATAATGAAGAATACGCATATAATTCTATGAAGTAGTAACAAAATCACATTTTTTCCCCTTTCTGTTTTCTTCTTTACATTAAAAATGTCTCATTGCTGCTCTACATCTTTATCTATCATTATATTCAATGTCCCACTATGAGTAAAAGTTTCTTCTGCTGCAGTGGCTGTTGCTGCTGGTGCTGCGTTTGATATTGTGATATATTGTTCTTATCAATATATTGTTATATATTGTTTTTATATATATGTGATATATACATACATACATGGTGTATATGTGTATACATATGTGTATGTGTGTATACATATTTATTTCCTCATCATCATCAAACTTAACATTTTATAAAGACCAAGTTTGCAAAATAATTTAAAATATTCTCATTTTATCCTCACAACAAACCTGAGAATTGATGCTATTATTATCCCCATTTTACATCTGAAGGAACTGAGGCAGACAGAAGCTAAGTGATGTATAGTCCAGCAAAACAACACATCACAATGAATGTATATCTCCTTCTATATTTCTGGTATGCTAATTTTCTGCCAAAAGTTAGGAGGCATATTTCATCAATAGACTTTTAAAACCCTAGTATTTATTGCTTTAATGGAGGTCTTTCTGAATTTTTCACCTTCACGTTGCTTTTATTATTGCATAATTTGTTCTCTTGGCTCTGCTTGTTTTCTCCTTCTTCAGTTCATGTAAGCACTCCCATATTTCTCTGAATTGAGCCTAGATCTGACACAAAGTCTTGTTTTTAATATGTGTATATATGCATATATTTGCGTATGTATGTGGGTATTCCATAGCTAAGTTAAGCCTCCTTTTTCATGGTTCCTTATAATCAATTTTAACTGATTCCAAGAGGTTCAGAGGAAGGAAACAGGTTTTTATGAGCAGTTATTGAATAGATGGTCAACTCAGATTCTAGGAAACTAAATGTGACAGAGTTGTAGCTAAAATTTGTCCTTGTTAGAGTTAATATGACCGACACTCTCTCCATTTATGGTAACTTTGTGCTGTGCTTTGTGTAATTAATTATTTATTCGTATATAGCTTCTTTGTTTGCATTTGGCCTCATTAGATTATGAGCTTCTTGAGAGCAGGGACTGGGTTTTTGCTTTTCCATTTATCCCCCAAATTTGGCACAGATTCTGGATCATAATGGCATAGTAGTTGTTGCTGCTGCTGCTGTTGTTTTACTAATCTTCAGAAGGGCAGTCTACTATTTTTTCCACTAAAAAGAATAAATAAATAAAGCAAAAGAATGACGAAGTTTAGACACGAAGATGTCTAATCCTATCTCTATCTCAGAGCTAATGTGGTGATAATGACAGATTTCGTGAAAAGGAGACTGATCTTAGATGTTTATTTATAATAGCAGATGAAGCCAGAGTCCTGACCCCACAACAGAGTCCGGTTTTTCATTTGTAAAATTTCGAAGATTTCAAAGTGGCATGATCCATAATTTTGAGCCAATAAACCAGGCTTACTGAAGAATGATTAATCAATATAATTTCACGGTATAGTGCCATAGGGCTGATGAATATGTGGAATTCAGAGAAACATGAAGATAGTTGTATGAACTGATAGAGAATGCAGTAAGCAGAACCCAGAAAACCACATAAGCAATGATAATAACATAAATAAAATTAAGGAAAAATCTTTGTATTTATGTCACCTAGTGTTGACACTGGAGGACAGATGAGGAAACACACTACCTTTTAATCATTGCTGAATTAGGGGGCACTAGCAATGAGATGTTGCATATTCCATTAGATATAGTTACTCTGTCTTCTGATTTCCCTTAACAGACTTTCTTACAAGGGAAGATTCACTGGGTGGTGGTGGATGTTTTATACAGAAAGGGCTGTGTTGTGAAAACACTACAAGAATAAAGGACAGGTTTTGCAGCTGAGGATGAATAATTGCCTTGCTTTTCATGGTTTTAGTCATTCTTAATTGGGCCTCATCCACTTTTTCATATCTCAGGATCTTCTCTATCAACTTTGCTCAAAACTATCATTTGGTCCTCACCTCTAAATATATTGGAAAATGACAAGCAAAAAAAAAAATCTGGGTTTATTTAAAATTGGTTTGCGTGCTTCTTTGCCTTGTATTTAAAACATTAAAATCAGGAAATGAGATAGATGCCTGGCAGCCAAAGCAATTACTTCCATCCATTACACTTCAAGACCAAATTATTTTACTTCTCAAAATGGTTCCTCTTAATTGTTTTGTGTTTTTCACATGGATATTAAGCCAAAAATGTCACTCTTTAATTTTATTGACAAGTATGGCTTGAATTATGGGGTGAAAACTACCATATTTACAACATAATTCTTAGCTATTTTCTTCCTTTTCAGCTTTTGTTTTGAATTTAATGATTCCAGCCTCTCACCAAATTAAATTTGGTTTGCTTTATCCTTTCTATTTTTTTTTCCTCGCTCTTTAATTTCTACTCCCAAAGGCAAATGAATCTATGGATGCCAATATGTTTTCTTGCACTTAATCTTTTCTAGTAAGACTGTTTTGTGATTAGTGAAGCAAATACTTCCTCATAGGGATTGGTGATGGTTAGGCACCAGAAAGGTCAATAAAAGGAAAAATAAACAAATAATGTGAGAATTAGACTCATTAGGTCCTTATATGTGAGTGTTTTCCCCATCTCTAGTGTGATTTATTCTACTGATGTCAGCTACCATTTGACAATTTAAAAAACAAAAACAAAAATTAAAAAAAAAACCCAGCCTGTCCATATGGATGGTGTAGAAAGGGTATTGGATGGAGGTGGGGGAAGGGAGGAGTAGGTGTCAGTTTTTTCTCTACCCTTTTTTTCCTCCTAACTAGAGAGTAGACTATCTTCATAGCCTAACAAAGGCGTTTCAAAACTCTGGAGGGATGAGATGGGTGGTGGTCAGTTTTAGCAGCATTATTTACCTAGAGCAGGTTTAACTGTATATCCATCAGTCTACAAAAATAACAATGAGATAGAAATGGTTTGGCTACAAAAAATTAATTACATAAATTAAAAAATAAAAGCTTCCTTGGTTGTTTCTCATAGAGGTTGACAGTGGTAAACCCAGCTACCCATTGCTCAGATCAGTAATGTAATGTTGCAGTTACCATCTGGAGCACAGCATCTTTCTTCCCACCTTAGGATCATAAATCTATAGCTGAAAGGCACTTCAGAAAGCCTAAGATCCAACCCTTTCCTTTTCCACATGAGAGAACTGAAGGGCAAAGAGGTTAAATAACTTACCCCAGGTTATACAGGTAGTAAATACCAGAGGTTATTTCTTCCTTACTGTCTCTCCTCCATTGTATACATCTGCCGCAGAAACGGAGCTGGGATTCACCACCAGAGTCTCTGAGATTCAGGTCTCTTTTCTTCATATCACATGCTAATTTACTATTTTAGGAAGAACCAAGGTTCAAAGGTCATAAAATTGTATTTTGGTACCAGATGTGAGGTCAAGTGCATTTTATATTGGAGGTGGAAGGAACGTAGAGACCATCTGGTTCAACCTTTTCATCTTCCAATTGAAGGAACTGAGGGTAAAAGGAATTTAGAAAATAAATGCCAAAGTGAGAATTAGAATCTAAGTCTTTTGACTATAGTATGTGCCCACTTGCTTTGTTATTCTTGAAAGTTACTTCATCACAGTAATGGGCACACAGTAGATATATAATAAAGTACTCGTTTGTTGATTGACCAATTTATTGATCTTTCTAGGCCTTATTTTTCTCATACGCAAAAGGAGAATATTAATCTCTGCCCTATCTAATTGAAAGGCCAATCTAAAATCAAATGACTTAACAGATTCAAAACATGTTGAGGAATGTCAAACAATTTATTACTATTAGATAATAAACATAGATGACATTTGTCCTTCCTTTGAAAAGTCTGTTGTTAATACTAATTACCAATGGTCAATATTATTATTTCAATTTAATTGATAATTCAATGTTTATAATATATTTTAGCTTACAACATCCCTACAAGGTAAGTAGATACGTAGCTTACGGTGGAGGGTTGGATGGATATGGAGAAACAACTGATGATCAGAGAATTCAAAGGATTTGTCCAAAATCTCACAACAGTAGTGTCAGAATTCTAACCTGGGTCATTCAATTCCAAATTAACTCTGTTTTCACTATAGCCCACTGTAGTTCTGTCACCATAATACATGCAACTGAGAGACTAGAAGTCTCTCAATAGTAGCCTCTGGTCAGAAAAATGTAAGGAGAATATCCTGACCTGGATCTAACATGCAAGATGGGCTGAACAATGACCATGGGTGTGGATTCTTCACATATCAGATGGTTACAGTGGCCACAGTGCCAAAGAAAAGGCAAATCATCAGGGAATTTATAATGCAGGTTTGAGATGGCATCTTTGACAACATCAGTTTGCTCCTCCTTTACAAAGTTGCCATCAGAATTCTCCAAATACACCTTGAGGTAGAATATATTTTAAAAGGCTTTCAGTGACTGAGGTTAAAGTTCCTTTAGAGAAATGAAGACCAGAGGACTTGGGGTAGGGGAGGGGAAACAGTTGAGGCAGGTGTTTTTTTTTTTATCTAGTAAGTGACTTCTCAGTACTGCAATAGACGTATAAGACAAAGCACAAACACAGACATAAGCAGAGAAAAGGGAAAAAGTGAGGTTCGTCAGCTGGGGAAGAGGGATTCAAATAGAGAAAAGAGTGTCAAAATGGATTCACCTTTTAGCAGAAGGTGCGAAGCAAGGGAAAATATTATGAAAACCCTGTCAAAATATGGAGGGTTAGGGACCTGAAACGTTTGTCATTCAGCCTGTTTCGGCTTCCTAAATGGCAGGGAGATAAATGAGCCTGGTCTCTGGGTAACGGGGGGAAAGGGAGAGATGCTGAACAAGAGGCATTTCGAAAGTCTAGAAGTCAGCAAACACTGCCAGTGCCAGAGGACATAAGGTGTACAGCAAGCCTTAATGCCTCTTAGATGTTAAGAATCATCTTAAATAAAAGATGAGGGGCCTGACTTAACTTAGAAAGAGTGGAGCTTAGTTTTGACGTGGCCGAAATGGTAAGAGTGGAGCATATCATAATCTCAGCTGTTGTGTCAGAATAAGAAATAAAGACATTTCTTTCCTGCAATAAAAAGCATGTATTAGGTCCTTCTAAAAGTCATGTCAGTTTGGAGTAAATAACTCACAGGTAATACTTCTCAGAACCAGTTTCTGACCTTTGATCTAATGCAAACCACTTCTAATGCAATATTCATCTCTTTTCCTCTCCTCCCTTTCTCCCCTTCTCCTGTCCTCCCCTCCCCTCCCCTTCCCTCCCCTCCTCTCCTCTTCCCTTCGCATTCCTCTCCTCCTGTCTCCTCTCTTTCATTGCCCTCCCCTCCCTCTCATCCTTTCTCCTCTTCTCTTTTCCCCTTTCCCCTGTCTCCACTTATTTCTATCCTCTCTCCTAATTTCCTTCCTTTTTCTTTTTCTTCTTCTTCTGTCCCTTAATTTCCTTCCTCCTCTAACTGATAGAACAGGTTGCCCATTACTGTACACTCATGCTCAAATTTAATATGGCCCATAACCCACAACAGTACTTAAAGAGACCACCCTCAAGACTTCTCACAAATCACTCTCTTTGGCTCTTTTTCCATATACCAACACAGAATTTTTCCCCAAAAACAATGTAATATTTTTCTTATGTCTAGGTTTCTGCAGAAACAATAAACATACCTCAAGCTCCCAAAGAATTTGAGTTAATTATAAAGAGGGATGGAAGAATGGATAGATAGATAGATAGAAAGAATGACAAATAGGTGACAATTTGGTAGAAATTTTATTTCACCCCACAGTAAAATGAAAAACCGTGCAAAAAAGATCCATATAAGCCCATAAAAAGATAAGTTTCCTTCCCTTTGGTGAGTGTCAGATAGCCCCAAGGACCTAAACAATCCTCAATACTCTAATGCCAACCTATTATTACAGATCCCTCAGAAAAGAAACATATTTAAAGTTAACAGACAATCAATTCTTTTTCCAGTTTACCTACGTGATTTGCATAACTCGGTAGAAATGAAGGGAAAGGTGCAGGGTTGTTCTTCATACAGGTGTTTTGTCTTTTGTAGAGTCAACATGACATAGTGGTTGGAATCAAGAAATATATGGGTTCAAATACCACCTCTTCTACTTACTACTTGTGTAATATTGGACAAGTCACTTAACCTCTCTAATCTTCAGATTATTCTGTAAAATAAGTAAGTTGAATTAGATGGCCTTTAAGGTTCCATTAGGCTCTTAATGTATGATTCTATGATCTTGTTGGATGCAACAATTGCTCTCCTTTCTCTAGGAGTCTGGTTGCATAAATTCAGCTTTTAGCAACTCTCTTTCCTCTCCAGGAATTTGATTCCAACATTGTCCTTGGTTACTACTATTTCTTGGGACAGGATTTTCCTTCATCTCCTTCAGTCACATGGTTCCCACTCTGGGAATTCCTGTCCTTCTCTACCACTGTATCTCCAATGATGACATATCTAGAACATGAGGGATCTCTCAGAGCTACTTAGATAAATCGCTTTCCCTAGTTTCCAGTTTTTTGATATCATGAAAAGTGCTGACAAATATTTCTATACACATCAAGTACTTTCCTCTCTTTGAGGCCTTGTTTGATCAAAGGGGATATACACTTTAATAAATTTTAGTCAGAGTTCTAAATTGTTTTCCAAAATGACTGAACCATTTCAAAACTTCACCATGAAGACATCAATGTTCCTTTTCGCATGAAGCCCATCTAACTTTTTTCCCCATCAAGAAGGGAAATTAGAGTGGGATGGAGAGAATATAAATTTCTTATAATTGGAATAAAAAGCATAAAATATATTGAAGATAAGTCAACTCCTTCTCCCTAGAGACGAAAAGTTCTTTATCTATCTGGAGCCTCTGTTTTAGTTCTGGTGCATTTTACACAGCTCTCTTTCTCAGCTCAGATCTAGTTCTCTGGTTTCTCTGATTCTTTTTATTGGCAAACTTGAAGAGTGGGGCTAAGGTCCAGACGAGGCAGCACTCCATCAATCATCCTCATTGGGCTGACAGTCATGAAGGATAAGGATTCTCTTCATAGGACAGTGCAAGGACCTAATCAGAGTCTGAAAGGTGGTGTCAGTGGGGTTGCCTATACCTCCACAGAAAGTTATCTTCAAATTCAGAACAAAAAGAGTAGATAGAGAGAGAACTGATCTTGACACCTCAATAAGAAAAGTCTGTCAAAATAGGAAGTTGTAGAGGCTAGTCTTGCTCTATTCCTACACTGCCAGGACCATCATGACAAACCAGTGGAGCAGCATGACGAATCATGGACAGGAGTTCTGTCCATGGAGGATAGTGTCCCAGGGTATTTGTCTCCACTTTATGTGGTGGTATCCTGAGGCCTTATGTTCCATTATCACAGGTCACTGCCTCAACTAGTTTAGTCTGTCTTAATTGGCTCAATTAAATTAAACAACTATTTTAAAGTACCTCATCTTTAGAAAGCATTATTACAGGTGCTGAAAGAGATGAAAATTATATCTATGATGCAGACCCTGCCTTCATATAGCTTAGAATTTTATAGGAAAACATACATAAATAGAAAATAACATAAAATAATAGCATAGATCTTATATATATAATGATAATGTTTAGGTAATATTTTAAACCTTGAAAATTCATTTGATCCCTGTAACTCTTCTGGGATATAGGTGATATTAGTATCAAGATTTTATAGATGAGGAAACTTAAATTTAGAAACTTTAAGCTATTACCAGTGAGGTTCACATAGACAGTAAGTGACTAAATCTAGATTTAAACTTTGATCTTCCAGACTCAATGTCTAGATTTCTCTGTCCAATATATTACCTAGCTGTCTCAGTATATGAAAAGTACATAAAAAGTAATGTCATCAAAAACTCTCCATGGTTTAAAGGAAGACTATCACCTATGACAGGGATGATGAAAGGCTTCCTCAAACACATGTTGTCTTAATTTTGATTGATAGGATGGTACCCCTTCTGTCTGAGACCAGAATGGCTTATAGGTCCAAGGTCCTACTTTTTCTTATGGTAGAAATGAAAGTATCTCTTGGAGAAGGCTAAGGAAAGAAGAGGCTAGAGGTGTCAATTTTGCCCCACTTTGAACTCCATGATGACAGTCTTTTGCAACACACACATGGGCCTCTCTACACATTAATTGTAGTAGTAGTAGTAGTAGTAGTAGTAGTAGTAGTAGTAGTAGTAGTGCTAATAGTAAAGAATTTTGAACTGGGGAAATTAAGAAGCTTTATAGTTTCTTGCTTGTGTCCCTCATTATGCTTATTAGGTTATAAGTTTCTTGAGGGGGAGTCTGTGTTTTCTTTTGTTTTTTGATTCTCAACTTCTAGCACAGCATTTTTGAAATGGTAGAGCCATAATAGATATTTACAATATTGAGTTGAACGATAACCCATTGTTCTGATGCCTGCTTTTATCAATCTTCAGGAAAGCAAGGTCAAATGTCCACAATGCTTAAATCCCTTATAAATAAACTTATGAGGTGGAGTAAAGGAGGGCTAGTTGGTGATTTATTTTTGAATCTTGTCATGTCCTTCAAGGCTGATTTAGTGCCAGTAAAGTCTCTGACTCTCAAATTCCATTAGTGGCCATTCATCAAGTAAAAGTGTTTTCATTTTTTTAAATCACATTTTTTTTTGCTATAGATGGGCCACTAGCTTACTTTGAACTCTAAGTAAAATTCAGAGTTTTTGAGCAGGCAAAGGCAGA
Organism: Phalanger gymnotis; assembly: GCA_028646595.1. Lineage (NCBI taxonomy): Eukaryota > Metazoa > Chordata > Mammalia > Diprotodontia > Phalangeridae > Phalanger > Phalanger gymnotis. The sequence goes on along the minus strand of CM053626.1, from coordinate 196,650,590 downwards.
GAGAGGCTGCATTGATTTCTTCTTCATTCTCTCCAAGTCTCTGTCTTCAGTCTTCTGTTCTTCTCTCTTAGCATTTGCTCAACCCTGAATCTATATCATTATCACTCATGTGAATGTGCTCAGTATGTCTACTCACGCACACAGACAAGTTCACAGACTCCATAGACTAGGTTAAGAACTCTTAATCTAGCCCATCTTTTCTAGCTCCCTAAAATACATTTCCACTTGAAATATACAGATTGACAAAATTTTAGAATTAGAATAAACCTTGGAATTCACCTAACCCAACCCATACCTGAATAAGATCTCCTAGAAAGTATTACTAATAGAACTCATCCAGCTTTAGCCTGATGACCTCCAGTGAAAGAAAAAAGCCACTCCTTCCCCACAGAATCCCCTTTCACTTTTGGACTATTCTAGGATGTTCTTCCTTACGCTGATAACAAAATCTACCACTTCAATATTCACCCATGGCTTCCAGTTCTGTACTCTGGAGAAAAGTCTAATTAGACTATTTCTGATCCCTATGTGGAACAACAGATAAAGAGCTAGGTCCAAATTAAGGAAGACCTGACTTAAAAATTCGGCTTCAAACATGTACTAAGCTGTATCACCCTGGTTAAGTCACTTGGCTTTTGCTTCATTTTCCTCAACTGTAAAACAAAAATAATAGTAGTATCTACTTCACAGGGTTTCTGTGAGGATAAAATGAGCTAATATTTATAAAGCACTTTATAAACTCTATGGTATTACATAAGTGGTAGCTATTATTATTGTTATTATATTTTTATTATTACATATAGATGTTTCAAATATTCAAAGCTAACTTTCATGCTCTCCCCTCATAAATCTTCTCAATTCTAATAATCCTTAGTTGTTTTTTCTTTCAAAGAAAAGCTTTTTCTGGATACTCTCCAGCACGTCAATATCATACCTACAATGTAGTATCTAAGTAGGGGTAGTACCAAGACCTGGGATGTCATTGGTATGGAAAACACTTAGGTGAAGAAATTCTCTCCACTAATTCTTTCTCTCCAAATTCTAGTGTGAGAATATTACTTAGAACATTAGGAAGTTAAATGACTTGCCCAAGATACCATATTTAGGTTGCCTCAGAGGCAGGACTTGATCCCATATTTTCTTAGCTTCAACAATAGCTCTCTATCTGAACACAATACCTCAAATGGAATTTAAGAAAGGTAGTGTACAATGTAAAATGTACTATGTATACTATTAATACAGTCTAAGACAGCATTACCTTTTTTCACTGTTATGTTGTATTACTTGTCAGGCAGTTAATAAATATTTATTAAGTCCCTACTATGCACAGTACAAAATACTGGTGATACAAAAAAAAGGGGCAGGGGGAGACAGTCTCTGCCCTCAAGAAGCTTATAATCTAGTGACCTGTGGTACACATTGATCTAATTGTGGTGCAGAGTGAGCCAGCAATTCACAAAAATACACTTCAACGTTTTTAGATGAACTTATCAAATCATATTTCTCCCTGCCTGTGTAGAGGCAATTTAGATTTGAAGATCTTTACCACCCATTAATAGGCCATTTGACCAGCTTATGTTACAAGAAGCCTAACTCACATGTTGTTGGAGGAGCTTCCTGACAAGAAAAGGAAGTTATGTCACAGGAAATGCTGAGAGAGAGAGAGCAGTTATGGCTGCTAATGGATGCTAATGACCGTCATGATATTTAGAACTGAACAGGCTGACTTAGCTGTACTGTGAATTTGTTCTTGGGAAGACCCCAGGAGGGGTCGGAGAGGTTTTGGGATGGCAAGGCTCCATATTGTGATAATGAGTATTAAATGTGTTACTGCTCTCATCGATTGGATAAATGACTTGTGAAATATGGTTCTCTGGTGTCTGAATAAATGGTTTATATCTTCTACCTTTGATGTGGAGAGTCTCATATGCTTTGTGATACAGAACTACATGGGCATTTTGACGATTATCATCTACATTGTTATTATTGCCTTACTGATACAGCCTGCACCTGTGAACCCAATTTTTTTTTAATTTTTTTTATTTTTAGATTGCAACAAACAGTTCTACATAACTTTGGTTCCAGATTTTCTTCCCTCCCTCCCCACTCCCTCCCCAAGAAGGCATGGAGTCCCATATAACTTCCAGGTATAACTAGGCATTGAATTAATTTATACATTTTCTCATGACTCATGAGAAAGACAAAACAGAACCAAAAAAAAAAAACAGAACACAACAACAAATATAAAAGACAGAAGAAAAAAAAAAGTGGAGGGGAAA
>CM053626.1:196635309-196647811 GCA_028646595.1 Phalanger gymnotis | reverse complement strand
AGTTACAAATCATTTTATATCTGCCTATCTGTGGACATATTTTATATTTCCAATAAAATGTAAGTTTCTAGAGGGAAGAGATTGTTACGTTATCTCCTTTGTTTCTTCAGCATCCAGCATGATCCTTTACATATAGCAGGTGCTTCATCAATGCTTGTAGAATTTAATTGAACTAGGCAATCTATATCACTGACATATTCTGAATTGTTACTTATGAGATATTGGGACAAGTGAGCAATATTTGTGACTCCAGGGACATTTTTAATCTGATGTGTATCTTTTTTCTCTATAAGCTGGCCAACTTTGATATGCCTACCCGAGTGTCAATGGGAGTTCATTCATTGGGCATTACTATACTTTTAAAAAAATAAGAGCTAACATTTATATAACATTTTAAACTTTTCAAAGCACTTTACATAGATTATCTCATTCGAAACTTAAAATGACCTTATGAGATAGGTGATATTATTAAGCTCATTTTAAAGGTGAGGAACTTGAGACTGAATGAGGTTAAGTGACCTGGCCAGGGCCACACAGTTAATAAGCGTTTGTGTCAGAATGTCAACTCAAGTCTTCCTGAATCCAGGTCCAGCACTCTATCCATCATGGAAAGTTTTAAAATTTTGGAGATAATATGGTATGCTTATTGGAGTTGATGGCTTATTTGAGTCACCACGGACATGAGAATTCAGAGTGTCAAAACACTAAAGCTAATTGAATCACTGAATTGGGTCTTCAAAAATTTGGGAACAATTATCATATCTCTAAAGAAGAGTAAAGTAAACAGATCTAAGAATGGTGGCTCATGCCTATAGTCCCTGCTACTGAGAAGGCTGAGGCTGATGGACTGCATGAGGTCAGGAATTCTGAGCTACAGTAGGACTAAAGTTGACTATGTTTTCACGTTAAGTACAGTGCAAATGTGGTGAACCCTTAGAAGTGGAGGCCAAAGGATTACTAGGGAGGGGCAAAGTGCTCTAGGTTAGAAATAGAGAACGTCACACTTCCCTGAGGGTCTAGATGGGGATAGGGCCTGTGTGTAGGTGATGCATTTGCAGCCAGGAGAGATGAGGAGAACTAGTGTCAATAAATAGACAGACAGACAGATAAAGTAATAAATAGGTGAATAGCTAGATAAACATACCGTTGAATAAATAAAAAAGCAAATAAGTAAATGAAATAACAAATGGTTAAACAAATGAATGAATAAATAAATCCATGAATGAAGGAAGTAAAGTTAGAGAGGCCTGTGATGTCGAAGTTTTCAAGAAGATATGTCCCAATCTGGTTCATGCAGACTCTACTTGTCATAATATAATTATTGCTGGCAGAAAGCAGCCTCTTTTCTGCCTAAAACAAATTACTCGCAAAAGCCTCAATTTCACACAATAGGCTGATGATAATTATTTTTCACTACTATAACCATAACAATTCCAAATACAGGATTTAGTTTCCATAAAGCTGCTATTTATTGATTTTTCTCTTTAGAAGTAGGTTTTTAAAAAGATGTAGAGAAAAAGAAAAGGAATATGAGGGCTCTTAAAAGATCTTTAGAATTCCCATTCTTGCTTGACTTCAGACTTTTGTCATTCCCAAGATTTCCATTTGAATTATAATACAATTAACCCTATCCTATTTTTTCCTTTTCTCCTCCTTCCTTTGTTCCTTCATTCCTTCCTTTGTTCTTTCCTTCTTTCCTTCATTCCTTCCCTATTTCCCTCCCTCCTTCCTTCCTTCCTTTCTTCCTTCTTTTTTCTTCCTTCCTTCTTTCCTTCCTTCCTTTTTTCCTTCCTTCCTTCCTTCCTTCCTTCCTTCCTTCCTTCCTTCCTTCCTTCCTTCCTTCCTTCCTTCTCCTCTCTTCCGCTTTCTCCTCTCTTTCTCTGTTTTTAAAAGGTAGTAAGAACTTGGGGATCATCTTACTCAATGGTTTTGTTTTACAAGAGGTGAACCAGGGACTAAGACAGGAAGTTGTAAACTAGAATATAAACTCTTCTGACTCCTTGGCCAAGTGATCGTTCTACTACACCACATTGCCTTTCTAAAATATGAATTATCAACAAAATTTGAGCTGATATCATCAGATTCAGAGTTCAGAGTCCTAATTATGACAGTGTTAATACTATTTTGTTTTCATAGTCATGTTTTCTCAGCCTCCTGACTCTTGAATCCTTTTCATTTCCTTCTTAATAGACATCTATTGAAATGAAGTCAGGTTGTGCCAGGATCTGGGTTTTAAAGGTCATTTCTATTTTACCATTCTGTCCCTCTTTCAGGCAAAGAGAGAAGACATTTTCCTTGCATTCTCCTTAATAAAAGATTTTGGAGCCAATTTTCACTGCTTTGAATGCCTCCCATGTGACCAATCTATGATTCTCCTGCTCTTAGCAATGAGGGAGGATGTGTGCCTCCTATCACTTTTGTGCTCTTTAAGATTGGTGTGTTCACATTGTGCTAGCTTATTTGGTGAATAAAGAGTAGCTCATGAAATTATGGAACTAAATTGTAATACCATTACTAGAAAAAATATGCCTACTCATTCTAAATTCTGTTCTCTACCTCTCAACGTCCAGGTTGCAAAATCAAGACAACTGCAAGCAACTAGAGTGTTAGAATGTAAAGAAAAAAATTACTTCTGAGCAAATCCCACTCTGGGGAAGGGAGAGGGTCATAATATCTCCTCAGTTTTGATTAAGACACCAATCACTCAAAAATTACTAAGCTTGGTAGATATGTCCCTCAAAATGCAGTACAGTCCCCTGCACAAAATAGGCACTCAGCAAATGCTTGTTGTACTATTGATTCAGTTTGCATGAATGCAAGACAGTACTTGCTTATATGGTTCCCAATAAAACCTGCCTTCAGATATAAGGGCACCATTTAGGACCAGCTTTAAGATCCATTATGATAATGAAATTAGTAATCTAGCTAGAGGACTATCCAAGCCACTTTGACACCTCCCCCCCCCCCATATCTCTATCTTTCCTTTAATTACTGGGCTCCTAGGTACTCATCACTTTTATTCTAAAAACCTCTTCCCTATTTCATATTAGAACATTCCTGGTCCCCTGGAATCATGCAATTCTCTGTACCTTTCTTTTTTCCCTTTCTCTTTATTCCAAAGCATATGGCTCTGTTTTAATTTCAGTGACACAGGTCAGGGTCATAGGATCTTTGAAACAGACACTAAGAGCTTAAATCAACCTTTAACACAATGTACTCTAACTCTGTCATTTTACAGCTGAGAAAGGCAATGCCTGAGGCTCTCTTAAAAACGTGATGGATATAGGACTTCCAAGAGTCTCTATATTATTCAGGAACTTCAGAGTAAACAACTTCTCAGGCCTTGGGAACTTACCCTAATGGCCAACAAAAAATGATATGTACCTCATCCTCTTTTGGCATGACTTTTGTTTCCGTGGGCAGGTTTCTGTGCTTGGGAAGCTTTTAATTCCACATAGCTTGGATTATCACAACCACTTTAGAAACCATCCCATACAAGATAGTACATCTTCCCTCCAGATCTCCTCCCACTGGACAGTTCAATAATGCTTGTCGATGCTTCATTAAAAATAGAAGAACGAGACTCTGGCATGCTGAATAAAGGGAAAACCAACAAATACTACTTCAAGTGCTTTGCATTCCAAAACAAATAATATTGTGCTAATTGTTCCATAGATGATTCCTCTGTGTCACCATTTTGCCAATAGGAATTAATAGTAAGTACTAGTGATAGCCTGCTCTTCATATCCTTTTCTGTGCATCTCTTCCTTCCCCCACTCTTCACCACCTTTCCAAATAGGATCTGCGTTATTTGGCATAGGCAATAGGAGGAAGTCAATAAATACCTTTCAATAAAAGTTGAGATAGCAATATCAATGATAGCAATAATAACTGACACCTATAGAAAGCAGTAAGTTTTAAAAATTCTAAACATATATTATTTCCCTTGAGCTTCACATCAACCCTGTGGGGTAGGCATGCTAGGTATTACTTTTGCAGTTTTAGAGATGAAGAAACTGAGACTTAGAGAGGTTAAGTGACTTTGCCTATTATCATATTGCTAGTAAATGTCAGAGATGTGTTTTGGATCCAAGTCTTCCTAACTCCATGAAGTATCAAACGAAGACTGAATCATCTGGGTCACCACTAAACATTTTAGCCAACATGTATTCCATTCCCCCAAGGACACATTACTGCCATGTAACTACAGAGGCAAACCCAGCCTTAGACTTGGAATAATAAGCATCTTCCTTCTTCCTTATTCCCAATATACTACACACTTGAACTATATTTAGGGAAATCAAACAGCATCCAATAAGATCACTAGTATCTAAACAAATCAGATGCACCCATATTCCCATATTTAGCAGTTTAAGTATCATAAGGTGTCTTTAAGCAGTTAAATTTTAACTATCTAAAATTCCCTTCAAATACCAGTAAAAGGTACTTACAGAAATTGTTAAAATATGCATGCTGCCCCTGCTGCATCATTCATAACTTGTACTAGGTTTCTAGTTAATGCAATGGAACCAAATGAACTGTGTATATCACAAGTTGACTCAGATGATCATTTCACCTATGTAATTGACAAACATCTCATGTGTATATAGATATGGTATTTCCAGCAAACCGAGCTGCTATGGTCTATATAGGTAGATAGTTTGGACCAATTAAATTATGCAAATGTTGAGTTCATTTGGTTATGGAATATATTTTCATAATTACCTCAGAGAGTTTCAAAAAGTTTTTTTTCCTATAACCTTTTTTGGCTATTTTTTTCTTTATGCTGCACAAATGGAAATGAAAAATTGTGACATTCATCAAATTTGTATAAAATATTGCAAGCAATATTATTTTAAAAGAATAATTGCATACCAAGCTCTCTCCGCCATCATAATGGTATATGAAAAAGTGTGTGTGCATGTGCATGCATGTGTGTGTATAAGAGGGAGAGAGAAGGAGAGAGAGAGACAGAGACAGAGACAGAGAGAGACAGAGAGAGAGAGACAGAGACAGACAGAGACAGAGACAGAGAGAGAGACAGAGACAGAGGGAGATAGAGAGACAGAAAGACAAAGAGATAGACAGAGAGAGATCTACATGGAACTATTTCAAGAAGTTTAGAGTTGCATAGTGCATAAAGTGTAGTCAGGACAGCCCAGATTTAAATTCTGCCTTAGACACATGTGAAATGAATGATCCTCCTCTAGTTACTCAATGGCTTTGAAAACCAGGTTCCTTATTTGTAAAATATTATATAGTAATAGTATCTAGGCAGGTAGGTGACACAGTGGATAGAGTGTGGGGCCTGGAGGCAGAAAGACTTATCTTCTTTAGTTCAAATCATACCTCAGATACTCACTATGTGATCCTGGGAAAGTCACTTAATCCTGTTTGCCTCAGTTTTCTCACCTGTAAAAATAAGCTGGAGGAGGAAATGGCAAACCACTTCAGTATCTTTGCCAAGAAAACCCCAAATAGGATGACGAAAAGATGAACACAACTGAAAAGTGACTGAGCAACAACATTATATATACTTCCCCAGTTTACTCTGAAGAATGAAAGTATATGAATGTATATGAACAAAGCAATGTCATCAAAATCTGTTGTTCTGTAGGTTTTTCTTTTTCATGAATTAATTTTGAACCACAAGTGGTAGAAGTATAAGAATTCTGAAATTGTTCTCCTAGTTCTCATTACTTAATTCTACAATAGTTAATAGATGTCTTTCAAGTTTTCTCTTAAACCACCCTCTTATAATTTTGTATAGCATAACAGTTTTCCATTACATTCATATGTCATAAATTGTTGTGATATTCCTCAAATGCTGGAGACATCCTTAGATTCTAGCACTTTACAACTAAAAAAGAGCTGTTTTAAAATATTGTTGGCCATGTGTTCCCTTTTCTTCTTCCTTTCATCTCTTTGGAATATGGTTTTAGTAGTAATATTTCTAGGTCTTTGGTTGTTCAGTCATTTTATTTGTGTCCCCCACTTCATGGCCCCATGTGGGGTTTTCTTGGCAAAGATACTGGAGTGGTTTGCCTTTTCCTCCTCCAGCTCATTTCACAGGTGAGAAAACTGAAGCAAATAGGGCTAATTGATCTGCCTAGGGTCACACAGCTAGTAAATGTCTGAGACCAGATTTAATCTCAGGAAAATGAGCCCAGTACTCTATCCATTTTTCCATGTAGCTGCCTAAAATTATTATTTTCTATTTGTACATGTTATAGTTAATTTCTTTGTTCCCCATTATTATTTTAATCCATATTATTTCTTTGTTATACTAGGAATAATCTTCTATTTTCTAATGTTTCTGGCATCAGTTCTTGAATCTAGATTTTACACTTGGACCATGTTCTTACTCATGGGATGGGATGGTTAGTCCTAGTTTACAATCCCTTTGAAGCTAGGAAGCCCCTGTCTGGCTCCAATTCTGAATAGATTGGTTGGGTCTTGGTTCTCCTGACTACCCTCTCTACAACCCTGGTCTTAGATGGTGCGCTAGACCTAGAACCAAACTCCTCCATTTGATTCAGTCCCTAACTTTTCCCTTCCATTTCATTCCGGATCAATACTCTTGCTAGCCTCCACTATATTTTAGTTATCTTACATAATCATCTAAACATGGGTCTACTGTTTAGGGCCACATGTCTGATATAATCCAAATGGCCCTTACTAGAGATTGAGGTCATAGATCACATTGCCTTCAGGTCCTTTCTGTCTATATTTTCCCAAGTAATCCAGAAGGGATTTTATCCCCTAGTTCACCATGTATTCGGATTAAATATTGAATAATAGGTTTTTGAGCTTATAAGGACCTTAGAGATGATCTTGTACCATTTGTTCATTTCATGTATAGGAAAACTAAGTCATGATTATGAAATTCTACAGGAGCTTCTTTCTATAAACTTAAGGGAAGTTCTTGGGACTGTTATGATACCAGTTGGCTTTGGCTAGCCATTAATGCTAAAACCTGCTAAATAATCTTTTAAATAATAGTTACTGAATAATCAACATGACACAGCTTTTGTATAATGCTTAAAAATATAAGGTGTCCCAAAAGTCTTAGTGCAGTTTAAGCTACTAAGTTTAAAACTGCACTAAGACTTTTGGGATACTCTGGGCGTCATCCAACTTTTTTTTGTCTCTCTTTAAGTTATTTCCAAACTGTTGTGGTGTATGAAGTGAGCCTCCCTCCCACTTCATGAGTGATGGCAGCTATAATGATAATCAGGGGTCAGAACTTCTAACATATCTTTATAGCTTTAGGGGTTATAAACCCATGAAGTTTCACATTTCCATTTTTATGGTGTGAACCAATTGTTTTACTGTGAAAGTGAGCAGGATAGCTGATAGGTAATCGAAGGGTTTCTCCGCTGTCAGTAATTGAACTTTTGTAAAATTTTGAAGGACCAATTCACAGGCTTGACCACCCCTGAACCAACCCAGTTTGTCTCTATTAAATGTTGCCATTTCTGGAAACTCTGGAAGGGGAGATTGTAAGGAATTGTTGCATTAGGAAAGCCTTTAGGGTTTAGAAAGAGAGGTAATGGCAGAAAAATTCATCTCCACCTTTCACTCTACTCTTCTTTCTTTCATATAATGGCGATATTTGAGAAATATTCTTATGAATAGAGATACTAGCTATTTCATAGTAAGATCATATACCTAGAGGTAGAAGGGACTTTCCAGACTTTTAGAGGTTATCTAGCTGAATGCATTAAATTTACTGATGAAGAAACTGAGGCCTGGGAAGTTTAAGTGACTTTCCCAAGGCCTTACATGTCAGGATTTGAACTCAATCCGTTGAATTCAAAGTAAATATTTTTCCCTCTGTAGCTATCTGGTGCCATGACAAGAAAGCTACATTTGGAGGCAGAGTACTTGAGTTTCAAATCTGGTTCTTTTATTATTTAGATGACTTCAGAAAAGTCGCTTAAGTACTCCCAACTCCAGTATTATAAATTTGTTTCTAAATTGAGAGGATTACCTTAGATGATCTCAAAGGTCCCTCTTGCTATAAGTGTATGATCCTTTGATTATTTCATCAGCCAGCAGTTATAACTAATGTTTATGTTAAACAAAAGGTATTTTTTTCCTCATTTGCTTTCTGTATACATGATTAATTTGTGAATGTATGAATATGCCTGCATGTGTTTAATTTTTTTTTAAAGTTCGATTGTTGGTCCCTATGATTCTATATCATTCCCTTTCTAGCTCAGTTTATGTGTTACTTCTCATTTCCCATCTCTGTAAAACCTAATATATCGAAGGCATCAGAGGTCACCATGGAGAGTTGTTCATCATCTTGACACATTTTATTAATTTACTGTTCCTGATGGTGATTACAGGAAATGCTATTTAAAAGTGATAAGTGCCAGAGGCACTTGGTGTTGAAAGCACAGAATGATCAAAGTATCTACAAGTTTTTTACAAAACACAAAATTAGAAAGACAAGATGAAAATGAAGCAAAATAAAAGGCAGACCCCAGATTAAGCCCTGATGGAGAATTAATGAAAAACCAAGCATAGTGATATATCCTATTCATTAAAGAGAAAATCAGGCCCATCATAACATGTGAGGTAGATTCACAGGCCTTTCTGTAGACACTGGAGTCTAGATCTCTACATATTCCCTCTCTGCATCTCTTTCCTCATTCTCTATTTCTCTTTTAAAGGTCAAACCTACAGCTGTTCTGTTGCTCTATAGATTAGTCATGAACTTGAGGCAAAGCCAAAACAAAAGTCTCATTAGAATGGTGATGATGACTCTGGATAAGACAACATGATACCTGATCAATGAGACACAAAAGTGAATTAAGGCTCCACTGGGCCCTGACTGTGCACACCTGTTCATTAGCAACATCATTCTTAACAATGCAATCAACTTACTAAAATAATGTATTTAAAGAACAAACAAGGATGATTGTGGTGGTGCAGTCCTATAGTCCCTGATACTAGAGATCCTAAGATTGGTAGATTGCTTGAACTCAGGAGTTCTCAGTTGCAGCAGGGCTAAGTTGATCTGGTGTCCATACTAAATCCAGTCCCACTCCTCTCCCAAGAAAACTGAAAAGGATAGTGCTCTGGTTCTACTAGAGTTAATTTGTTGAATTATAAAAGATATTTTGGGATTTGTATATACAGTACAGAAATAATCTCTCTTATCATAGAGAGCATAGAAAGCTTCTGGTATAGTAATCTATCAAGGGCTCTATCCCTATCTAGGTATCACATTTAAGAAGGATATTGATATGCTAGACAGTACTCAGTAGAGGGTATTCAAAATGGTGCCCCAAGAGGGGTCACGAAATCACACCACAAAAGTATCATTAAAAAAGAACATTAGTGGTTCTGGGCATGGTGTTACTTTCCTGCCATCCCCTGCTATTGAGGAAAGCTCTGAGTTAGAGTGTGCTAAGCTGATTGGGTGTCTGCACTGTCTACCATCAATATGTTGAGCTGGAGGAGAAGGGTTGGGTCATTATGCTCCTCAAGGAAAGGGGAAAAAGGGCCTGCTCAGAAACAAAGAAGACCAAAGCTTCTGAACTTATCCAAATAAGATCAAGCCTGTGAGTAACTGATGAGTTTCCAACTAATGTGAGAGAGAAGCCCAGTCTCAAAACAAACAAATAAAAATCTAAATAAAATCAAAAAGAACATACAAGAATTTTACAGTGATTCTTCACTAACAGTATTACTTGAATTTTAGTAATGCTCACATTATTAACAATATCACTGTCATATTAAAATAATTAAACAGCAATCATATATGAAGTTTCTACTGTGTGAAGACTGCTATGCTGGAGAATGAGGAAAGATGTATTATTTATTTAAAAAACACAATATATAATAACCTCCAAAATATTAATCACTTAAGAAAAAAATTCTTATTTGATAAGAAATGCTGAGAATTAAATGGGTAGCAACCTGGCAGAAATGAGACTTAGACCAAAACCTTAAACCATATACTTTAATAAATTGTGAATGGATATATAACATGAATATTAAAGGTCATATAATTGTATGTAGTTTTGAAGGGGATAGATTCTCAACCAAAAAGATTTGCAGATGATTATGAAACAATAAAATAGATGAGTTTAACTATATTAAATATAAATGCTTATACATGAACAAAAGCAATATAACCAGAAAAGAAGGGAAACAACCACTGGAGAGAGTGGATGAAGAACACTTTCTACCAGGTTTGTCTATTAAGAGTTTGGTATGCAAGCAATAGATAAGTGAATAAAGAATAAGAACAAACAGTTGTCAAAAAAAGAATCACAAATTATTTACAGTGATTAAATAATGATTCAAATAACTAATAAGAGAACTGTAGATCAAAGCAACTCTGAGGTTTAGCCTCATTCCCAGTAAATTGGCAAAAAATGACAGAGATGGAAATAGTGTGTGTGTGTGTGTGTATCTGTGCTACAGAAAAACAAACACATTAATGCATTTATCTACTGTTTGTGAAGCTGTGAATTTGTGCACTTATTCTCAAAAAAATTTGGAATTATACAAAGTAAGTGACTAGACTATGCTCTCTGATTCAAAATTTTTATGCTAGTCACTGTGCTAGGTGCTACTAGGCATATTGTATCCCAAATAAGTTTGTATTAAAAAGATAAGTGCCGAATATCCCAAAATATTTATGGTAACACTGTTTTATAGTAGCAAGGAACTAGAAACAAAGTAGTTGCCTTTCAACTGGGGAAGAACTACACATGTTGCAAATGAATGTAATGGCATATTACCCTACTTTAAAGAAATAATGAATGTGACGAATACGGAGAGATATGGGTAGACATATTTAAAGCAGACACAGTGGACATAGTAAAGCAGAAACAGGAGAATAATTACAACAATTTAAATGAAGAGAATGATAACAAAACAACTGAAACCGAATAGTGTAAAATTATAATGTCCAAACCTATCTTTGACTAAGAGATATGGGAGGGGGCGGGATTTTCTTTGGGAAGGCGAGAGACTTTGGATATGGAACATTAGAGATACAGCTAGATTTTTTTTAAATTTTGGTTAGGTTTTGCTGAACTGTTTTCATTTTTTCTTTTTATTCTTCATTATAAGGGACAAATCCCTAGGAGAGTGATGGGGAAAGGATATATTGAAAATTATAGGTGATATAAAAATAAAAAGTATATAAATTTTAAAGGGTATCTTATGAAATGTTCTGTCTAGATTACTCAAATACTTAAATGCTTATACATATATCCACACAACATTTATGTCCATGTGTGCATACACTTACAAGTGTTCACATTATTTTTCTGAATAGAATTCAATCTCCTTGAGGAGATCATTGTGTTTATATTCTTTCATCATAGGTATGGATGTGCTATATGAGGAAGCAGAACTAGCACTGGGGGAAAAATGATGGAACAAGTCCTTACTTCCAGTACCTTCCACAGGAAGCCTTTCCTGCTCCTTTCTCATTCTAGCTTTCCCTCTGTTCACTGTCACTTATTTATACCATTTCTTGCTGGTTTGTACATAGTGGCTTATATGTTGCCATCCCCATTAGACTCTGAGCAACCTGTGAGCAGTGACTGTCTTTTATCTTTTCATATCACTATCACTTAGCATAGTTCCTGGAGCATATTTGTTATTTAATAAATGTGAAAAAGGAGAAGATATGGAATATATGGAGTGTAACAACAATGCTTCTAGCAGCTGCTGTGGGGGCATAAGACCAATAACACCAGCACACAGAAAGGCTACTAGTACAGGCTCTTTGATCTGCTTTTCTAAGGAAAGCAACCTTCAGGGGTTAACAATCAAATGTACATACATAATTCACTTAGTTCAGGGGGGAAAGCCAGCATCCTGAACTTCAGAGTAAATACAAACAGAAATTGCAAACAGAAAATATCAACAGATAAAGAAACACAAATCAGTAGACAGGCTTTTAGCTTTCTGTCCAACATCTCAATACATAGTTACCAGTGAAGCACAAACCTCTGGGTTTTCAAGCCCAGGGCGCTGTTTCAATGGCTTTCCCAGGGTCTTGTCACCAACAGTCTTTCAGTGAGTGTGCTTCCAAAGGCAGAACACCAATCTCAGAGATCTTATACCTTGTTCAGGACCCTGAGGGCTGGGGCCAACTTAGCATTTAGGGTGTGGGAAAGTTCTTCAGTCACTAGCACCATATCATATGCATTGTTTCAAATCAATGACTCCTGATTGCCTTAGTGCCAAGAAACACTCCAAAACAAAAAGATGCCACTTTGCCAATTGGGAAATGGTGTGGCAGACACTGGGCATAGACCAATATCTTATACCATATAGTAAAATAAAGTCAAAATGAGTTCATGATTTAGGAATAAAGGTTGATAGTATAAGCAATTTAGGAGAGCAAGGAATAGTTTACCTGTCAGATTTATGGGAAAGGGAAGAATTTATGACTCAAAAGAGATAGCACTAATGTAGTAGGAAGGCCGAATTTATGATCTCAAATATAATCATGTATATGTTT
>CM053626.1:196610692-196625724 GCA_028646595.1 Phalanger gymnotis | reverse complement strand
ACACTATAATAAAACAAAGGGAAAGGGGACAGCGTGGGGAGGTGACAGAAGGGTGGGTTTCCTAGGGAATGGGGCAATTAGAATATATGCCATCTTGGTGTGGGGGGAAATGGGGAGAAAATTTTCTAACTCAAAATCTTGTGGAAATTAATGCTGAAAACTAAAATAGTTAAATAATAAAATATGGAATTAAAAAAAACAAATAAAAAATTCTAAGAAATTAAAAGATTGATCAGGTACAAAGAGAAAAGAGTGGAAGGCCTGTTGAAACATCAGATGTTTCAAGGAATTCAGTTTTAGTTAATTGTTTTAGCTCATAATTGATATGATTCTAGAGGTATAGTTGAAAGACATTTCAGTTATTATCTATTCTAACTCATTTATTTTACAGAGGAAGAAAATAATGTTCAGGGAGTTTAAGTGACTTACCCAAGGTCACACAAGCAATACTATAAGAAGTGGGATTTGAACCCAGGTCTTCTAACTTAAGAGAGTTTTTTTCCCCTTTTCATCACACTGTCACTATTTCAAAGAATGAATTATTTGACAAATATGAGTTCGATAACCATTTTAAACACTTGTAGTTCATGTCATTACAATATATATCAAATGAACATTTTAACTACCAGATGGCAAGATATTTACCACCATAGTCATACTTCTTGGTTCTATTTAATTATAAAATCTGGTTAAGAATCATTTCCCCCCCTCAATGTGGTCATAGAGATATCAGAGAAGATTTGGTATGGAGAACTATTGGGTTAGAATGAACATGGACATATGGAAGAGGGCAGGTTGAGGTTCTGGTAATCTTAAAGGGAACTTTTTCCAAATATCTGTGGGCCATACAGCACTTTTCTTGGCTAATTGATCTTGATAATTAGGTATACCCCATTAACCATAGAGTGTCCAGTTTTACTACTTTGAGGGTAAAAAATTAGGTTGGGAGAGAAGGTAGTCTATGAGGGAAAATGGAGAGAGAGAGAGAGAGAGAGAGAGAGAGAGAGAGAGAGAGAGAGAGACAGAGACAGAGACAGAGACAGAGACAGAGACAGAGAGAGAATCAATATTGCCTTTGAACTAAGAATGTTAACAAGGAAATAAATCTATGGAGAACACAAAGGGGAGGGGAGGTCCTAAGCACTATGTTTTAGCTTGACATTTGATGGCACTTCTGATTCCATATTTGCATCAATATTTTAAGTTAATGAGTAATTATAGGTATTCTTAGAAGTGGGTTAAGATGATAATGGTGATACTGAGGATATATCAGGAAGTATAAAATGTCAAAACTAGGACTACTTTCCTAGATCTCTGACCAATTATAATTATTATTTATTAATATTTTATTTAGTATTATTATTATTATTTACTCCAGAGGTTCTCCCAGACTTTCTTGGTTCACAGTGGCCTTAGTTACTCAGTATTTTTTTTTATTTTTTTTGCCAAAGAAATACCTAAGAGTTCCATTTATTAAGTATGTCTGTCTAAATAATTTAATAATCATTGTTGTCCTAACAACTTAACAGCCATTTAGAAAAATAATATACATAAATTGAAACAAAAGACAATGTTTCAATTTTATTTTTAACTAACTACATTTACTTACTAATGAGATATGTGTACCTATTGAGCACTACACAACTTCTCAGCTTTTGGAATTTGAATGGTCACCAACACCTTCATTTCGTATTCTGTATTGATTTTTGCACAATTTTTTTTAATCATTGCAACTGCTGAAAAACAAGTTTTGCAAATATATGACAGTACAAACAAGAAAGTTTGCGAAGTTATTGGCATAGTGGTAAATATGAGTACGTAAAACACATCTCAAACATTTGAGAATAGCACCAAATGGCCAGATAGGTGGAGCAGGGGATCACTGCCAGGCCTGAAGTCAGGAAAACTCCTGAGTTCAAATTTGGCTCTAGACATGTACTAGCTGTGTGACCCTGGGCAAGTCACTTAACTCTGGTTGCCTCAGTTCCCTACCTTTAAAATTAGCTTGATAAGGAAATGGCAAAATCTTCTATCTTTGTCAAGAAAACCCCAAATGGGGCCATAAAGAGTCAGACACTACTGAAAACTGACTAAACAACTGAGATCTGAAGTTGGAATTGAAAACTACTTCATGCTAGCATTTCAAATGGTATCAGTAGCTTGTCATTTGTAGTGAAGGTACCACTACCCAGATTCAAAATATGGGGCATTTCTGACTCTTCTTTCTTCCTCACTCTCTCCTTTACTTCTTCTTACCTAATTAGTTGTCAGAAATTTAATTTTATTTCCACAAAATCTCTTAGATCATCACTTTTTTGCTCACATACCCATCCAACATGATAAAAATGATGATATTTTAGGTCTTCATTGCTCTTTCTGAACTACTTCAATAGTTTACTCATTGAGCTCCGTACTTCCAGTTTCTCTCCTATTTATCCATCACACAGCTACCAAAATTGTCTTCCTAGTGCAGGAACTCCTAGTTCCTTGATGTTCCTTGAGTTCCATTATGTTCCTTGAGAACAGGGACTGATTTTTGTTTCTCTCTGCAACACCTTGAACTTAGTAGGGACTAAATAAGTTCTTTTTGAATTAAAATAAATCAGATTATACTGGGCTGATTTTGTTTGGACTGCATTGGCAGCCCCCCAAAAAGTATTTTAAATAGATCAACTAGGGCAACTGTGAAAAAGAAAAGGGAACAAAATAGTGTCCTTTAGAGACCAAAGTAGGGATGTAGAAAAAGATTGGGCAAGGTTTCCTAGAGAATGAAAGCTTAAGGTCAAAGAAGACTTCATGAAAACTAACCTTATCAGCTGAGTCATGTTCAAAGACCAGGTTACAGGGTTAAAGTCAGCAATTTGGGAGGAAGCAAAGTCTTTTTGCCCTCTAAAGAGATCTTTAGTTCCTGAAAAGTAGAGAAGCAAGACATAATAAGATGGGAACTGTCTGAAGATAAACAAATGCAGGAGAAGGTATGTCTCAGGTCAAAATTCTGTCAAGGATCCCTAGAGGGAACAAAATGAAAGGAGAAATCAAAGGAGAGGTCCAGTGTAGTTGAGTATTTCTTCTGAAGAAATATTTTTGAAGCATTCCTAAGGGAAAAAAAAGAAGGTTGGGGAAGGAGCCTAAGTTGTAGAATGACTTCAGCTAAGTTGGAATGCCCTTAACTTGACAATATGAGAAAATATTTGTAAAACTAAGGTAAAGCATCCTTAGAGGAATAAGTTGTCTTTTGTAAGTATAAAGAATTGGAAAGTGCTCAGTAAAAACACATTTTCCCCAAGAAGCTATATTTGATCCACCAAGGCAAATTACAGAGTAAGCAACTATGAAGGAGGGCACGGTTTTCTCTGTGTGTGTGTGTGTGTATGTGTGTCTATGTGTGCATGCATGCACTTGTGTGCACAGTTGAGTGTGTATGTGTGTGTTTAAAGATAAATCTATAGCAGTATTTGATTTCAATGTTTTACTTCAACATTCAGATGCATCATAGACAATAAGCAACACAGAACAGGGCATGAAGATCAATTTATCTTTGTTAAGCATGGAGAAAAATAATTAAGAAATAAATTGAATCTAATTAATATATGCCATATGTAATAGCAACATTACCAATAACCTCTCTTTTCTTTTCACAAAAGAATTTATCTACAGTGAGTTTGCTTCAGAGTCTATTTTCAAACATGCCACATAAAATGTTTAACAAGATTAGAGAGTAATCACAGAAAGCCAGTGAAACCTAAGATGGTTATTTTCTTACAGTTTTTTTTTTGTTTTCTATCATTAAAGAATTAAAAAAAACACAGCTAGTAAAAAGAGTCTTTATACATTTTTAATCATATTATATATTTGTGATTGAGAAACCATGTGGTGAAGTGAATAAAGGGCAGGTCTTGAATTCAGGAAAACTGGGGTTCAAGTTCTCTTGCCTTTGAAATATATTGATGAGACACTAAATTTCTCAGTCCCTTCCCTCCACTTTCCACCCCACTCCCTCACCAATCTCTGTATAAATAGAATTGAAGAATAATTTCAGGCAGAAATTGATAAAAAGTTTCCCACAATAAATTTCTTTCCTCAATTAAAGAACAAGTCTGGATTCCCCTTTCCTCCCACCTTCCCTCTCATCTGTGACCAAAGTCTAGCTATAATACCAGGAATAAAACAAGCAGAACTAAACTTCATACATATAATGCAGCATCTTTTAGCCCAGCTGGATTTCTGTCACTTAGCCCAAATGGACTTCATCAGTAAAACTGGTAAAATGATACCTGTTGAATCTAAGCTAATAAGTTTATCATAAAACTCAAATGTGATGATGACCTAAGTAAAGTGTTTTTTTGATTAATTAATTAATTTTTTAGTTTTCAACATTCACTTACATAAGCTTTTAAATTTAAAATTTTCTCCAACTCCCTCCCATCCCCCTCCGTAAGACAGAATGCAATTTGATATAGGCTCTAAATATACGATCTTATTAAACATATTTTCACATTAGTCATGTTGGAAAGAATAATTAGAATGAATGGGATGAACCACAAGAAAGAAACATAACAAAACAAAACAAAAAGAGAGAGAGCAAATAGTATGCTTTCATCTGCATTCAGACTCCATAGATCTTTCTCTGGATGTGGATGGCATTTTCCATCATGAATTATTGGATTTATCTTAGATTTTTGCATTGCTGAGAAGAGCTAAGTGTATCGAAGTTTGTCATCACACAATTTGGCTGTTACTGTGTACAATGCTCTCTTGGTTCTGCTCACTTCACTCAGCATTAGTTCATATAAGTCTTTCCAGGTTTTTTTTTTTCTGAAGTCTGCCTGCTCATCATTTCAACAGTATTCCATTGCATTCATATAACATGATTTATTCAGCCATTCCCCAATTGATGGGAAGCCCCTCAAAAAGCCACCACAAAAAGAGCTGCTATAAACATTTTTGTACATGTCCATTCTTTTCCCATTTTTATGATTACTTTGAGATACAGACCTAGAAGTGGTTTTTCTGGGTCAAACGGTATGTACATTTTTATAGCCCTTTGGGTATAGTTCCAAATTTCCTTTCAGAATGGTTGGATCAGTTCACAACTCCCCCGACAATGCATTAGTGTTCCAATTTTCCCACATGCCCAGCAGCATTTATAGTTTTACTCTTTCGTAATGTTAGCCAATCTAATAGGTGTGATATAATACCTCAGAGCTGTTTTGATTTGCATTTCTCTAGTCAATAGTGATTTAGAGCATTTTTATCATTATAGATAGCTTTAATTTCTTCCCGTGAAAACTGCCTATTCATATCCCTTGACCATTTATCAATTGGGCAATGACTTGTATTCTCATAAATTTAATTCAGTTCTCTGAGACACTGGTTATAAAAATTATTTCCCAATTTTCTGCTTCCCTTCTAAGTTGGTTGCATTGCCTTTGTTTGTGCAAAACTTTTCAATTTAGTGAAATCAAAAATTATCTATTTTGCATTTCATAACGTTCTCTACCTCTAAATTCCCTTGTTGTCCAGAAATCTGACAGTTAAACTATTCCTTGTTCTCCCAGTTTGCTTATAGTGTTAGCATTTATATCTAAATTGTGTATCCATGTTGACTTTACTTTGGTATATTGTGTAAAATATTTGTCTATGCTGTTTTTGCCATAATATTTTCCAGTTTTCCCAGCAGTTTTCATCAAACAGTGAGTTCTTGTCCCAGAAGTTTAGGTCTTTGGGTTTATCAGACAGTAGTAGGTCATTGACTATTGTGTCTTGTGTGCCTAACCTATTCCACTGATCTACCACTCTATTTCTTAGGCAGTACCAAGTTGTTTTGATGATTGCTGCTTTATAATACAATTTGATATCTGGTATGGTTAGGCCATCTTCTCTAGTATTATTTTCATTAATTCCCTTGATACTATGGACCTTTTTTTTAACCAGATGAGTTTTGTTATTATTTTTTTCTAGCTCTATAAAATAATTTTTGGTAGTTTGATTGGTATGGCACTGAATAAATAAATTGATTTAGATAGAATTGTCATTTTTATTATATTAGCTCTGCCTACCCGCGAGCAACTTATGTTTTGCCAATTATTTATTTATTTTTTGTGAAAAGTGTTTTGTAATTGTGTTCATATAGTTCCTTGGTTTGTTTTGGTAGGCAGTCTCCTAAATATTTCATGTCTACAGTAAATTTAAATGAAATTTGTTTTTCTATTTCTTGCTGTTTGGTTTTGTTAGTAACATATAGAAATATCAATATTTATGTGGGTTTATTTTATTTCCTACAACTTTGCTGAAGATATTTATTATTTCATTTTTTTACTTGATTCTCTAGGACTCTCTAAGTAAATCATCTGCAAAGAGTAACAGCATAGTTTCTTCTTTGCCTATTCTAATTCCTTCAATTTCTTTTTCTTCTCTAATTGCTAAAGCTAACATTTCTAGTACCATATTGAATAACAGTGGTGACAATGGACATTCTTGTTTCAACCCTGATCTTATTTGAAATATTTCTAGCTTATCTACATTACATATAATGCTTGTTGATGGTTTTTAGAGATGCTACTTATTATTTTAAGGAAGGCTCCATTTATTCCTTTGCTTTCTAGTGTTTTTAATGGGAATGGATGTATTTTGTCAAAAGCTTTTTCTGCATCTATCGAGATAATCATATGATTTTTATTAGTTATGTTGTTGATATGATCAATTATGCTGATAGCTTTCCTAATATTGAGCAAATCCTGAATTCCTTGTCTAAATACTATCTAGTCATAGTGTATTATTCTCATGATAACTTGCTGTAATATTTTTGCTTATAATTTATTTAAAATTTTTGCATCAATATTCGTTAGGAAAATTGGTCTATAATTTTCTTCCTCTGTTTTGACTGTTCCTGGTTTAGGTATTAGTACCAAATTTGTGTCATAAAAAGAATTTGGAAGGACTCCTTCTTCACCTATTTTCCTAGTCTATATAGCATGGTAATTAGTTGTTCTTTAAATGTTTGATAGAATTCATTTATAAACCCATCTGGCCCTGGAGAATCTTTCCAAGAGAGTTCATTGATGGTTTGTTGAATTTCTTTTTCTGAGAGGGGATTAAGTATTTTATCTCCTCTTCTGTTAATCTGGGTAATTTATATTTTTGTAAATATTCATCCATTTCACTAAGAATGTCAAATTTATAGGCATAGAGTTGGGCAAAATACTTCCTAATTATTGTTTTAATTTCCTCTTCATTGGTGGTGAATTCACCCTCTTCATTTTTGATACTGGTAATTTGGTTTTCTGCTTTCTTTTTTTTAATCAAATTAACTAAATTTTTCTATTGTGTTGTTTTCCCTCATAAAACCAGCTTTTAGTTTTATTTATTAGTTCAATAGTTTTGTTAATTGAATTTTATTAATATCTCCTTTGGTTTTCAAAATTTCTATTTCATCATTTAGTTGGGGATTTTTAATTTGTTCTCTTTCTAGGCTTTTTAATTGCATGCCCAACTCATTGATTTCCTTTTTCTCTATTTTATTCATGTAAGTATTTAGAGATATAAAACTTCCTCTAAAAACCACTTTCAATGCATCCCATAAGCTTTGGTATCTTGTCTCATTATTTTCATTCTCTTGAATGAAGTTATTATTTGTTTTTGATTCATCATTATTTAAGATTAGATTATTTATTTTCCAATTACTTTTTAGTCTGTCTTTCCATGCACCTTTATTTCATATATTTTTATATACATACACACATACATACATGCATTTACATACATATATGTGTCTACACACATATATATTGCATATATTTTTATTAGATCATGATCTGAAAAAGGATGCATTTAATATTTTCTGCCTTTCTGCATTGGATTGTGAGGGTCTGATGCCATAGTGCATGGTCAAGTTTTGTGTAGGTGTCATGTACCACTGAGAAAAAGTTATATTCCTTTCTATCTCCAATCAGTTTTGTCCAAAGGAATACCATGTCTAACTTTTCTAAAATTCTATTCACCTCCTCAACTTCTTTCTTGTTTATTTTGTGGTTAAATTTATCAGTTCAGAGAAGGGAAGAGGGTTGGGGCTCCCCACTAATATAGTTTTACTATCTATTTTTTCCTGTAACTCCCTTAACTTCTCCTCCAAGAAGTTGGATGCTATACCACTTGGTGCATATATATTTTAGTAATGATATTATTTCATTGTCTATGGTGCATTTTAATAGGATATAGTTTCCTTCCTCATCTTTTAATTAGATCTGTTTTTGCTTTTGCTTTGTCTGAGATCAGGATTGCTACTCCTTACCTGAAGCATAATATTTTCTACTCAAGCTTTTACCTTTACCCTGTGTATATCCCTCTGATTCAAATGTGTTTCTTGTAAACAACATATTACAAGATTATGACTTGTAATCTATTCTACTATCTACTTCCATTTTATGGGAGAGTTCAATCCATTCACCTTCATAGTTATGATCACTACTTGTGTCTTTCTCTCCATTCTATTTCCTCCACCCCATTTATGCTTTTATTTTTCCCTTATCCCTGTCTTCCTCAAAAGTTTTGTTTTTGACCACCAGATCCCTCAATCTTCCCTCCCTTCTATCAGCCCTCTACCTTTCCTCTTCCTTCTCCCTTCCAACTCCCTACCTGTTCTTTCCCCTTTCCCCTCCTACTGCCTATAGGGCAAGATAGATTTCTATACCTAACTGAGTATGTTATTCCCTCTTTCAGCCCAATCTGATGAGAATGAGTTTCAAGCATTGCTCATCTCCCTCTCTTATTTCCCTCTACTTTAATATTTTGTCAGGTCTCTTCATGTGATGTAATTTACCCTTTTCTACCTCATCCTTTTCTCTTCTCCCATTACAATCCCTTTTCTCCACTTAATTAGGTTTTTATCATCAAATCAAAGTCAATTTATACCCACACAATCTGTCCATGTATATTTCTTCTAAATGACATAATAAAGATACAGTTCTCAAGGGTTACAAGTATCATCTCCCTATGTAAGGACATAAATAGTTTTTCCCTTATTAAAAAAAAACATCTTTTTTCTTTCCTTTTTACCTTTTTATGCCTCTCTTGAGTCTTGTATTTGAAGATCATATTTTCCATTGAGCTCTGGTCTTTTCATCAGGAAAGTCTAGAAGTACCCTATTTCATTGAATGTTCATCTCCTTGCCTAAAGGGTTATGTTCAGTTTTGCTGGGTAGTTGTTCCTTGGTTGTAATCCAAGTTCCTTTACTTTAGAGAATATCATATTCCAAGCTCTCCAATCTTTTAATATAGAAGCTGCAAGGTCCTGCATAATTCTGACTGTGGTTCCAAGGTATTCCAATTGGTTCTTTCTGGCTGCTTGCAGTATTTTCTCCTTGACCTGATAATCCTGGAATTTGGCTACATATTCCTTGGAATTTTCAATTTGGGATCTTTTTCAGGAGGTGATTGGTGGATTCTTTTGATGACTATTTTACACTCCCTTTCTAGGACCACAGTCCAATTTTCCTTGATGATTCCTTGGATGATGCTGTCCGGGCTCTTTTTTTTCCATCATGGCTTTCAGGTAGACCAATACTTAAATTATTTCTCCTGGATCTATTTTCCAGGTCAGTTTTGTTTAATGAGGTATTTTACATTTTCTTCCATTTTATTCTTTCTTTCAATTTTGTTTGACCAATTCTTGATGTCTCATAGAGTCATTAGTTTCTACTTTCCTAATTCTAATTTTTAATGAATTCTTTCCTTCAGTTAGCTTTCATACCTCCTTTTCCATTTGGCCTATTTTATTTTTAAGGAGTTGTTTTCTTCAGTGATTATTTTTTTCCATTTTGTCAATTGTATTTTTAAAGGAATTGTTCAGTTTCTTTTCTACCTCTCTAATTTGACTTTTAAATTCCTTCTTGAGCTCTTCCAAGAAGGCTTTTGGGGCTTGAGACCAGTTCATATTCACAATTGAGGTTTCAAATGTGGTTATAGCTGCAATGCTGTCCTCTTCTGAATTTGGGTTTTGATCTTCCCTCTCT
The DNA here is from genome assembly GCA_028646595.1 of Phalanger gymnotis. Taxonomy (NCBI): domain Eukaryota; kingdom Metazoa; phylum Chordata; class Mammalia; order Diprotodontia; family Phalangeridae; genus Phalanger; species Phalanger gymnotis. Next base: position 196,615,714 of record CM053626.1, on the reverse strand, counting down.
CCATAGTAAGAATCTAGAGTCTTTGTTTTTCTATGTGGCTTTTTGCTCATGGTGTTTGCCTTTTTCCTGGCCTGTAAAATTGATATCTGCTTCTGGGGTACAGGGGATGCTGTCCCATGCTTCTTGTGCTGGGGGCTAAGGGCCTGGTTACTGACTTTGTGTACAAGGGCCTTAGCTTCTGGCAGCTGGAGGCTATAGAGGCTGTAGCTTACCTGGTGCTGAGCTAGAACTATTGGTGGTGGCTGGTCCATGCAGAGGCTAGGTGGGATTTTTCTGCATTTCCCCAGGTTTATACTGGAGCTTTCAGGGTGAGATTGGGAGTGGAAGTGGTCTGGCCACAGGACGTCACCTCTTTGCTGGGGCCTGCACTAGAGCACAGGTAGACTAAGACACTGGTGGACACCAGTCCACTGTGCAAATGTTGGTTCCGCACAATGGTTTAAGTCAGTTCCCTTGTCTGTGCAAAGTCATGCAGGGGGTCCCGGTGTTGGCTTTTGCATGCTTCACCACCCCGGGACTCAGGATCACCTGCTGGTTTGTGCCAAGATACCTCCCATCCTGTACTGGTCCCCTTTGGCCATAGCAAGGATGATGATTCCTTGTAATACCCCTAGCCTCGCAAGCTAAAAAACTGCTATACCCCATCTTTCTGCTGGCTCCATTGTTTCAGGATTTTTCTGGGGCAGTATTTTCTGGGTTTTTCAAGGTCTGTAAGGGAGAGTGAGAGTTACTTACTGCTTACTCTGCCACCATGGATCCCAAAAGTCATAAAGTGTTTTACAAATCTTAAAGTACTATGGATAACCAAGGATGATAGTGACATTAGTAAGTATGATCTCATCACTGTAGGGAATGCCTAGTGCAGAAATGTCCTGTAATAATGCAATTTGAAAACTTGTCTGTAACTGTACTTTGTAGAATTGCCTAGGGCTTTGAGGGTTTCAAGTGAATTCCCCAGCATCACCCAATCAATATGTGTCATAGGCAGGACTAGATTTTAGGTCTTCCTGACTCCAAGTTTAATTCTTTTTCTCTCTAAAAACTTTTATTAATTTGTTCCTCTCACTCTACCACTCACCCTATTGAGCAAATGTACCTTTCCCTTCCCTCCCAAATAAGGCCTGAAAAATAAATATATAGTCCATGATCATAAATTCCCACACTGGACACATGTAAAAATGTGTATCACCTGCTGCATTTTAAGTTTATCACCAATTTGGGAAGAAATGAGTGATGTTTTTCATATGTATTCGTTTGGACTCACAACTTAGAGTTCTTAAGTCTTTCAAAGTATTTTTTTCTTTTATATGATTTTCATTATATAAAGTGTTGTCCTAATTCTGCTTACTTCAGTCTTCAGGTGACCTTTTACAGCCCTCTCTCACTCAAACCAAAGTCAACTGCAAGTCATGTCATCATCTCAATGATGACATAGTCATTCCTCAATAGGAGAGTCAGCAAAAACAAAATAAAACTGAACAAAACAAAAAACAAACAGTCCTTTAGTTGGCATTTTTGTAGCTACTACAAAAATAGATATTATAAATAATTTTGTTCATATAAGTCACTGTCTTCTTTCTTTGATTTATTTGAAGATATAGAACTAGTAGTAATAGAGCTTCTTGGTATAGGGGTACGAATAGTAACTTTTGTGGGGATATCTTCAAATTGCTTTCCAATTTGCTACTCCACCAAGAGTGCATAAATAAGGCTGTTTTCCAGAAACCCTTCCAACATTTGTTATTTTCCTCTTTCTTTATCTTTGTCTATCTGATGGGTGTTAGGTCAAAGTTGCTTTATTGCACATTTTCCCAATAATTAGTGGTTTGGAAGAGTTTTTCATATGGCTGTTGATAGCTTTAATTTCTTCCTTTGAAATCCTTTTTAGGATAGTCAGAGGGAATATACACATATAGAGATAGAGGGCAAAGAGTATGTTGAATATGAAGGGATGCTATCTAAAATAAATAAATTAAGTGGTGAGAGAAGAATATATTGAGAGAAGTAGAAAGGGAGAGATAGAATGGGGTAAATTATCTCACATGAAAGAGGCAAGAAAAAAGTGGTTATAATGGAAAGGAAGAAGGGGGAGGTGAAAAGGAATAAGTGAACCCTACTCTCATTGTATTTGGCTTAAGGAAAGAATAACATACACACTCAATTGGGTATCTTACCCTACAGGAAAGTAGGGAGAAATGAATAAAGGGGGGTCGTGATAGAAGGTGGACAGATTGGGGAAGGGGGCAGTCAGAAGCAACCACTTTTGTAAAGGGTCAAAGTCAAAGGAGAAAATAGAATAATTGAAGGATAGGATGGAAGGAAATATAGTTAGTCTTTCACAACATAACTATTATGGAAGTGTTTTCCATAATGATACATGTACAACTTATATTCAGTTGTTTGCCTTCTTATGAGGGTGAGTGAGGAGAGAAGAAGGTAGAGAATGTGGAACTCAAAGTTTTAAAAACAAATGTTAAAAATTGTTTTTACATGCAGCTGGGACATAAGATATACAGGCAATGTGGTATAGAAATCTATCTTGCCCTACCAAAAAGGAAGAGAGAAGGGAATAAGGGGGTAGGGTGGGGTGATAGAAGAGAGGACAGACTGGGGAAAGGGGTAATCAGCATGAATGCCATCTTGGAGTGGGGGAGGGTTGAGATGGGAAATAAATTTGTAACTCAAAATCGTATGGAAATGAATGTTGAAAGTTAAAAATAAGTAAATTAATCTAAAAAAAGATTAAAACAAAAAATAAGTGTAATTCACTCTGCTGATTGAAAAATGAAAGAATCCATATAATACCTAGAAGGTAATTTAAGGAAGAAAAATGATAACATCCAGGGTAAAGTGAGGGACTGACAACTAAGAAAGGAAGTTATCACTTCCTTGGCCAATCATTTTTGAAGCAGTGAGAGTTCTGAGACTTTATAGAGGATGTTGGTTCTTCAAGCGGCCATACATCAAAAAAGCTTCACTTGGTCATACCTACCCATTTGTTCCAGTCATCAACCAAGTGAAGCCACTGACTATTTTTATGTTCATTTCTACTTAATAAGGTATAATTATGAATGAATGACCCAAAGATAATTGAAACTCAGTACAGTTTTTTTGAGGAGTAATTACTTTGTGTGAAATAATAAATTGGTGAAGTAAACCTCAGTTTGAATCTTGACTTTTTACTAGTCATGTGGCCTTCAGTAAGCAAAAGAATTCTAGATTTGGAGCTGAAAGTGATCTTAAAAATAATCTAGGGCATTAGAAGCCACTAACAGTCTGAGTGGGGCACATTCCCAAGCCAGGAGAGTCCGAAAGGTCAACAGGACAGAGCTGTAGGCTGGGAGAGCATTCAGAGTATGGAGCTGCAACAGACAGCACCAAGGCAGAAGCAGCTGCAGAAACCAGTCAGCAATCCAGGATGGAAGAAAGCTGGGCACTCAAAACCAGCAGAGATCCCCAGGCCTCTCAACAGAGGATGGGAGTCTGTCAAAGTGACAAGAGGCCTCTTGCAACGCCTCCAGCCTTGAGACATCTACTCCTGAGGCTTGCAGCCCAAAGGTTTCAAACACACCTTCTTGAACTTCCAGGAGACATAATGGCCAGGTAAACAGCTCTAATCCCTGCCCCCCAACCCAGAGAATTCCTAGGGAAAAATGTTTGAATAGAGGAGACAGAAGTGGGGCTTCAGTGGCCAAGCAGTGGGATTTCCTGAGTCCCAAAGGGGCAGAGCCAGCAGGGGTCAACACTAGGAGCCCAGATATACCTTTGCACACCCAGGGGAAGTGGCAGACTCCAGAACAAACAACAAACATCTAAGACCACTGCTGAAAAGCAACAGTACTGGAGAGCAGCCCCAGGGGAAAAGGAGACTTCAGGGAGACAGACCCCACCCCCACACCTCAGGAAACTGAAGGCTGTAATACACAAAGCCAGTAACTACTCTCACAGAAGAAGAAACCTGGGATAGAGATCCCTGAGCCCCAAAAGCAGAAATTCAATGTAAATCCAGGAAAAAGCTAATCAACATGAAGAAGAACACAAAAAAAACAAGGACCATTAATTCTTTTTATGGAGACAGGAATTCTCAAAATACCAATTTGGAAGAGGATGGCATTGGCAGTATACCCATATCTGATACCTCAAAAGAGAATGTGAACTGGTCTCAAGCCCAAAAAGTATTATTGAAAGAGCTAAAGGAGGATTTTGGAAACCAGATTAGGGAAGTAAAAGAAAAAATGAAAAAAAAAACCACTGACAAAATCAAGTCTTTAAATAATAAGATCGGTGAAGTGGCTATGGAGATTCAGATTCTAAATAGAGAAAATTACACCCTGAAAGATAAAATCAATCAATTGGAAAAGGAGACTCAGAAGCTAAATGAAGACAGTGACTCATTAAAATTAGAATTGAGCAAGTGGAAGCTAATGACTCTATGAGGCATCAAGAAGTAGTAAAACAAAATGTAAAGAATGAAAAAAATAGAAGAAAATGTGAAATACCTGATTGAAAAAAAAACTGACTTGGAAAATAGATCCAGGAGAGACAAATTAAGAATTATTGGTCTACCAGAAATCCATGATGAAAAAAGAACCTTGACAGTATCCTCAAAGGAATTATCAAAGACAACTATCCAAAAGTCCTAGACCAGAGAGCAAAATAGTCATTGAAAAAATCCACCGATCACCCCCTGAAAGACAACCCAAATCAAAAACTCCAAGAAATATTATAGCCAAATTTCAGAATTATCAAGTTAAGGAGAAAATACTGCAAGCAGCCAAAAAGAAAAAAAACTCAAATATCGTGGACCTATATTCAGGATCATACAGGATCTTTCAGCTTCTACATTAAATGACAGGAGAAATTGGAATATGATATTCTGAAGGGCAAAGGAACTGGGACTACAACCAAGAATCAACTACCCAGCAAAACTGAGCTTAATTTTTCAGGCAAGGAGATGGACATTCAACAAAATAAAGGAATTCTAGAACTTCCTGATGTAAAGGCTAGAACTCAATGGAAAAT
>CM053626.1:196599357-196610192 GCA_028646595.1 Phalanger gymnotis | reverse complement strand
CTTAAAACTTAATACAGCTAAGGCTAACCCACCTTTCTTCTGTCTATACTAGGGTCCCAATTAATACAAATAATGCATCCTGTGTACAGGTCATATTAATATCATTAGAATTTTCACTGAAGAGTTCCATTGGGCTACAAAATTATCACATTTTATGTAATTATGACTTCAAATACTGTAAATCTGAATAGATGCTACCAATTCACTACATTCATTATTTTCATTTATCTGGCTATAGCTATAGAAAGGAAGAGAGGGAGGAAAGGAAGGAAATTGGGAGGGAGGGAGAGGGAGAAGGAAGGAAGGAAGGAAGGAAGGAAGGAAGGAAGGAAGGAAGGAAGGAAGGAAGGAAGGAAGGAAGGAAGGAAGGAAAGAAGGAAATAAGGAAGTAGAGAAGAAAGGAAGGATGGAGGGAAGAAAGGAAAGAGGGAAGGAAAGCAGAAGGAAAGAAGGAGGAAAGGAAGAAGGGAGGTAAAGAAGGGGAGAGGGAATGAAGGAATGGTCTTTTAAGTGCCTACTATATGCCAGGCACTGGGCTAAGAGTTTTTCAAGTATTATCTCATTTAATCCTCAGAATAAACCCTGAGATGTAGATGCTAATATTATCCCCTCTTAACAAGTGAGGAAATTGAGACAAACAGATGTTAACTGACTTGCCCAAGTCACACAACTAGTAAGCATCTCTACCTCCAAAACTACCATTAACTCACATACCTGCCTCCAAAAAGGAGTGCCCCTCTCCATACAAGAAGTATGGGGCAGAGTGAAAGCAGGAATCCACTGAGCTTTCCCACAAACACCTTCGGATTCGTCTAAAGAATGAATCTGAACAAATTATAGACTGGGAGAATTCACAGGGAGACAGCACGTGGCAGATTTCCAGTCCAGGACAACCTGGAAAGTGGACAAGAGGTATCTGTTGCACTTGACTCAGAGAGGAGTCCAGTCTAGTGCACAGGCTGCACCAGTGAGCACTCGACCATGGCGAGGCTGCAGCAGACCCCAGTGGAATGAATCTCTGGAAGCTGTGGTGATTCCCAGCCTTCTTGGCACAGGAAGTGGTCTGTTGGAACTGGGTGAGAGAGAAGCACAGTCCTGCGCAGGGACTGTGGCAGCAGCAGGAGCAGAAGCTACTCCTGAATGTTTAAAAGTCAGCTACTTACACTTCTGGGAGCCAAGATGGTGGAGTAAACTGTGAGTTGCTTTCACCCTCCCTTGGTGACCTTAAAAACCCAGAGTATATTGCCCCAGGAAAAATCCTGGAAGAGTGGAGCCAGCAGAAAGCCTGCAGTCTTTCAGTTCTAGCTTAGGAGGCTAAGGGATTAATGGGAAAGCTCCTTCTTGCTGTGGCTGAAGGGGACCAATTCAGGACAGCAGGCAACCCAGCAAGCTAGCTGCAAGCCTCACCTCAGCAGACCAGCAGGAGATCCTGAGCACCAGGGTAGAGGAGCACCAAAGTTCCAACACCAGGCACACACTGCCTCCAACTCAGTACCAGGTAAAATACCAGACCACTGCAATATCCAACTGCTAAAACCTGAGGCCCCAGCACAGAAAACCAGTAACCAGACACCTTGCCCCTAGCATAAGAAGCCTGGGACAGTGCTCCCTGGGCCCCAGAAGCAGAGATCAAATTTAAAAGCCAGGAAAAAAACAGCAAACAACAAGAGCAAGAAGAATAAAAAAAATCACTGATCATAGAGAAATACCTTGATGACAGGGAAGATTAAAGCACAAATTCAGGAGAGGACAACATGGTCAATATACCCACATCAGAAACATCAAAGGGGAATATCAACTGGTCACAAGCTCAAAAAGCCTTCTTGGAAGAGTTTGAGAAGGATTTTAAAAGTCAAATAACAAAGGTAGAAGACAAATTTAAAAATGCAATTGACAAAATGGAAAAAAAAAAGTATACTGCAGAAAACAACTCCTTGAAAAGTATAATTGGCCAAGTGTAAAGGGAGGTATAAAAGCTAACTGAAGAAAACAATTCATTAAAAATTAGAATTGGGCAACTGGAAGCTAATGACTCTATGAGACATCAAGAATCAGTCAAATAACATCAAAAGAATGAAAAAAATAGAAGGAAATGTAAAATTTCTCATTGGAAAAACAATTGACCTAGAAAATAGATCCAGGACAGACAATTTAAGAATTGGATTGCCTGAAAGCCATGATTAAAAGAAGAGCTTGAACAGTATCTTTCAAGAAATCATCAAGGAAAACTGCCCTGAGGTACTAGAACTAGTACTTAGAATTAGTCATCAAAAAAATCCCCTCATTACCTCCTGAAAGAGATCTCAAATTGAAAATGCCAAGGAATATTGTAGCCAAATTCTAGAATTATCGAATTAAGGAGAAAATACTGCAAGCAGCCAGAAAGAAGCAATTCAAATATCATAGAACCACAGTCAAGATTACATAGGACATTGCAGCTTCTACATTAAAAAACCAGAGGCCTTGGAATATAATATTCCATAAAGCAAAGGAGTTAGTTTACAACCAAGGATCAACTACCCAGTGAAAATGAGTATAATCTTTCAGGGGAAGAGATCGACATTCAATGAATTACAGGACTTCCAGACTTTCCTGATTAAAAGACTAGAACTCAATGGAAAAATTGATTTTCAAATACAAGACTCAAGAGAGGCATGAAAAGGTAAACAGGAAAGAGGAAAGAGAACATGTCATTCAATAAAGACAAACCGTTTACATTCCTACATGAGAAGATGTTACAACTCTTGAGAATTGTATCTTTATTACATCATATAGAAGGGAAATATATAGACAGAGGGGGTGGTTTTAAGTTGATTTTGATGTGTTGAAAAAATCTTATTAAATGCTGAAAAAAGATTGTAATGGGAGAAGAGAAAAGGAGGAGGCAGTAAAGGGTAAATTACATTATATGAAGAAGCATAAAGATATATTATAATAGAAGGGAGGGTGATGGGCATTGTTTGAACTTATAAGCATGTATAATAGTCCAAACCAATTATCAGCCATGCTTGAAAATAAAGATCTTCTGTACATTTAATCTATTGCCTCTTTGCTAAGAGGTGGGAGATATGTTGCTGTTGAATTCCTAATTGGTCACTCCTTTGGTCAGAGCTAAAATCTTTCAAAATTTCTCTTCTTTATTGGAGGTGGCAAACTGACAGCCCCAGTCCCAGGAGGTGGTAAAGCAGTAGTAGAAGTGCAATATGAAGTAGTCATGTTAATTTGTGGTTTTCTAAGGCTATATGCTCCTGACAAGGGACCCATTCCTTTTTTAGTTTGCTATCACCATTTTACATCATTGTGGTTGGTCATCTTGGGCATTGCTTTGCTGCTTCTGTTTATTTCACACTGTATCCATTCACACAAGTCTTCACAGGTTTATATGACTCCATACTACTCTTTATTTCTTATGGTATAATACTCCATTACATTTATATTCTAAAATCAGTTCAGCCATCCCTAATATTTCCACAGTGCCACACTGCCTTTATTTGTCCTGGGACTACCTGTACTACAATGAACTCTGTGACTCTGATTTGGGTTTTTCACAAAACCTTTATTTTTCCTTATTATTCGAATTTTAGAATAGAAGAGACCATTTAACCTAGCTCTCCTAATTTTATAGACAGGAAATCTCTTATCTGTAATCTGGGATGACATTCCCAGTTTACCTTCCTCACCAAAATGTTACAAAGAATGAATTAAATAATGTAGGTAACAATGCTTTGAATATTATAAAGGATTGCATAATAGATGACATCTATATAGCTCCTTGACATTTACAAAGTGCTTTACAAATATATTCTTATTTTATCCTCGCAACTCTTAGAAATAGTATTATTTTTCCTCCCATTTAATAAATGAAGCAACTGAGGACAGATGTTAAGTGACTTTTGCTAGGTCACACAGCAGTAACTCCCAAGCATTTATTCAGTGAATCAACAAATACTTTTAAGCACTGACTACATGCAAGGCACTATTCCAAATGCCAAGGATGCAAAATAAAAGGAAAAATAGGACTGTTCTCAAGGAATTTATATTCTGTTGTAATGTCTATCACCACTGAGAATGTGTTATTGCTGGAGAAAACATTTTGAGGAGTTGTACTTATGTTCTGAAGGACATCAACAAATGGAAGACAATAGAATTTTCCCCTGAACCCTGACAATTGAGCTAAAATAGCCCTAAAAGCAACACAGAGAAGTGAGTTATAGTTCTCTCCCTGAGAAGGATCAGGTGAGATTCAAGTTCTGAGATCAGGATCCTTGATAACACCAATGGAAACCCATGGATGTGGTCTTCTATAATGTCAGTGTTGAAAGAGAAATTAATTAGTGATTGCAGTGGGCTTGTTAACCCACCAATTAAGCATGAAGCTTGGATTTGGGTATTTGATGCAGAGTAATTAGTCAAACATAGCTGAAGAGGAGAAGACTGGGCAACAGGACACATCAGCTAATGAGTATTCTGCACTCAGCGTCCATGACAGTGTGGAAGATAGAAAACCTGGCACTTGTGAGAGAAAATGAATCATTGAAATTTGAGCATCAGATCAAGATCATGCCTGTGAAGCACTCTACAGCTAAAAGTACTGCAGCAATGTTTGCTTTTATAATAAACTAGCACTTGATTTTGTTTATAATTTATGATGGTAAGGATCTCTTTAGTGTGGGAATTCCCTTTACTCCCGCATATTGGTCATTTCAAAGTCATCTGTTACTTAAGTTCTATGAGAGTTACTAAGAATATAGCAGTTAAGTGACTTGCCCATCAACCATTAGCCAGTGTTTCAAAGGCAGGGCTTGAACCCAGGTTTCTCTGATTTCAAAGCCAATCTCCTATTCACTTTTCTGGAATTCTTATAAGCATATTATTATATTCTGTTTTGTGGTATCAGGTTGAAGTTCCACACAACTCCAAATAATGTAATCAAAGAATGCCTAGACAGATTGAATAATCAACCAAATATCAACTAGATATGAACGAATCCTTAATCAGTTTGAGAGGATTATAATGTTTTCATCCTTGGATGAAAGGTAGATGAAGCTATATAGGAAGCATCCTGTGTTTAGTTGAGAAGATCGAGTCATACTTCTTGGCCATCATGTAAAAAGAGGAAGCCATTCAGGAAGTCAAGCTAGAAACCAGTTAAATGGTAAGAGTTCCATTTCAGAGGATCCCAGTTTAAGAATTAGATCCAAGACCCTGAGAGGCAATCACTCTTTGGGTTTGTGAAAAGGTGTGAGATGAGATTTTCTCTAACCCTTCTCACCATCTCTAATGGCCTTGTGTTCAGTAGCAGACGATACAACCAACCGGGATGAGAGAGTAATCCAGTAGGAGATATCAGCTGAGGAAAGATGTCTCTAAGGAGCATAATGACTCCTAGTAGAGAAAGATGCCAGTTATGAATTCTACAAAGACAATGACCCTCAGACCCCAGCAAAGAGTTACCTTTAAGGAGAAATTGATGAGAACACAAAGTGAGAAAACGACTTCCAGGAACCAGGAGTTCTGAGTTACTCCTTTGTTACAAGTATTCTCTCTATACATATGCATCAATACCACTTGCCCACTTTCCCTATGGTTCATATTTATATTTGTGAGATTGGATGGAGGGGTATAATTATTGTTCTTATTATATCATCTAATAAATGCCTTTGTTTAAAGCTAATTATATCTGAAATAATGGAAATCATACCATTAGGAGTTTGTGATGAAGCAGCACTAGAAACCCAGACTTTTAGGATTACCCCTAAAGCTTTGAACTGCTCTCTGTGGACCTGCCATATCAATGAAAATGTGAATTTAGAAAATAGCCCCTGACTTGATGCTATACAGAGTTTCCTCATTATGTCTTTTATGTTCATTTTGGGCAGCTAGATAGTACAGTAGATAGAGCACCAGGCCTAGAGTCAAGAAGACCTGAGGTCCAATTCAGCCTCAAATAGTTGTGTGACCCTGGGCAAATCATTCAACCCTGCTTGCCTCAGTTTCCTCATAATGAGCTGGAGAAGGAAACAGCAAACCACTCCAGTATCTTTGTCAAAAAAGCCCCAAATGGGATCACAAAGTGTTGGTCATGACTGAAATGACTAAACGACAAGAAAAAAGCTCAATTTGGCCCTCCCACTTGATAATAAGCCCCTCGATGGCAGGTTCTAGGCATTTTTTTTTTGTTATTTCTTTGCATCCTTTATAGAGACAGACACAGGACTGGATACTTGGCCTATAATAAAAGGGAACTGAGAATAAACCACATGTACTAGAAAATAAAATATTAGAATAAGAAGCAAGCATAGGGCTTATTAAGCTCAACTTCACTTTACATGAGAAAAAATAGCTAGTATAGCATAAAAAGAGTATTGGATTTGGGGTCAGATATCTTTGAACTACAGTTCTACGCATACGTTCCTAGAATCGGGTGTGCTAGAGCCAGCTCAAACTGCCTTTAGAGAAAATCTCTTGTTGAAATGTCAGTGTGAATATCCTCCTCCCCAATTGACAAACACTACAATTCAATCTTTGATTATTTTGTTGATTGATTGTGTAGATTTAAGAAAGTGGTGGAGAAGATATTAATAATTCAGATTAAACTTTAAAATGTGGTGAGAGTATTTTGTCTGGAGAACTTGTTGAGAGCTTTCCAAGTGTAGGGACTATCTTTTGCCTCTTTTTGTATCCCCAGTACTTATTATAGTACCTGACACATTGTTGCCATACAGTTGTTCAGTCTTGTTCAACTCTTTGTGACCCCATGGACCAACTATTCATGGGGTTTTCTTGGTAAAGAAACTGGAGTGGTTTTCTATTTCCTTGAAACTGAAGTGGTTTGCTATTTCCTTCTCCAGTTTTATGCAGGCAGGCAGGGGTTAAGTGACTTGCCCAGGGTCACACAACTAGCAAGTGTCTGAGGTCAAATTTGAACTCTGGTCTTTCTGATCTGGGGCTGCTAGGTGATGTAGTAGATAGAACACTTGGCCTGGAATCAGGAAGACAGAAAATTATTAGCTGTGTGACCATGAGCAAGTCACTTAATCCTTTCTGCCTCTGTTTCATCTCTATGAAATAAGCTGGAGAAGGAAAGGGCAAACCACTTCAGTTTTTTTCTTTTTTGCCAATACGACCTCAAATAGGATGATAAAAAGTCAGACACAACTAGAAAATGACTGAACATCTTTCTGACCTGACACGTAGTAAACGCTTAATAAACATTTATTGATTGGTTAAAATTTTACCAGCATACCATTGCCTATAATGAATATGAGGAAAGGAATACAGGACTCAAAGCAAGCCCAATTCCTTACAGAGCCTTCATAAAACAGTTGTAAGTTCACCTGACACCTTCAGAGGATCTGTATTTAATTCCTGCCTCTGTTGCTGTAATGGCAAGCAAAGTGGAACTTTTTGCTGTGTTTTTTCTTTTGGAGTTCTTCTCAGCACTAAGGCAACAAAGTACCCTCGATTGAGCCTTGCCTTTGATTGAATCAAGAGTCTTTGATGATCTGCTTAAGTCACAAAAAAGCTTAAGTCACATGGTTGTGATTCCTTCTGTGGGCTGACCCTGAAGAAATGTATATATACTCTGTGGTTAGCATTTTTCTTTGGTGCTCACTCAATGGAAGATAATTCCTGTGATTTGGCCAGACAAGACTCTGGGTAACCGTTAAGGAGCCTCCTGGCTTAGAAAACCTAGATGTTGGTGCTTCTCTCTCTGGTAACTATGTATGTATTATTATGGACAGACAGGTAGAAGCCTTGTCAGCTGATTTGTGTTATTTGCTCTGTTTATAAAATTTCTGCTTGTAATTTCTGTTTGTGTTTTCTCTGAAGTTCAGGGTGCTGACTTTTCCCCCCTAAATGAAGTGAATGATATGAGTATGTTTAATTAAAGTGAGTTTGTAAACCCCTTAAAGTTGTTTTCCTTAGAAAAGCAGATCAAAGAATCTGTGCTAGCAGCCCTCCTGTGTGCTGGTGTTATTGGCCTTGTACTTCCACAGCAGCTGCTAGTAACATTGTTGTTACAGTTGCTTATTCTAGGTGACTTTGGGCAAGTCATTTGAATCCCTGGCCTCAGTTTCTTCATCTGTAAAATGAGGGGTTTGGGCTAGACATCCTTTAAGGACTCTTCCAGTTCTCAAACTAAGACCCTCTGAGTGGTGCTTTCCCAGTCTCATCTCTGCCTAGTCTCCAATCAGATTCAATTCCCACTGCCATCTTCTTTTAGTCTTTCTCCAGCAGTGGTTCTCAAATGTTTTGGTCTTCAGACAAGATCATCAGGACCAGAGACCCCATCTGCTCCTATGTGTCACTGCAGGTGTTTTAGTGGAGGAAGAAGAGAGTGGGGGCAATAGCTCCACATTTGTCTAGTATCACTAGAAATAATTAAATCACACCAGAAAGAAAATCTATTATGTCTAGAATTAACAATAGCTCAAATTTATATAATGGCTGGAAATCACAATATCTTAGATCTAAAGCTGGAAGAGACATTAGAGATTAATTAGTCCAATCTCCTAATTATACAGATAAATAAAATGAGACTTAGGAAGGTTAAGGACTTGGCCAAAGCCACATAGGGAGTAGGTGGCAGCACTGGGGGTTGAGCCCAGATCCTCTGACTCCGTAATCAGTGTCCTTTCCTCTGCTATACTGTCTCTCAGTAAGACAATATCCTGGAGCATAAAATGTCAAGCACAATGAACTAGTATCTTAGATGGGCAGAGTGTCTGCCATTATAAGTCAGGTTACAGAGCTAAAGTACAGACACACAGTCCAAGGGTTCTTACAGTGTCTGGGAAATCCACCTCTACCTGGTTAGCCCCTTTAGACAAAGCATGCAAAGGGTTAGTTCTTGAACAGAGATTCTGCTAGTGTCTTTTGGTTGAGACATATCCAAATCAGTTAGGAATCTTAACACTTCAAAGGCTTAGCGCTCAAGCTTCCAAGCTCCTTCTCTCCCCACTACAGTCACCCTTAGGGAATTCATCACCAGGACCCCTGACAGGATATGGGCAGCAAAGTGAACATTTGATCCTAGAGAAGGCACGACTTGACTTGACTTGACAAAAACAAACTTGGTTGTTCTTATTAAGGAGATGAACGATTCCTGAGATCATCTATCTAGTAAGGTATTGGACAAAAGATCCAATTACAAATTGGATTTCGTAGTACAAATGATGAAATAGCAGCATGGATTGGAGAAAGAGAGAAGAGTAAGCAAATTCTGGAGAGGCTAGCTCTGGGCTTCAGCCAAAAAGATTTTGATAGATAAGAAAGATATTTCAGGGACTGTGGCAGTGTCATTTGAAGTTGTTTGAGTTCACTAAGCTCAGCGACATTCATATAACTTAATTAAAATTAGTACATTAAAAATTAGGTGCCTGCAATTTTAAGGGTAATTTGTGTTTTATAAAATTCATTCTCTGTAAATGTAACGATGGAGATAGCATAGGATAGTAGAATGATCACTGAAATTAGAGTCAGAGTTCATGGGTTCAAATTCTGACTCTATCTCTAACTAGTTCAATGGTAGCTCAGTAAGTTATTCACCTTTCTGTGCTTCAATTTCCTCTTATGTAAAATGGGAAGATTTAACCAAATAACCTCTTTTCAATAGAATCTTTAGGATATAATCCTAGTAGTGGGATAGCTAGTTAAAGAGGATAATCCATCTTGTCATTTAACTGCATATAACACTGTCTATAATAGCTTCTTTCACAGAAGTTATTGTTACTGTATCTTTAAGAGCCAGATTGAATCTTGACTGCTGACAGTTAAGCAGCCATTCTGTAAGGAGTGAATCTAAAGAGATACTGTTAAGAGTGATGGGCTGGTAGAAAATGGAAAAGACAGAGAAGAAAGAAGATGAGACAAGAAAGGAACATTTTAAGCTTTATCTTGGAAAGAAGATGAGAGAAGAGACTCTACTTGGCATTTTGAGTGAACTTAAGGGGAGTACTGTGTGTTCACATTTGAGGAGTTATCTACAATAGTAGCGATGGTTAGAAGTGATCTTTCCCACAGCTAAGATATTGTAAATTATTGGGTGTCTTTGGCTATTATTTGCTAGATGATTAACAAATATAAAGTTAGTAATTTTGATCTTTAAGCCTAGTAATTTAGTGGTATATCTACATATGTGTGTGTAAACATATTTCCACATTTAGGTAGATATACATCTAAACGATTTTTGTTTACATGTACAAATTTATGTAGATATATGTCTACATATATATGGAGAGAGAAAAAAGAGCGGAGAGAAAAGAGGAGGGAAGAGAGAGAGAGTAAGAAAAAGAAAAGTAGGAAGGCAATATTTTAGAGGGGGAGAGTTATTTTATTCTAATTTATGAAATATTTAATGAACTAGGGAGAAGTCTTTTAGCTAATTGGCTAATGAGAAAGATTTTATAATTTTAGTAATTAATGATGAAATATCTAGACATATCCCTGAATGCTCTAGAACTCAAGATGATGTGTTGACAAGCAAAATGGTCTTTGTTTTCTTTGAGTAATTCAGTGTATTTCCTTGAGCCTTGCTAAGTGTTAAGCCCCAGGCCCAGAGGCCTGTTGGGTGTGGAACCTATGTGGATGTGAGCCTCCCAGGACCCTGGGGGGAGTGGCTAGCACTGGAGCCAATAGAAGCCTCTGGTGAGAGGAGCTTGTGGAATGGTTGGAGCAGAGCTAAGAGGCTGTTAGAGGCAGTTGGAGGCAGTTGGAGAAGCAGTGGGGAGGCAGTTGGAGAGGTTGTTGGTGACAGGAGTTAAGAGCTGAAGGAGAGAGGAAGCAGTCAGCTAGCTGGAATACAGCTTGGAGAGTGTGGCGGAAGCGGCGGC
>CM053626.1:196588644-196599257 GCA_028646595.1 Phalanger gymnotis | reverse complement strand
TATGTTTCCATATTATCCTCTGAGTGCTCCCTACTTGAAAGTATAAATGATGACATAATAGAGAAAGTAATGTGGTCCAATGAAAAAAGCTATTGATTTTGGAGTTAGAGGGCCTGAGTTCAAATTCTGGCTCTTATAATAGCTATCTTTGAATTCTCAGGCAAGTCAAAATCTTTCTGTGGCTCAGTTTCATCATCTTTAAATGAAGAGATTTATCATGACTATTAAGGTTTCTTCTATTTCTCAATCTATTATCTCATGATCTATTATAATGTTTCAAAGAATTCATCCTCAGCAGTTATTAAACTTCTGTAAACTATTACAATTCCTTCCTCATCATCCCTCTTGCATTGAACCTATGCCCACTCTAATATATCATCCACACAGATAAAAAAATTATTTCCCTAAAGCATAGGTCTCACCATTTCATTCCCCAACTCAATAAACTCCAGAGACTGTCCCTCACCTTTAGGATCAAATAGAAATGCACCTATATGTCATTTAGAGTCCTTTAAAACCTGACCCTAACCTAATTCTCTATTCTTATTAGACATTACTCCTCTTCGTGCACACTCTAGTACAATGAAATTTGATGCTTTAATGTTCCTTATTTATGATACTCTTCTCATCTCTTTGCCCTTAAAACAGCAGTTCTCCATGCCTGCGATGCTTTACCTTTTAACTTCCATCTCTTAGAGTACCTAGTTTCATTCAAAACTCAGCTCAAGTGCCACCTTCTTCATGAAGACCTTCCTGAATCCCCACATCTCTGTTCTTTTCTGGTAACTGTTGAGTGAGGAAGAAGAAAAATGGTAAGCCTCTGAGTAGCGGGAGAGTTAGTAGTAAAGAAAGGATTCCCAGCCTGCAGCCACCCAACGACTTCTGTCTCTCTCCATCAAGGCTGTGAAGAAATGTCACCTCCATTTCTATCTTTGTTGTGCATAAACTTTCTTAATTTTAAGTGAATATCAGATGGATAAATCAGGCTACAATACTGAGCATTTTGAAAGACTGGAAGAGCCACCAGAAATCCAGCAACAGTAGTCCACAGCTAAATCTCCCAGTAGCTACAAATGTTGCTGTTGTTGTCCAGAAATTTCAGTCATATCTTCATGACCCCATTTTGAGTTTTCTTGGCAAAGTTACGGGAGTGTTTTGCCCTTTCTTTGCCAGCTCATTTTACAGATGACAAAACTGAGGCAAACACGGTTCAGTGACGTACCCAGGGTTACACAGTAAATATCTGAAGCCAGGTTTGAATTCAGGCCTTCCTAACTCTAGGCCTGGTGCTCTGTCCACTATGCCACTGAGCTGCCAATAGCAGGAAATAGGAAAAGTATAATTAAGTGTCTAAGGTCAGATTTGAATTCAGGAAGATGTGTCTTCCTACCTGGTAGCTGCCCAAGAGCTATAATAGCTAAGAATATAGCGAGAAGACAGCCCTGTTTGGCCTAGGCCAGCAGTTGATCGAACAATGGAGAAGACTGTCATGCATGTAATATAGGGGCTCATCCATTGGCTATGCCATACTCAGAAGTGAAGCTAAACTCCTATAATAATTTAAACACCATTACCCACATCCCACCACCTGAGTCCCCATTCTCAACCCCTTCACCCCTCCCACCCCAAATGTTCAACTAAACACCACCCAGCACTTCCATTGGTCAAGGTGGAGCAAGATGTTAGAATGCTCACTCTATTTTCTTTTTCTCCCCTTACCTGCATCAATCTTCCTTTGTGGTTCATACCATTTATATTGACCATCTAATCGAAATCTGGGTAACTGTTGTCTGAAGATCTCCTGGTCTTCCTGCTTCAGTGAGTTTGATACCTGGCTTACAATATCCACCCCTCCCCAAATCCTTCCTTCATACTAGGGGAATTCAAACTGTTCCTCAAACATTAATCAGTTCTTCAGCCTATTCACTTCCCATCTTACTAATTTACTCCACCTCAGTCACACACAAAGATGACCACCCATTTCTTAATCTTTCCATCACCCACAAATGTACCACCTCTATGTTCAGGAATTCTAATATCCCTCATCCAACTATAACCAATTTACCTCTCTCTTTGCCTTTCCTTACAAAATCCTACTCATTCACACCATGACCTCAAATCCACTAACCCACCAAGTCTCTCCTAGGCCATCTCCCCTACACCAACTACTCTTCTTTTCCTTATCTTGACCCCTTGATGAATCAGTTCAACTCTATACTGTTTATACCCTTATCATATCATTGATTACACCCAGAGAAGCCTCAGCTTTGGATCCTCACCATTCACTACCTTTGCTCTTATACCTGTGTTTTTGAACAAAGATAGAGAAAATGATGCAGCCATCTGACTGGGTTCACCACAAATTTATGGAACACAACCTGAATTTGTGCCCTCACTGCTCAGCTGAAAACTTTGCCTCATATTTTATAGGAAAAATTGAGGCCATTCACCATGAGCTTCTTCTTCTCCCTTCTTTCTTATCTTCTATTACTCAGATGAATTTTGTCATTATTTCCTTCTTCACCCTGTCTCATTTGTTGAAATGACCTTCTTCTTTATAAAGGCTACCCCCCTACCTGTTCAAGCAATCCTATTCTATCTTGCCTATTCCAACAAATTGCCACCTCTGTCATTCTGATGTTATTACTTATTTTCAATCTCTTCCTGTCTACTGGTTTATTCCCTTCTGCCTACAAACATGCCTATGTCTCCAACAACCTGAAAAAAATACCTCATTTGATCCTTCCATTCCTGCTATCATCTATATTCCTTCTACCTTTCGTAACTAACCTCCTTGAAAGTTCTGTCTATCATATATACTTCCATTTTTTCTTCTCCTACTCTCTTCTTAAACTCCTTACAATCTGGTTTCCCACCTGATCACTCTACCAAAATGCTCTTTACAAAGTTACTAATGATCTCTCAGGGACCAGATCCAATGGCCTTTTTTTTCAGACTTCAATCTCCAGGCATCTCTGTAGCCTTTGACGTTGTTGAGTATATTTTCCTTCTTGATACTCTGTTCTGTCTAGGTTTTTTAGGCACTATTCTCTCCTGGATCTCATCTTACCTATCTGAACTTTGTTACTCAGTTGTCTTTGCTGGATCCTTATCCAGAGTGTGCTCTCTAACCATAGGTGTCCCTCAGGCTTCTTTCCAAGACCTCTTCTCTTCTTCTTCTATACAATTTCCCTTGGTAATTTCATCAGCTACCGTGGATTTAATGACCATCTCTCTGCTGATGACACTCAAATCTACTCACCCTGCCTGAAACTCTCTGCTAACCTCCAATCTCACATCTCCATCTGCCTTTTACATGTCTCAAACTGGATGTCCAGTAGATATAAATTCAACATTTCCAAAACAGAACTAATTATCTTTCCCTCTGAACCCTTCACCTCATAACTTTCTTTTTTATTATTAGATTTTTTACTTTTAGTTTACACTCAGTTCTACATGTTCTTGAGTTTCAAATTTTCTTCCCTTTGCTCCCCTCCCCTCTAACCCCCAAGACACCATGTAATCTGACACATATATACCTTCGCATTAAACTTATTTACACAACAATCAAGTTGTAAAGAAGAATTATGGCCAATGGAATGAATCATGAGAGAGAAGAAACAAAACCAAAAAAGAAGAGGAAAAAAAAGAGAGCAAATAGTTTGCTTCGATTTGCATTCAGACTCCACAGTTCTTTCTCTGGATGTAGATAGCTTTTTCCATCAAGAGTCATTTGGAGCTTTCTTTGAGCCTTGCATTACTGAGAAGAGCCAGTTCTTTCCAGGTTATTATGAAGTCCGTATCTTCCCCATTTCTTATAGCACAATAGCATTCTGTTACATTCATATGCCACAAATTGTTCAGCCATTCCCTAATTGATGGGCATCCCCTTGATTTCCAATTATTTGCTACCACAAAAATTGCTGCTGTAAATATTTTTATACATACAGGTCCCTTTCCTACTTGTGTGATCTCTTTGAGATATAATATGTCCTAGCAGTGGTGTTGCTGGATCCATTTATCCACTAAAGTGATTTTCCTAAAGGGCAGATCCAACCATGTCACACACATACCCCTCTCTACTCAAAAAACTCCAATGGCTTCATGCTGCTTCCAGGATAAAATATGCAATGCTCTGTTTGGCATCCAAAGCCCTTCATGATCTACTTTTCCTCCTTTTCCAGTCTTGTCACTACTTATTCATTAACATGTACTCTTTGATCTCCAGTGACACTGGCCTCCTAGCAGTTTCACAAACAAGATTCTCCCTGTCTCAGCTCTGGGTACTTTCTCTGGCTGTCTTCAATGCCTAGAATGTTCTCCCTCCTCTGCTCTAAATATTGACCTCCTTCACTTTAAGTGTCAACTAAAAAAATCCCACCTTCTAGAGGAAGCCTTCTCCAATTTGTCTTAATCTTAATCTGAACGTTGCCTACCATTTTATGAAGAGGGGAGGGGAAGGAAGGAGGGATAAATATTTGGAGTTCAAAATCTTATAAAAATGAATGCTAAAAATCGTTTTGACATGTAATTAGGAAAAAAACAAAATACTATAAAAAAGACATTGACAACGCTGAAGAGAAAAAAAAACAATGTTGTCTACATTTAATATATCAAAGTGCTTGAGCTATCAGAAAGCCATGTTCATCTCAGAGAACAATCTTGTTCTCAAGGTTGCTTTAAGCAAAAGCACCACTAACCTTCCTTATAATCCAGCACAACCTATTTCATTCAAAATCCACAGTGCCTGTAAAGGCACACACCATCATTTAAGCTCCCTCTGGCACTTATGCAAACGTGGTATTTGGAGGGTGGTTTGTTTGGGGACAGGAGTGCAGAAAGCATGTGGGAGGCAAGGAGCTACAAACATTTGCTAGTTGCACTATGGAGCTTTCTCCCAGCAGGAAGAGTCTTTGCCTATGGAATCGCTGATACTAAGAAAAGGAGTTGGCGTTTGCTGGAGACAGATTTCTCTTTCATCGTGCTGTAAACAAAGACCTGTCACTTCTTGTGGGGCTATCTTTTCTGCTTTATTTGCCCTGGAGCCAATCTATGGGATGGTATGAGAAAGATGGCAAAGGGAGATGGTTAGCATAAAGATAAAAGAAGGAAGAAGAAGAAAGAAAGGGGAGAGAAAGAGGGGAAGACAGAGTGAGGGAAATAAGCTCTAATCCCACCTTAACAGTTAAGTGACCTTGGATAAGTCATATAAATTCCTTGGGACTTAGTTTCTTTCCAATAAAATGAGATGGGAGTGGGTGGACCAGACATCCTCTAATCTCCCTTGTAGTTCAAAATCTATAATCCTATGCTCTAGTGCAGGCCTGAATAACCTGCTGGCCCATGGGCCACTTACAGCCCTCAGGCTGGTTGCAGCATGACAAAAGATTTCCCCTGTATACAAAGGATGTTTTTCCTGAAATCCATGCACTGTAAGTGGACAGAGAGAGCAGCCCACCAGCTGCAGGTTGTGCAGGCCTGATCTAGTGGTTATTACAGAGTTAACTAACACCAGGGAAATAGAATTCTACAACATACATTGCTGTCTATTATACCCTTCCCCAAGGAACAATGACAGGTATAAGATATGGTTCCCATAGAAACAACATTCTGTTATATATTTTGGTTGACAAGCCAAAGGCAGCTGCTGGTACAACGGATAGACCACAGGGCCTGGATTCAGAGAGAGCTGAGTTCAAATCTGGCTCAGACACTTACAAGTTGTGTGACTCTGGGCAAGTTGCTTAGCCATAGTCTTCAGTTTCAATTTTTCAGTGAGGGAAATAATAGCTTCTACCTTGTTGTGAAAATTAAATGGTATAATATTTGTAAAATACTCTTAACACAGAGACTGGCACATAGTAAGCTCTATATATTTATTTCCTCCCTCCTGTCCCTTTCCAAAGAAAATATTGGCTAAGTGAGCCCAGTATGCTGTCCTTCCTTTTCTAGGCTACACTAATCACATTCTCATTGGTAGAATCCTGCTGAAGGGCTGGGAAACCCAGGAGAAATCATGAGTAGCAAGCCTATCTGATTTTAGTTAGAATGATCTTATTTTCCACAGAGGAGAAAGATATGGTGGGAAGCCCCTGGACATCAGCAAAGGAAAAAAAAGGAAGAAGATGCACTGAGTGTTTTTGTTACAAAATTCTGTTTTTGGCTAGACCACTAACAGCAGGTGAATGAATCCTTGACAAGAGGCCAAGGAACCCAAGTGGAAGTTCCTTTTACTTATCATAGCTTAACGTTACTCTAGCTGATGAATCACCCTGTCATCCCACACTCTACTTGCTGTTTGGTATACACTCCAGAGGAGTTGGCAAAGTATAAATGGCATGTGTTGACTGCTCATCCCTCTTATCCTCTTACCTGCCAACCAATTAAAAACTCATCCATCTTTCTTGTCGTCCTTCTACACTTCTTCATTTACAAAAAAAAATGCACTTCTATTTGTTCTCATTACCTAATTAGGGTCTAGACAATTCTCGTGGCACTCTGAAGTACAATCACTTTTCAGATCACTATGTCTTTGGTTTGGTGTTTTGAAACATTGAATTCAGGATAACAGAAAGCAAGAGCTATGTCAGAATAAAAAAAATGGAGTCTAAACGTTGCCTCATGCAGACCCATGGGATTCTTAGAATACTGCTGAATAGAGAGTTATTTAACCATTTTTGGGTCATTGAACACTGTGACAGTCTTAGTAGAGCCTATGGAGTTCTCAGGAAATTTTTTTTAATAAAGAAAATTCTAAATTTCAGTGAGAGATTAGAGAAAATAAAGATGTGTTTGTGGCTGTTCCACCAAAAAGTTCATCGATTTCCTCAGAACTATTCATGTTGCCCTTTGAGTATGTTAATACCTGGTTAAGAACCCCTGCCATGTTTTGGATTCTAAGTTATTTTCCAACCCTAAATCTTCGACCTAATGATCTTCTTCTGGCTGTGTATCTGTTCCACATGGCATTTGTTCTACATTCCTCATGGAACTGTTGTGAGGATCACATGAGATAATGCAGGTGAATGCATTACAAATGGAAGTTATTTACATATTCCTATTTGAAGAAAGGAAGTTCTCTCAGGGCACAACTTTGACATGCGAGAGCATGGGATATTTCTGGAAGTTGCATTGACTCTTTGGAGACATATTAGTAAAATTCACACATAGATGGTGCTTATATCTCTATGTCATGTGTTTGAAAAAATAATTGTTTGAATTCATATGATCAGTGACTTGTAAGTAAATTGGGAAGGCTATGCAAAGTCATCATGGCATTATCTACCTGATATCATGGTCCTTTTCCAGAATGAAGGACAAACCACACAAGGATCATTAATCTAGAACTGAAAAGGGTGAAGAAATCACCCAATCAAACTTTTCCATATCCATATCACATAGCTGGTCAGTCGATGAGCGTTTATTAAATGCCTACTATGTACTATAGAAGGAGGCAACCAGATGGTTCAGTGGATAGAGCACTGGGCCTGCAGTTAGGAAGACCTGAGTGGATATCCAGCCTCAGACAGTTAGCAGTTATGTGACTCTAGACAAGCCACTTAACCTCTGTTTGCTTTAATCCACTGAAGAAGGAAATGGCAACCATTTGAGTAACTTTGCCAAGAAAATCCCATAGACAGTATGCTCCATGGAGTCATTAACAGTCAAATATGACTAAATGACTGAACATCAAAAATGTACTACAGATGTGGAAACTGAGGCCTGAGAGATAAGTGACCTTCCTAAGATCACAGAGGTAGTGAATGGCACCATTCTGACAGTCAGATCCTTTGATTATAAATGTAGTACTCCTCCCATGACATTAAGCTGCCCAATGACATTTTTTTACCATCTGGGGAACTCCTTTTGGGGGAGTTAATGCTAATTTTAAACCCAATTACAGCATAGCTTTTACTTTTCAAAGGAACTTGAGTGCTCCATTAACATTTTCTTACCTGGCAGCTTCTAACGCAGCCCAAATGGATTAATTTTATCAAATTGATGGTTTTGTCTTAACATGATTTTGTCAGTGTAGGGAGCATACTGGAATAGAAACCCCCTCCATAATTACAATTTACATGAAACTCAAGAATACTACAAGTGAGAAATTTAGTAACTTGATCAAAGTCACAAAATATGTTTCAAGGATTTAAATTCAGGCCATTTTCACTCCAGGATTCAACTCCTGTCCTCTGTGCTGAGCTGCTGCTTATCAAATATAAGAATGATAGAAAAAATATGCTTCAAGAATAGTACTCAAAAGAATGAATAAATTCTGCAAGATGAATAATGCCAGGTAGTTGAAAGAAAATTCCGATAAATGTCATTTTTTAAA
Source organism: Phalanger gymnotis (assembly GCA_028646595.1). NCBI lineage: Eukaryota > Metazoa > Chordata > Mammalia > Diprotodontia > Phalangeridae > Phalanger > Phalanger gymnotis. The sequence goes on along the minus strand of CM053626.1, from coordinate 196,590,922 downwards.
GACTCGATTTTATCAGTGTTTTCTTTTTCCATTTTTCCTTTTACCTCCCTAATTTGGTTTTTAAAATCCTCCTCTAGCTCTTCCAGGAATGGTTTTTGGGTTTGAGACCAGTTCACATTCCCTTTTGAGGTATCAGATGTGGGTGTAGTGTCAATGTTGTCCTCTCCCAAATTGGTATTTTGATCTTCCCTGTCTCCATAAAAAGAATCAATGGTCCTCGGTTTTTTCGTGTTGTTCTTCATGTGGGTGAGCTTTTTCCTAGCTTTACAATGGATTTCTGCTTTTGGGGATAAGAGATCTCTGTCCCAGGTGTGGGTGTGGATTGGTGACTGGGGTGGGGCCCAAGGTGGGGCTGGCTAAGGGGAGGTGCTAACTCCAGAGCCTTGCCCTATTAGGTGTTAACCTAACCTATGTGGATGTGAACCTCCCAGGGTCCTAAGGGGAGGGGCTAACTCAAGAACCAATCATAGCAGCCTAAATTCCAGTCATTCAGATGATGGTTGATGACGTCTGAAGCCCTATAAGAAGGGAGGACAGAGCCATTTGTGTAGGGCTCTCATGTTGATGAGGTGTTGATGAGGAGACTCTGGGCAGCTGCAGCTAAGGAGCCCTCCAGCTTGTAACCTGGATGCTGAGACTTTGTTAAACTCTGGTAACTATGTATTGGGATTTGAATCAGACAAGGTCTGTCTGTCCGTGTTTGTAATTTGTTTGTATTTTGTTCTGAAGTTCAGTGTGCTGGTCTTTTTCACCTGAGCTAAGTGGATGATATTTGTATGCTGAATTAAAGTAAGCTTGTCAACCCCTTCACCTTGCTTTCCTTAGCTAAGCAGATCAAAAGAACATGTGCTGCTGGCAGCTTTCTGGGTGCTGGCTGTGGGTGGATCTTATACCCCCACAGAAGCTGCTAGCCGGATTGTTGAAACGACTCTTCCAGAAGGGCAGCATGGTATGTGGCATTTGGAGTCCAAGTATATGTACTCGAATCTTTGCTTTGCTAGGCATATACGCTTTACTGGACATTAATCTGCAAGATACTCTTCTGCTTGATACATAGTCTCTTCTCTATTAGGCATGTCACAAGTGACCCGGAACTGAGGAGCTTCTCTGTGCTTTCAGATTCTGGTTTCAGCTGAAGTCTTTGGCTATAGGACTATCTCTGTTTCAAACATCCATTCAATACCATTAGGTTATTTATAGCTCTTTTAGAAAAGCAGTCACTCTACCCATGGATCAGCTACACAGCCCTAGGTAAAAACAACCTTCTTGACATTTTTTTTTCCTTTATAAAATGACCTGATTTGTTCTCTCCAATCTTAGTGACTAAGTGTCTTATCTCCAGTATGAGATTCTCAGCAAGAGGAACCGAGCTCATTAAAACAAAAAGCAAAGAAAGTTCTTCCTAAATAATGTCCTTAAGCCAATCTTGTCTCACTTTTGCTAAACATCCCCTAGGTTGTAAGCTCTCCATTAGATTATAAGATCGTAGAAGTAGTAACCTTTGGGGTTATTAGTCAAATATACTCCAGGTTTGACTAACAAAAGAGGAATAAAATCTGTTGATTAGTTCCAAAACATTTGCCTAGGATGGCATCACAAAGGGATAATAATAGCATCTTAAGGAAGAAGAAGCATCTAAAGCAAGATATGATAGCTTTAGCAAAGGGTAGTATTAGGTGAATAGAATAGCAGTAGGAGCAGCAGACAGAATTTCATTATATCAAAGAATTTTGTTAGAGTAACAGCACCAAGAGCAGCTCCCACATGATAGCAAGAGATCTATAAAAGACAGAACCAGGAAATGCAGATGGTTACCTAGAAGGAGGGCTCTGAGAACTATTCTAGCCATACTACAATCCTTCCTGATGTCACCAAACATTCTGCTTCCTCTTTTCCCTATTCATATAGGCATTTGTGGAAGATGATATCCCTCAGTATATCAGAATGAGGTTAGAAGCTAGAAGAAATTCTATTGCTTGGTATTTTGTTGTTGTTGTTGTATCTCAATTTTTTGCCATTTGATTTATGTTTCCAGCTTGGTCTTGTTGTTCAGTCATTTCAATCATGTCTGACATTTTGTGACCCCATTTGGGGTTTTCTTGGCCAAGATATTGGAGTGTTTAGCTATTTCTTCTCCAGCTCATTTTACAGAAGAAGAAACTTAGGCAAAGAGGATTAAGTGACTTGTCCAGGGTCAAACAATTAATAAGTGTCTGAGGCCAGATTTGAAATTAGGAAGATGAGTTTTCCCTACTCCAGGCCCAGCGACCTGTCTACC
>CM053626.1:196573868-196588544 GCA_028646595.1 Phalanger gymnotis | reverse complement strand
AATCTAAACGAGTTAAAATTCTGACAGCAACTCATTGTGTCAAACAACTAATAAGTGTCTGAGGCCAGATTTGAAATTAGGAAGATGAGTTTTCCCTACTCCAGGCCCAGCGACCTGTCTACCGTGCCACCTAGCTGCCTCCAGCATGGTCTACTGGTAGAGAATTTGCCAGATGAAGACTTGACCTACATTTTCATAATTATAATTAGCTCAAATACCTCACACTGAATCAGATGGAGTAAAGAGTCATGTATTATGTATCTTAAGCTTTGTATCAGAGAGTGGACAAATAGAGAGAGAGAGAGAGAGAGAGAGAGAGAGAGAGAGAGAGAGAGAGAGAGAGAGAGAGAATGAGACAATGAATAAAATACTTAAAGGATTAAAGTATACTACAAGAAAATGGGAAAGAAATCTAAACGAGTTAAAATTCTGACAGCAACTCATTGTGTAACCTTGGGCAAGGCCCTTCACTTCTCAGTGCCTTAGTTTACTCATTTATAAACTGAGGATGTTGTGCTAGGTAATTTCAAAGTTTCCTCCCAGTACTAATACTTTGATGATTCTAGGAAGTAACACAACATGCATATAATTATAGTGCTACATATTATCACCTAACAAAACAGTAGCTGAATTTTGATGGTCATTCAGTCTTTAAAACCAAGTTGGTCTGATTTTATGGCTCTTATCTTCCTGACATCACGGTGTCTTATTCTTCTAATTAAACTATCCAGTATCACGGGTCTTACTGAACATAATACATCTTGGTCAGTGTTTCTCTTCTTTCTAGGACTGCAATACCCAATCTTTGAATTTTCTACCCCTTTTAAAAATAGTTGTGTAAGCTACACAAATACACACATATGTATGTATGTATCTATGTATTATGTATGTATGTATAAATCAAAGTTAATTAAAATAATTTGAGAATCTGGAATAGTCCTTCATTATTTTTCATAGGTGGAACAGGTACTTATGCCTACTACACAGTGGCTGAAATGAGATATATGCTCAAAAACAATTTGTTTGAATGAATGAATTCGGAATGTACTGAAAGGCCTTGCTTTGCCAAAATATCTTCTTCGCTGGCTTACCATGGCAAGTCTTAATCTTTCATACCCACCACTACTACCACCACACATACACTTGGAAAGTCTGGGTAGGGTTCATTCTCCATAAAACAAATCTTCTTATGTTTTATATTCGCATGGTAATACCAAGAGAATGGGGTAGGGAGTATACAAGAGTTATTACCATATCTTAGAAAGTAATACCACTAACATTTACATAGCACTTTAAGGTCTATTAGATATTTTACATGTTTTATCTCATTTTATTCTGATTCTTACAACAATCCTGTGAGATAGGTGTCTGTTTTGATGTCTGTTTTATAGATGGGGACAACTGAGTCTGATAGAGGTTGAGTGACTTGTTCTAGGTCACTGCTTTAGAAAGTGTCTATTGTAGGATTCAAGCTCAATCTGACTCTGATACCAGCCCTCTCTTCATTATTCCACTTGAATCCAATTCACTTGCAAGTCAAGTCATCACCCTGCTGGTTTTATTGGTAAAGGACAAACAACAACCTAGCTCTCTCAGAATGAAGGATACAGTCTCAAAAAGGCCAGTACTAAAAACCAATGACAGAGAGAAAAGCAGAAACAAGCCTTGAGTATTAAGTGACAGCCATAAGGTTAGCAATACAGTACAAGTAAATTCAGAGAGACTGGTGTAGTGGTAGTCAGGGCAGGGTTTTTCACTGTTCTTCTCTTAAGTGTCTTTAATGAATTTGGCCTTTGTTTGAATAGGGCAGGTAAAGTGGGATCTTTTTTTTTTTTTTTGTCTTGGAATGTTTCTCAGCACTAAGACAATCAAAAGTCATTGAATTGTGCAGGATGTCCCTAAAGTCTGGACACACATAAAATCTCATCAACATCTCATTAGCCATATATTTCACTGAAGACTCTGTGTTGTTCATTGACTTCTTTTTCTGGGGTATGCTAAAGGAGAATGTACTCAATGAAAATCACAGACACAACATGCTTGATTGAACATATAAATGCATTACAAGTGAATGTGCTAAAATTGACAGCAATGTGGAGTTACTGCATCGAGTTCACGTGAATCTTGCAAAGCGTGTCAACCTTTGCATCACAAATGATGGAAATCATATTGAAGATGTTACTTGTTAATATTCCAATCAAATAAAATGATGTTGAAAATTTCATTCATTTCATTTCATGAAAATATGCATTTTTGCCTATGTGTCCAGACTATACACCTTATATATGATGTGGTACTGGTGGTACTAGCAATTCAAGAACTTTCCCACACCCTAAATGGTGAGCCTCAAACCCCCAGGGCCCTGAGACAGTATATAAGATCTGAAGTTAGTGTTTCGCTTTTGGGGGTACACTCATCCAAAGAATGTGAGTGATGAGACTCTGTGCAAGCCATTGAACCTGCCCCCAACCCCGGCTTTGTAACCCAGACAGATGTTGGTGCTTCTCTCATAACTATGAATTGTGATTTGAATCAGACAATGTCTGTCTGTTGATGTTTGTAATTTCTGTTTGTATTTGCCTTGAAGTTCAGGGGACTGTTCTTTTCCCTCTGAACTAAGTGAATGAAACATACATGTTTAATTGAACTGAGATTATTAACCCCTTAAAGTTGCTTTCCTTAGAAAAATAGATCAAAGAACCTGTGCTGGCAGCCTTCCTGTGTGCTATTGTTGTTGGTCTTACACAGCCACACTAGCTGCTAGCAACATTGTTGCCACAACTGGGTGCCCAGTTTAGATGCTACAAGTATTGCTTTCGGAAAGTGAATGGGGATGTGAAAGGAAGAGAAAGGTGCCAAAAGCAAACTATGCATTTCACAATTTGGTTTTTATAATTGTCCTTGTTTGAATGTGTAACATGGGAAGTCATCCCATCAGAGTTCAATTACATGCTTCTTACCATTTTTTTTTTGTTGAGAATTAGACATGTGAGGGCCAGGGAAAGGAGAAAATATCACATGCCTTAGGAAGAGAAGTCAGCAACCCAGAACATTAGTGCCTACTTTCCTCATCTTAACTGATCTCCCTGGACATTGCTGCTTGCTTTTTTCTACATAATACTTCCTAATGGCTCCACCCACAAGAAAGGTAAATAGCCATGACCAAAAAGTATCTGCTAATAGAGGGGTCAAAAGTAGGAAATCTTGAGAAAAATCAAAGAATGACTGGTTAGGGAATGACTTTCCCTCCAAAACCTCTAATTAAGACAGAAAACATCTACCCTTTCCCAAATGGGGTAAGTCTAACAATAACAAGGATAAGAAAACTGAAAGAAACCCATCATGACATAATTCTTAAAGCAAAAAAGAAAACCACAAACCAGCTCATCAAGTTCTTTGATTCTGGAACTTCCACTGCTGTCATATCACTTTTTGTCTCCTCTAAAAGGGAACATAATCTCTCACTGTAGCCACAATTATAGTTATTTACTTTAGGAGTTAGCCCAGTGGTAAAGATTTGTTGAACTGATGTAAGGTGAAGTGAGAAGAACCAGGACACCAATGTATACAATAAAACCATTTTTATAAAGACAAACACTTTTGAAAAAATTAAGAACTCTGATCAATGTAGTGAGCATCCATCAGGAGGATGGATGATGAAGCCTGCTGCCTACCTCCTAACAGCTGGGTGATGGATTAAAGGTACAGAAGGATTCACAGTGTTTTGGATATAATGAAGGTGAGAATTTCTTTTTTTTCTTTTGATTTTTTTCTTTTGATTGACTATATTTAATATAAAAGTTTTTTTTTTGTTTTTCAGTGAGTAAAAGGAAGGGGGAAGAACATTTTTTTTTTACTAATTATGATAAAGTTTTACTTTTTTAAATTAAGAAAATTAGGTAAAACTACAATGATCTCTCCAAGGGTTCTCTGGTAGTATCAAAAAGGGGCCACAGAACTTGTCCAACCTATATTGTCTAAAAGGGGAGAGAGAGAGAGATAGAGAGAGAGAGAGAGAGAGAGAGAGAAAGGTTGAGAGTGTGCACAAGAGAAAGGATTTTTTTGTCAATGTATCAGGTTCCTTTAATAGGCCACTCTCCACAACATTGACAGATATTCTCTATCTGATTCCAGTGGACCATATAGGAACTCAGAGGCCAGCTTTAAGCCTTACATGAATCATCAATGAGAATCCTCTATTTGATTGTTGACCCAGAAGAACTCAATCCTACACCTTTTGAAAGAGAGAGTGAGAACTTGTGATTAGTGTTCTATTGAATGCCCTCTAGGCTACAAGACGTGGTTCTAGCTGTCTTTCTCCATGCCTCAAAGAAATCACATCTTCTCATTTGAAATACGAAATAACAATACATTTGATAATATATGTTGATTATATGATTAATTATGCTAATTTTTTCCTAAAATTGAATAATCCTAGATCTCTGATGTGAATGAAATAAGCTCAATATGAACTGTTTTCTGAATAGATTTCTGTGATTTTTTGAAAGAATAACTAAAACTTTTGGATCAATATTTATTAATGAAAATTACATATAATTATCTTGTATATTCTTTGTCTTTTCCAGGTTATTATAGTATATCATATTTGTTTTGTAAAGGGTGTTTACTAATAATCCTTCTATTCATGAGAATATTTTTGTAGCATAAAGATTAATTTATATTTTAAATGATTGATTATACTTTAAATGATTGATAGCAACTTGCCTAACAGAGTTTCTGGTCCTTAATAAATGTTTATTAATCAATTGAACAAATGTAGTTCTTCTAGTTCAGCAACCAATTAGGTGATATAATTATGAGCATGTTGACAAAGAAATTTACAAGGTATCCAAAGAAAGGGAGCATACTAAAGATGTTTTTAAAAAGTCTTAGAATTTACTAATACCAAAAAAAAATCTAACTTAGTAAATATTTTTAAAAGCTTAAAATAAACTGCAGCATTCATTCATGTTTTTTTTTTAAAAGAAGTGAATTGCCATGGAAGGGGCATCCTTTAGAATGAACAAAAGCATTTATGTAAAACTAAGAGCTAGTAATATTTTTAATGGAAAAAGGCTAGAAACAGTCTCAGTATAAATAGGCATAAAGCAAGGATGCCTAGTCTCACACTACCATTTTACATTATTATAAAAATGCTAGCTATTGCAGTGAGACTATTATAGTAAGATATTATAAATCAATGTAAGTGTCAGAAACTGATGGAAAAGAAAACTGTAATCAAGCAGCCTGAAGAGGTCTTATATGATGAGTAGGTCCTGCAGAAGCTTTTAGAAAGGTTGGTAGGCCATAAGATGAGGTGTAAGAGGGGAATATAGGGAAGGAAAGAATTTAGAAAGGGAAATAACTTAGAAGCAAAAGCTACAGACTGCTTGGAGGCTGTCCACAACATACTCTGGAGTCATGATTGGGCTATCAAGTCAACATGGATTAAATTCATGGAAAGAGCCACATGGTAATCTTCCACTTCCTCATCACTTAACAGGCATTAAATGATATTTTTTGATTAATCATCACCTTGGTAATGCACCTGAGTGCATAATTGGTGAATTTGCCATTATGCAGTTCACCAAGAACATCTTAAGTGCAAGTTATGGCCATCAGAAAGTGAGGACATTTTATTCAGCCCAAGTCAAAGAGCTGACGACAGCCACAGAAATCTTGGTGGAAAGACTGCAATAGGACAATTTCTTTGGCCATGCTGCCAATAAATTCAGTGCAGTGAAAAAGTCTTATCGTATTTAGGAAGAAACACCTCGATAAACTGGAGTTTGAAGTGACATAGAGGCCCAATCTGCAGATGGAGTGGACATCATTTTACTTACAGGACTTCCGGAAGAACAAGAAAGATAGAAACCTGTTCCCACTAAAGTGAGCAGTCTTGAATTTTCTTTGATAAAGCCATCAGTGATTAGAGGCATATACAAATGTATTCTGTTATTGTTAGCTTTTATACTCTAGGCTGTAACATCTTGAAGGAGAGAAACTGCACTAAAATCATCCATTTCCACCAAAATGGGCTTTGCATTTTCTTTCTTTTTTTCCCTTTAAACATAACCAGAAATTATTTATCTATTTATAAGAAACTCAACATTTTCTCACTCTTCATATTAACTTTTGGCCATCAACTATTATTTCTGTGTTACATTGACATTAAACAAAACCCCAGATTGATAAATTTCTAAGAGAAGCCCCTGACATCATAAAAAAGTTTTTCAGAAGCACTGTAAAAATTCTATTAAAAATTCACATACCTAAGGCATCTTGCCATGGTCAAAGAATTTATTAATAGGTATTCAAATGTCTGATGATGAGTCCCTCCATACTTAGCTAGGTTGACAGATTTAGTCTGCCCCTGGCACCATATTGGAATCTTTTTCAACTTTGTAGTACTTGCCAGAACTTACATTTTTTCTGGTATAGAGTTCAAATACCCAGGGACAGCTCAATACCATTATGATGCATTAAAATAAATTTCTGTGAAGGGGCATTATAGTGGTGGTAGTAATATCTGACATGTAGGCTAAGGTTGTTTTTCCTTAAACCCATTTAAAATATTCTCAAATTTTAACTGCTTCAGGAGACAAAGATTTGGGCAGCAATTTAAAAAAATGTTCATGCCAGTTAGTAATACTCAATAAACATTTATTAAACACAATGTACTAGGCACTGTGCTAAGCATTGGGCATACAAATACAAAAAGAAAAGATTACCCTTACACTCAAGGAGGTTGTTGTTCATCCTTCATTCTTAAAGGGGCCCAATGACCTCAGGAGGTTGATGTCTTGACTTGTGAGCGAATTGGATTTAAATGAGGCAGAATTGTGCAGAGCGATCAACCTCACTCTCTCCTCCAGAGTCATTGGAGTCCAGTGGCAAGACATAGGTCATGATGACTGGCAATGAACCTGGATGCAGTGTGGGACCCTGGACTTTTAAGCTAAGGTCTTTCTTACAATGTTACAGAGGAAGATAACACACAAAAGATAGCTAGAAATCTATGGAATGGAGAACACTGGCCCTGGAGTCAGGAGGAACTGAGTTCAAATCTAGCCTCAGACACATACTAGCTGTCTGACCCTGTTCAAATCACTTAATCCCAATTGCCTCAAGAAAAAAAAAACCCTATGGGGTGGGAGCAAAAAAGGAAGAAAATGCCTTTATTGGGGGCATAGAGAAGAAGTCAAAGATATCCAAAATGAAGACAACCTAATAGTCATGACCATCCTGGCTTCCTGTTCCCACTCCCATCCAACAGCTACCTGTTACCTCAGCCCATGTGGTCAATATGGCCCAGGATAGAGGTGCTCTAAGGGCCAGAATATCTATAGTTCAAGCAACTCAGAAGCATTTGTCTTGAACCAGAGTTATACTATACCATTGCTAAAAACTGGCATTTCTATCACCACAATATTCTTCATATTTATTAATTTTTAAATTAAAAAGGACAAAGTGAAATAATAATAAACTGTATAGACATACAGTAAACCTTAAAACTTTTCTAAGCTTTTAAACAACTTTTAACATAAAATACATTTTTGGTAGTAATTAATTATTTTACATTAATAAGCATTGAATTCACAAGATTTTAACATGTATTCTTTAATTCTTCCTCATGAAACTACACATTATCTTAGATATCAATCATATCTTTAACAAAGATATAGAGTCCATTTTTCTCAATCTAGCCCCATTTATTACCCAAAGAGCTTCAACGAAGTTCAAATCAGGAGAATTCCCAAGCTATTTAGGCATGTTTATACTCAGCTCTTGCTAAGTTTCTTAACTTATTGTAACGTGTGCTAAAGAGCAAGGATATGATCCAGTATTCCATTTCCATTTGGAAATTTTAAAAAATAAACAAAAAATTATTAGAAATGCAACAATCTTTAACATAGACTAAACATCAAACATACATGCAAAACCTTAGCATTTTACAAAGTAGGACCAAACAAACTGACACAAGAACCAAACAATGGATTTCCTCTCTTTCCCTTTCCAAATCTATCAATTCAATTCAATCCAGAAAACATCCATTATAGAACTATTATGAAGCAGGTCTTACCGTTGAAGTTCTCAATGTAAAATTCTGCTAAATAAGTCACAAGAACTCAGTGTTGGGAGGGATCTTTGAGATCAGCTAGTTCAATGTATCCCTAAACATGAATGTCCTCAGCAACATCCCTGACATGTTGCCATCAGAATCTGATGGAGGGCTTGGTTCAAACATTAAGATGATGGTGGGGGTAATGACTGTGGTGGAGGAGATAACTAATGTTTTTATAGTGCTTTAATGTCTACCAAGTGACGCGCACACATATGTATGTGTGTGTATATAATTTCATTTGATGTGTACAACAATCTTGAGTTGAATATAATTATCTCCATTTTACAAATGAGAAAAGTGAGGATCACAAAGGTTAAGTGAGTTTCTCAGAAACACAAAGTAAGTAAGTGTCTAAGACAGAATTTTAGATATTCTCAACTCCAAGTGTGGTGCTCTATCCACTATCCCACAATCTACCCACCTCCAATGCAGGCCATTCCTCTTACGGGTTTATCCAATTGTTAGGAGAATTGTTTGGTTTTAATTATTTTTTAATATTATCAAACATTTATTTTTCCTCCTTCCCATCTTCCCTGATGACCATTAGAGGGGTGAAAAAGAAAGCAGGGTAAAACAAAATGCTTGTAACATATAAGTATAGCTAATTAATTATTATAATAATTCTGTATTATCTGAGTCCAAAACTTTGTGTCTTATTCTTTATTATGCTGTCTCATTTTATAATTATTAGTTATTTTGTAGCATGTTTTCATACATTTCTAAATTTTCATACAGCTCAAACATTTTCATACATTTCTTCTTTTGAGAATTATCTGTTCATATCTTCGACCATTCCTCTCTTTGTGAATCATTTAAATATTTGAATAATTTCCCTAGATTTCATAGAAATCATATCTTTATCAAAAAAACTTACAAGTATTTTTTATAGTTATTTCATTTCTAATTTTAGCAACATTGATTTTATTTGTGCAAAATCCTTTCAATTGCATGGATTTCCCTTTATTTTATTCTCTTATACTTTTTCTCTCTCTTTTTTCCATGACCCCTTTTTATATAGAAGAGGGGCATAAAGCAGTGGTATGCATGACACCAATGAGCTATGCTTGATGCAATCAGTTTCCATTCCCCTCTTTCTTCTTTTCCCTCATCCAGACTCTAATCACTTATTCTTATCCTTTCTTTTACATCTCTCTTCATGATGCCCCCCCTCTAAACTTAAGGTTTATTTTACTTATTATTAATTCTTCCCTAGAACTATCCCTTTTCTTAATCATCCTTATTCCCTTTTCATTTTTTTTCTTTTTCCCCTGGTGGATTAAATGTAGTGTGTGTGTGTGTGTGTGTGTGTGTGTGTGTGTGTGTGTGTGTGTGTGTGTGTGTGTTCTTTCCCATCACCCTGCCACAATCAGTTTGGCTAAAAATGAGGTTCAAATGACATGGTGCATCTCTTTCTATTTAGTATAGACTTTACTAGAACTTTACGTATATGTTACAATAAAAGCTCTCCCCTTTCTATTCTTTTTTTCCTTCTTATGTTTAATTTCCCTCCTCCCTTTTTCTTCTTTTCAGATCATTAAAACATAACAAAAATCAAAGTTATTATTCAGCCCTGATATTTTCATCAGGCATGCTTGGAAGTACTTGATTTCACTAAAAATCCATTTTTTTTTCCATGGGAGCCAAGATGGTGCTATGAAAGGAAGGAACTACCAGAGCTCTCTCTCAAATTCTGTCAGATATGTCTTAAAAAAGTGAATCTGAGCAGATTTGAGAGAGTTAGAAGCCACTAGTAGACTGAGAGGGGTAGGAGCACCAGGCACGCAGAATGGCACCAGACCAACTAGGAACAGCAGAGGAATCCAGCCAGAAAGTGGGGCTAGGAGAGTGCTGGGTTAGCACAATGCTGGAGCAGGAACGGGCCCAGAGTGGAAGTATCAGCTACTGCCATGATTGAGCCCCAGGCTTCTCAGCCCAGACTCCTGTCTGTCAGATTTCAGAACCTGCGGCTAGGGGAGCAGCTAGCCCGGGGGGCCCTCCAACATGTGAATTCTATCAAACATTCAAAGAACAATTAATTCCTATACTTTATAGGTTATTGGGAAAATAGGTGAAGAAGTCCTACCAAAATTCTTTTTATGACACAAATATGGTACTAATACCTAAACCAGGAAGAGTCAAAACAGAGAAAGAAAATTATAGACCAATTTCCCTAATGAATATTGATGCAAAAATTTTCAATAAAATATTAGCAAAAAGACTGCAGCAATTTATCATGAGAATAATACACTATGATCAGGTAAGATTTATTGCAGGACTGCAAGGCTGGTTCAATATTAGGAAAACTATCAGCATAATTGATATATCAACAACACAACTAGCAGAAACCATATGATCATCTCAATAGATGCAGAAAAAGTCTTTGGCAAAATACAACACCCATTCCTATTAAAAACACTAGAAAGCATAAGAATAAATGGAGCCTTCCTCAAAATTATAAACAGCATCTACTTAAAACCATCAACAAGCATTATTTGTAATGGGGATAAGCTAGATGCATTCCCAATAAGATTGGGGTGAAACAAGGATGTCCACTAACACCCCTACTATTCAATTTGGTACTCGAAATGCTAGCTTTAGCAAGAAGAGAAGAAAAAGAAATTGAAGGAATTAGAATAGGCAAGGAAAAAAACAAATTATCCTTTTTTGAAGATGGTATGATGATTTACTTAGAGAATCCTAGAGAATTAAGTAAAAAACTACTTGAAATAATAAACAACTTTAGCAAAGTTGCAGGATATAAAATAAACCTACATAAATCCTTGGCATTCCTATACATTACTAACAATGCCCAAAAGCAAGAGATAGAAATAGAAATTCCATTTAAAATTACTGTAGACACTATAAAATATTTGGGAGTCTATCTACCAAGACAAACCTAGGGCCTATATAACATAATTATAAAACACTTTTTGCACGAATAAAGTCAGATCTAAATAAATGGAAAAATATCATGTCTATGGTTAGGCTGAGCTAATATAATAAAAATGACAATTTTACCAAATTAATTTATTTATTCACACCATAACCATTGTACTACTAAAAATATTTTACAGAGCTGAAAAAATAATAACAAAATTCATCTGGAAGAACAAGAGTTGTACAATATCTAGGGAATTAACGAAAAGAAATGCTAGGGAAGGTGGCCTAGCCATACCAGATATTAAACTGTACTATAAAGCAGCAGTCATCAAAACTACCTGGTACTGGTTAAGAAACAGAGTGCTGGATCAGTAGAATAGGTTAGGTACACAAGATGCAGTAGTCAACAACTATAGCAATCTACTCTTTGATAAACCCAAAGAATCCAGCTTCTGGGCTAAGAATTCACTATTTCATAAAAACTGCTGGGAAAATTGGAAAATGGTAGGGCAGAAACCAGGCATGGAGGAGATCAGGCAGAGCTGTAGCAGTTACCAGACTTCTCCACCCACAAATGCCAAAGACAACAGAGCAGGTCAGTGAGAAAACTGCTGGATTTCAGTGAGAGAGGTATGCGGGCTGGCCCCAACCTTGGGATTGGCAGAGGTGGCACAGCAGCAGAAGCAGGAAGATCCTACTTCTGCTTTCAGAGCAACAGTGTCAGCTGCTTTCAGAGTCCCTGGCCCACATGGTGGGAGGAATCAAGTGGCAGATCAGAGCTGGAGTGCAGGGAGCGCTTTGCTGGTGCAGAGACAGGGTTCTCTTCCTTTGCCCTGTTTGGATCTGAATTGCAGTCCTGGCTGGCAGTTCTTGGGGGAGGAGGAGTACTGGGGTGGCAGATCTTGCAGTGACTATGGAGAGGGAGTCCTCTTGGTAGCTTCATGGCAGAAAGGAGTGCTCTTACTCATGGACTAGAGCACAGACCAGGAGAAGAGTATCATATCACTCAGAATAGAAGTACCTCTGAAAACAGCAGTGCAAGCCCCTGAAGCTTGGGACAAAGCACTCTCTACTCTGAAAGTAGTCATACCCTGGCAAAAATCTCAAGGGTCAAGTAGTTGGCTTGGAACATAAGCAAGCAGCGAAAAAGTACTCAGAGTATATAATCTTTTTTTGTGACAAAGAAGATCAAAACATACAGCCAGAAGAAGTCAATAAAGTCAAAGAGCCTACATCAAAAGCCTCCAAGAAAAATGTGAATTGGTCTCAGGCCATGGAAGAGCTCAAAAAAGATTTGGAAAAGCAAGTCAGAGAAGTAGAGGAAAAATTGGAAAGAGAAATAAGAGTGATGCAAGAAAATCATGAAAAACAAGTGAACAACTTGCTAAAGGAAACCCCAAAAATACTGAAGAAAATAATACCTTAAAAATACACTAATGCAAATGGCAAAAGAGCTCCAAAAAGACAGTGAGGAGAAGGATGCCTTAAAAGGGAGAATTGGCCAAATGGAAAAGGAGGCCCAAAAGACCACTGAAGAAAATAGTACCTTAAAAATTAGAATGGAGCAAGTGGAAGCTAGTGACTTTATGAGAAATTAAGAAATTATAAATAGAACCAAAAGAATGAAAAAATGGAAGACAATGTGAAATATCTCATTGGAAAAACCACAGACCTGGAGAATAGATCCAGGAGAGATAATTTAAAAGTCATTGGCTTACCTGGAAGCCATGCTCAAAAAAAGAGCCTAGACATCATCTTTCAAGAAATTATCAAGAAAAATTGCCCTGATATTCTAGAGCCAGAGGGTAAAATAGTAATGGAAAGAATCTACCAATTACCTCCTGAAAAAGATCCCAAAAAGAAAACTCGTAGGAATATTGTTGCCAAATTCTAGAGTTCTCAGGTCAAACAGCAAATATTACAAGCAGCCAGAAAAAAACAATTTGAGTATTGTGGAAACACAATCAGGATAACACAAGATCTACCAGCTTCTACATTAAGGTACTGAAGAGCTTGGAATATGATATTCTGGAGGTCAAAGGAGATAGGATTAAAACCAAGAATCACATACCCAACAAAACTGAGTATAATACTCCAGGGCAAGATAAGGACTTTGAATAAAATAGAAAACTTTCAAGCTTTCTTGGTGAAAAGACCAGAGCTGAATAGAAAATTTGACTTTCAAATACAAGAATCAAGAACAGCATGAAAAGGTAAACAGGAAAGAGAAATCATAAGGGACTTACTAAATTTGAACCATTTTGTTTGCATTCCTACGTGGAAAGATGATATCTGTAACTCATGAAACCTTTCTCAGTATTAGGGTAGTTGAAGGGAATATACATAGATACATACATACATATATACATACATACATATATCCATCCATACATACATACATATATACATACATACATACATATATATACATGTATATATATATATGTATATATATATGTGTGTGTGTGTGTATATATATATATACATATATATATATAGACAGTGGGCACAGGGTGATTTGAATATGAAGGGATGATAACTAAATAAATAAAATTAAGGGGTGAAAGAGGAATATATTTGGAGAAGGAGATAGGGAGAGATAGAATGGAGTAAATTATCTCACATAAAAGTGGCAAGAAAAAGCAGTTCTATTGGAAGGGAAGAGGGGGCAAGTGAAAGGGAATGAATGAATCTTGTTCTAATCTGATTTGACTTAAGGAGGGAATAACATACACACTCAAATGGGTATCTTACCCTACAGGAAAGTAGGGAGGAAGGGGATAAGAGATGAGGGATGATAGAAGGGAAGGCAGATTGGGGGAGGAGGTAATCAAAAGCAAATACTTTTGAAAAGGGACAGGGTCAAGGAAGAAAATTGAATAAAGGGGAACAGGATAGTATGGAGGGAAATATAGTTAGTCTTTCACAACATGACTGTTGTGGAAGTGTTTTTCATAATGATACATGTGGCCTATGTTGAATTGCTTGCCTTCTCAAGGAGGATGGGTGGGAAGGGAAGAAGGGAGAGAATTTGGAACTCTAAGTTCTAAAAATAAATGCTCAAAAAAAGTTGTTTTTACATGCGACAGGGAAATAAGTTATAAAGACAATAGGGTATAGAAATCTATCTTGAACTACAAGAAAGTAAAGGGAAAGGGGATAAAGGGGGGAATGGGGTGAGAGAAGGGAAGGCAGACTGTGGAAAGGGGCAATAAGAATATATGCCACCTTGGGGTGAGGGGGAGGCTAGAAATGGGGAGAAAATTTTTTTTTATCTTTTTTTTTTAAATTTATTTTTGACATGTTTGGTTTGCAGCATTGATTTTCACAGGCATTTGAATTACAAATTTTCTCCCCATTTCCTCCCCCCCCCACTCCAAGATGGCGTACATTCTGGTTGCCCTGTTCCCCAGTCTGCCCTCCCCTCCATCGCCCCATTCCCCTCCCATCCCCCTTTGCCTTCCTGTCTGCCCTGTTCCCTTCCCATCCACCCTCCCTAAGAAGCCAAGCAATTCAACATGGGCCCCATGCATATCATTATGTATAACCCTTCCACAATACTCATGTTGTGAAAGACTAACTATATTTTGCTTCTTCCTAACCTATCCCCCTTTATTGAATTTTCTCCCTTGACCCTGTCTCTTTTCAAAAGTGTTTGTTTTTGATTATCT
>CM053626.1:196562036-196573368 GCA_028646595.1 Phalanger gymnotis | reverse complement strand
GATTTGTATTACTCTGTCATATTAATAACTCTTAATAAATGCTTGTTGGATTGAGTCAAATTGTCCTTAGACCTATTACCTATCAAAGCAATCAAAATTCTTTGAAGCCCTGCATCAATTCAACATTCAGTAGAAAAGGTCTGACATTGATAGTCTCCAAGGGCTAATTAAACTGTCTGGTTATCTCCCTATCCTTTTACCTGTCTTCCTCTTTCTACCTCCATGCCCCAAAATACATAACTGAAATGTTACAAAGTAGTTGCCCATCAATTGAAGAATATTACACAAAGTAGTTATATGACAATATGACATAGGAGCTTTAATGACCCCTGCAATTGTACCTGTAGTGTCAAAAACCAGATGAGAACATGATCTACTGATTATAATGAATGAGCATAAGCTAGTCAGGAATTGCTTTTATCCACTCAGAGTGGGGAAAGGATGGATATCACTCATTAGAAGTAAGCTATCTTATTCCTCTATCACCAATCCTAAAGCCATTCTACATATAAATTTTCCTCTCTATATTATTGCTTCTTATGGTATCACAGGATTTTAGATTTAGATTAGAAGGGACCCTAGAAACCATCTAGTCCAACACATTAATTTCACAGGTGAGGAAACTGAGGCCTAGGAAGGTTGTAGCACAGCTTAACCAAATAATAAGGACTAGATATGACTGCATCATATATCTATAGAATAAAGTTTGAATTTTGTACCCTGGGATTCAAGGCTCTCCGTAAAGTGTTTCTAACTTACCAAATTTTCCCAGTACTTGACATGAAATCTTCCACTTCAACCAAACTGATTTAATTGCTGAATCTCAAGATGTCTTATATATTCCTGCCTCTCTGTTTATGCTGCTGCCTCTACCTGTAATCCTTTATATTTTTTCTAAGTCCAATTCGTACTGTAAGGCCATTCTTACTTCCTTGAGGAAACCTTCTCTAGCCATTCCAGAACACAATGAGCTATTCAGCCTCTGAACTACTATGATATCACAATCTGTAATTGCTCTGATCCTTCTAGCCTCTGAACACCTATAATATTACAATTCATTCCACTCATTTGGCAGTTAGCATGTACTACCTTCCAGGACCTAGCATGGAGCCTTAGGAATAGAAAGTACACATTAAATTGTGGTTGATGAGGTCAGTCTCACAGCACATTAAAAGAGACATAGCTTCCAAGAATAAGGAGGCAATATCCTCACTGTTTTCTGTCTTTGTTAGACCTCATTCAAAGTATGATATTCAGATCTTGAAACCATAATTGAAGAAGGACTTTGATAAACCAGAAAGATACCAGAAGACAATTATTATGGTAAAGGGCTTTAAGTCTATGTCATATGAGGATCTATTGATGAAACTGAGGATGCCTAGCCTGGAGAAGGGAAGACTAAGTGGGGGCATGAGAGATTTTCTTAAATGGAGGCTTTTATCATGTGGAAGAAATATTATAGGTGTTTTGTTGGACCTTTATAGGGCAGAATCAAAAACAATGAGTGGAAATTGAAGAAAAAAATGATAGATTCAAATTGTAACAACAACAAAAGCAAGTTACTAGCAATTAGAGCTGTCCAAAAGTAGAATGGAATATCTAAAGAGGTGATGGATTGGCCCTCCTTAGAGGGCTTCAAGAAGAGTTTGATAACTACTGGTCAAGTATGTTATATTATAATGTGAATGTGGATTTTCTTTTTATCAATGACCTCCTTTGAGCATATGTCTAGTAGTGGAATCTGTGCCAAAAGGTATGGTTATTTTGGTCACTTTATTTACATAATTACAAATTGCTTTCCAAAGTGGTTTCACTGATTCACAACTCTGATATCCTTCAGGATATAAGTTGAACTAGAAGGCCATTGAGGTCCCTATCAATTCTCAAATTCTGTGATTCCATAAGTATATCTGGGACAGCCAATGCAACTAGACGATGAGTTGGATTTAGAGCTGAACAGGGAAAGGAAAATGAGCCAGTTCCAGGAAATTGAAAAACTCCTTTAATAATACCAAACTTCTCATGAAAGTAAAGGGACATCTTTTAAATAATAACATTTGACTGATGTTGCTAAAAGGTATCAAACATGGAATAAAATAGACTCCAAAAAACTGAATATGAATATCATTCAGAGGGCAATGGAGAGGTGCATGATGGGTGTGAGTAGGCTGAAATATATCACAAATAAGTAATTCCAGAGAAAATAGGAGTAAAAGGTGATAGTAGGTAAATGTAAGATGAGAAGAATTGATGGACTGATTATTAGGCAAGACTGAGAGATACAAGTGGAAGAGTCAGACTGCTCGACTTCTCTCCTCATGATGCTAGGAGAAATCTAGCCTAACCAATGGCAGAATGGGTAGACACCACATGGTAAACTTAGGGTACAGTAGATATAAGACTGACACAGGATAAGCAGGCATAAATGGGCTGTGATTTGTATAATTGCAGGGAATATCCAAGCTGATGTGCTCATAGATCTATTTGAATACCAAAGTACATATAAAACTATAAATGTCAGATATTATTTTAATTGATTTTTAAAGTTTGTATGTATATAGATAGATATAGATGTAGTATTTTCACCATTTCATTTTTTCCACTTCCCTACTGAACTATGTAAATTTTTTTGTTTTAAAAAGGAAAAAAAAATCAATAAAACTAAACCAAATATCAGTTAAATTTAATGATATATGTATTTTATATATATATATATACATATGTATGTATGTACGTATTATTCTACCTCCACTTGTGCAAAGCAGAGAGGGAGGTAAAAATGTCAGGTATTATTACAGTTTTTCATGTGTATAAGGTACAATACTAAATCCTATGGAAAGGGAAAATTATAAAAGAGAGAAGAAATTGGGGTGCATGTGTGTTTTAAAAAACATTTAAGAGAGAACAGAAACAAGATGGTAGAATACAGGCAGCAACCCAGATGAGCTATCTCAACATTCCCCTCCAAACAACTTTAAAACAAATCAAATTCTAGACTGGCAGAGCAAAGAAAAGTCAGAGTGAGACATTTTGCCAGCCTAAGATAACCTAGGAAGTCTGCAGAAAAGGTATGTAACATTGGGTCAGCATGAACAGGGCAGAAGAACCAGCCACAGACCTTGGAGGCAGCCCAACAGGCATACACACAGAAGTACCGGCAGCAGGCTATGGAAGCAGCCATAATAGTTGTGGCAGCAACAGATTCAAGAGTTCTAAGTCCAGAGATGTTTTGAGAAATAGTACTAGGGTAGAGAGGAGCCCTTGTGGTCACTCACAAGGGAGCCAGGGCTCCAGTCAGAGTTCCAAGACAGAGAGGATTGCTAACATATGTGGCTACAGGAAAGCAAGGCCGGGAGAATGACTTGCACTTGTGGCTACAGAGAAGGAATACCCTTCCTGAGTTAAAACCAGAGCACAGATCACAAAAGCAGTGACCACATCTCTCCCCAGATCACCACCCTGGAAGCACCAGAACTTGTAGACTCCCAGAATTATTATGAAAACTAAAGCACAAAAACTGCTGAAGTTAGGGGTAATTGACCTAGAAAATAGATCAAGGAGAAATTATTTGAGAATTATTATACTACATAAAAGCCATGATCGAAAAAGAATGTAGGCATCATATTTCAAGAAATTATAAAGGATAACTGCTTTCATATCTTAGATCCAGAGGGTAAACTAGAAATTGAAAGAATTTACCCATCACCTCCTGACAGAGATCCAAAAATGAAAACTCCCAGGAATAAATAGGTAAATTCTAGAGCTCCCAGGTCAAGGAGAAAAAGTTACAAGCATCAAAAAGAAACAATTCAAATATTGTGGAACTACAGTCCAGGTCACACAAGATTTAGCAGCTTCTATGTTAAAGGAATGAAGGGCTTGGAATATATTCCTAATGGCAAAGGAGCTAGGATTGCAATCATGAATAACCTGCCAAGAAAAACAGTATAATCTTGTAGGGGGCAAAATGGATATTTAATGCAATAGAGGACTTTCAAGCATTCCTGAAGAAAAGACCAGAACTGAATAGAAAATTTGACATTCAAACACAAGTGATAAGAGAAGCATAAAAATGTGAACATGAAAGAGTAATCAAAAGAGATGCAATAAATCTAAACTGTTTACATTACTATATGGGAATATGATTCATGTAACTCCGAAGAACTTTTTTCATTATTAGTGCAGTTAGATAGAGTCCTCTATTTTTCAGAGCAGCTAGATGACACAGTGGATAAAGTGCCAGGCCTGGAGTCAGGAAGACTCATGTTCCTGAAATCAAATCTAGCCTTAAATACTTATTATCTGTTTGTTCTAGGCAAGTCACTTAACCTTATTTGCTTCAGTTTCTTCATCTGTAAAATGAGCTGGAGAAGGAAATGCCAAACCACTCCATTATTTTTTACAAGAAAACACACAAAGTCAGACATCAGTAAAATGACTGAACAAAACATGGACAAAGCGCATGAAAGGAAATCCAAAAATAAAAAACAAAGGCGAGAGAAAAAGGGATGTACTGAGAGAAGAGAAAAGGGTGAGATAGAATGGAGAAGTTGTTTTTTTTAACCTAAAAGAGGCTTACAAGGAAGAGTTTTTATAGTGGAAAGAAAAAAAAAGGGGTGACGAGCAATGTCTGAACCAAATTTTCATAGTAATTAATTCAAAGAGGGAAGAATATATTTACACACTCAGTTGGGCATAGAAGTCTATTTTACCCAAAAGAGAAGTAAGAGAGGAAGGGGAGAGATGATAAAAGGAAAGACAAATTAAAGGAGGCAGTGGTCAGAAGCAAAATAGATTTTTGAGGAACAGGATTTTAAAAAGAGAGAAGATAAGCAGAAGAAAATAGAATGGATGGAAATACAAATTTAGGAATCATAACTTTGAATGTGAATTGGATGAGCTCACCCATAAAATGGAAATAGATAGTAGAATTAAGTAGAAATCAGAATTCAACAGTATGTGACTTACAAGAGACATACTTGAAACAGAAAGACACACAAAGAGGTAAAATAAAAGGCTGGAGCAGAATCTATTATGTTTCACCTGTGGCAAAAGACAATCATGATCTCAGAAAAAATAAAAGTAAAAAAAAAGACCTAATTAAAAGAGATAGGGAAACTATTTTTTGCTAAAAGTTATCATAGACAATGGATAGTTTTTGGAAGAAGAAATCAAAGATATCTATAATCATAGAAAAAATGTTCCAAATAATTGATTAGAAAAATACAAGTTAATGAAACTCTGAGGTAGCACCTCACACTTCTCACAAATGACAGATGCTAGATGGATGAGAAAAACAAGGCATAGTAATGAACTCTTGGTAGAGTTGTAAACTGATCCAACCATTCTGAAGAATGATTTGTAACTATGTCCCAAAGTTTCAAAATTGGGTATAATCTTTGACCCAGTAATATCACTGCTAGGTCTGTACGTCAAGAGATCAAAGGGAATGGAAATAGACCTATATGCACAAAAATATTTATAGCAGCTCTTTTTGTGGTGTCAAAGAACTGGAAATTGAGGGGATGCCCATCAATTGAGAATAACTGAACCAACTGTGGCATATGATTGTGATGGAGTACTATTGTGCTATAAGAAATGATGAGAAGAGTGGTTTCAGGGGAAAAAAACAGGACAAGACCTATACGAACTGATGCAAAGTAAAATGAGAAGAGATCATTGGGCACAGTAACAGCCATGTTGTAATAATGAGCAACTGTGAAAAACTTAGCTGCCCTGATCACTACAATGAGCTAAGAAAATTCCAAATGACTCATAATAAAAAAATGCTATCCATCTCCAGAGAGAGAACTAATGAACTCTGACAGAAAATCTAAATATAATTCTCCTGATTTCTATATTTGGCCCCTTTTCATCATATTGTGAACATAGGAATGTGTTTTACATGATTTCATATTTATAATAACTGGTATAATTTTATTTGCTTCCTCAGTGGATTGGAGGGACAGTAGGGAGGGAAAGAATTTGGAATTCAAAATTTAAAAAGAAAAGAATGTTACATATAAATAAAGAAAAAAAGAAAGAGTCATCAAGCAATAGAATTGCCCCCAATGTTAGATCAAAACTAATGCCAAATGCTGTAATTAATTAGATGACATGTAATGGGGTCATATAGAATTGCTAATTATAGTAGGATATTTTTGTCAATTGACCAATAACTTTAACACCTTCGAAGAAAGAAAAACCACCTTTCAGTTGTATAAAGAAAACATGACAAAAGGCTGTATCCAAAGGGATCAACAAAAAATCACATTTATCCATAAATTATTTCAGACTAAAGTCCAGATTATGTTCCCTCAGAAAAATGTATCTCTATTTTTTGCCAGGAAGATAAATATTAAAGCAATATGAATGAGTTTCCAAAGAAAGGGACCACTTTCACAAAACACATAGGTAAATGCTCACCAGCAATAATCTTAGATTGATGAAACTAAGTTTTAAATTGATTCTACAAAGGATAGATATGAAGTTCTATTGATTAGACTGGCATCTGAAAACCCTGAAGGCTGTACATTTTCAGAAATAAAAATGAAATTGGGCTCATGAGGTGTGTCTGTGACTCTCTTTGGAGATTACATTGTACAAATGAGTCTTGAATATAAACGGAGGATGAAAAATATTCATTATGACTAAGACACTATTACTGGACAAGTTCATGATTACTCATTGATGTTAATAGCTTATTTTCTTCAAAGTCAGCTACTAAAAGAAGGGTCATCCATTTGTCAAAATGGTGTGCCCCATTCTGAAAACTGTTGGGCTACGAACTTAGTTACTGAGATGAGAGATGCATACTTCAGATCAAGACTGTTGGCCCAAAACAATTATGTGTAATTCTCTTTTGTGAATTTTATGGTCCTAGCAAACTAGAATTCTTGCTGTTCCTCATGCACAACACTACATATCTTATCACCTTGCCTTTGCATGTTTTTTTTTCCTTGCCTATAATTCATTCTCTCCTCACCTCAACTTCTGAGATTCCTTTGTTTTCTATAAAACACTAATTGGTCTCCTCCCTTCCCCCACCAACCCAAAAATTTTAAAAATTACTTTGTTTTTGAGGCAGCTATGTGGCACAGTGGATAGAGCTCTTAGACTTAGCACAGTGCCTGGTCCATAGTAGGCACTTAATAAATATCTATTGACTGTTTATTGAAGTCAAAAATGTCTGGCATCGAATCTGGCCTTGGATACTTACTAACCGTGAGACAAGTCATTTAACTTCTGTTTGTCTCAGTTTCCTCAGCTGTAATATTGACAACGTCTACCTTCAAGAGCTGTGGAAACAATCAAAAAAGATAATACAAAGCAATTAGCACAGTGTCTAGCACAATTAGCTCATAATAGGCACTATATAAATGCTTATTCCATTCCCTTCCTTTTCCTCCCTCCCAAGTTAAAATGTTGTTCCTTAAAGGCCGAGGACCTAATCAAAGGAAAAAAGGGCTGATGATAAGGCATTAAACTATAAACATGTTACCATGCCATGTGAGGCATTTATGAAATGTGAACATTAAGTAACACCATAGATAGAAGGATGGTAGGCCATACTCACCACTTGACCTTTAAAAGACAGTCCAAGTGGAAGTCATTCTCTAAAATGAACCCAGCTCCTGATGAATTGGATAGCATGTGCTTGAAGCTAAAGATAGGAAAGCTGCAAAAAGACTGTGGAGCTAAGAGACGGGAATCCTTTGGAAAATCATCAAATGAAATAGGGTGAGGACACTAGGAACAAGCTTGTTTAAGATGATCAAATGGAGAAAGTCACTAAATATCTGTTTGTTTTAGATGTTTTTTTATTGTATTACTAAACACTGTTAACCACCAGCATTTGCTAGCCTAGCTTTACTTATTTAAAATGTAACTGGAAGGAAGCAATTCTGTGTAGGAGGGTGGGACAAATCCAGAGAAGAGAGAAAGAAAGATCCAACACTAAGATGTTTTTGTTTGGTGGGAGCCTGGGGCCAGAAAAAATACAGAAAATTCTTTGATACAGCTTCCCTGAATAGAAAAGAAATATTACAAAAAGAAACTCATGCAGGCAGTGAATCACTTGTAGGATAAGAGAGGGTCTAATAGGTGTGTTGAACAACCCTGATCACCTGTCTACCACACCACCACTATATGTATATATTTTGCATATAATTATGTGTATACATATTATTTCCTCTCCTCAAGGAATTTAAGCCACTTGAAGACGAAGACTTTCATTTTTGTCCTTGTATCTCCAGTTTCTAGCTTAGCATCTGACTTATAATAGATGTTTCATAAATATTTGTTGATTGATTGATTATACATATTAATTTTGTGACCAGGAGTGACTCTGTTAATTTCTCAATGCTCCAAGACAATTTTCTAAGATTATAATTAACAGACTAATTACAGATTTGTCTGAATTTCTAAAGGGATTTTTCCACAGAGGAAGTTCTCTGACATTGGTGATATTGATCATCTGAATTAAAATAAAAACCAAAAAGAAATGGCTAGGCTTTGGGGACGCAGAGGTAGAAACAAGTGTTCTCTATCCTCAAGCAGTTTGTGAGAATACAATACAAAAACCGATAATCAAATACAAAGTAATTATAAGAGGTAGAGAGAGCTAAGGACTATAAATTATGTTAAATATATTGGACTATGGTTGCTACCAAAGTTGCAGTGTTCTCAAGAAATTTGCATGCTTCCTCTGGACTTAAGAATAGTTTCTGAGTAGCACTTAAAATGAGCCAGATGATAGGTATCATCAGAAAAGAACCAAGGATTTGACACTCTAAAACTCTACTGTCACTTAACTAAGTATTAGGAAAAGGAGAAAGCCTGGATAGATACGGGAAGCTGTCTGGTAATGGAAGTGAGTTCTGTAGTTAAAATTTAATGAATCTACAAACAGCCAGGAGCTTCCAGAGGGGGCATCTCCCACAGCAGACAGAAAGATACTTCTTTTTCTTGAACATAAAAGATCAAAACATTGTATGCTGAGCTCCTTCATGTCTTTGATTTGTGTGGAGAAATGTATCCAAAGCAGGAGGATTAGTGCAGAGACCTTGAAGTAGGCACAGGTTTCAAAGTAGAACACTAGGAGCTCTAGAAGGAATACATCTGGGTTTTTGAGAGTCCCTCAAGCCAATTGGCAATATCTATGTTTGTAATCACACTAAATGAAAATGCAGCTGAGTGAAATGCTCAGGAGTAGATACTCAAGGCAAAAAATGTCTTGCTTTTTGTTGAATGTAGCAACAACTCGTCCACCAAAAAGAGTTTGGCAAATACCAATGTTTTACTTTGTTATTGTTGTTTTCTTTTGTAGGAAAGGTATGCCTGAGAGAGGTTATATTTTTGGATGATTCTCTGACTTTGATGAAAATGAACTAAGAAATGTAATTTAATGGACCTGAATATTTTCCTTGTAATTCAGAGGAACTTAGAACTTGGGGCGATGACTTGTGTTGGCAGTGTTTGGGTTCTTAGGTAGTGACTTTGGGCTTTTAAAACTAGAAAAAATTTGCCTTGTTCTTAGAACCATGGATCAATCATCTGTTTGAACCCATCTCAATATGGCACATATTTGTGGAGGTGTGGGTATGGGTGTGTGAGGAAAACAATTTGTTTTTCACTCATTTTTCATTCTGGAGTCCAGAATTGTGGAGCAAACTGATATGGATTGGATAGAGTTTAGTCAATACTGACCTCCACAGCCATTTAGTTCCTGAAACCATGAGTGGCCCCATGCAAATCCTGGGTTGCAGCTGAACATGGCTTGAGAACCACTCATGAAGGTGGTGTCAATTGTATTTGAATCCTGATAATGAATGTATTTGGTCCTACAAACATATGCCTTGAATCAGACAATTTTGTACAATATCTCATAGAATCTAAGATTTGGCTTGCAAAGAAAACTGATTTGGATGAAGCAGAGCACAGAAGGAAAAACACAAAAAGAGAAAAGGGAAAGAAGGAAGGATGGAAGAAGAAAGAGGGAGAATGGTTAGATAGACAATAAGAGAAGGAAGAAGGACTGAGAAGTAGGGTACTTGGAGTAAAGAAAGCTTTATGGAAGGAGAAAGGAGATAAAAATTCTGCCCAAATGGTACAGAAGAAATAAACCTAAGGAGGAGACTTCTAGGAGCCTCATTGTATCCTGGGATACATTGGCTGGAGCCAATTCAAATCAGGTCTTATAAGTTTATCATTAAATTTTCAGTGTTGAGTATTCATAACTCAGAAATCAGAGGGGAGGCAGAGCCAAGATGGTGGCTGGAAAGCAGGGCCTTGAGTAAGCTCTCCCCCAAATCCCTCTAAACACCTGTTGAAAATGGCTCTGAACAAATTCTAGAGCGGCAGAACCCACAAAATGGCAGAGGGAAACAGGTCTCCAGCACAGGAGAGCCTGGATAGTCATCAGGAAGGGTCTATTGCAGAGTGCTGAGAACAGAGGGCAGCCTGGCATGGGACAGACCAGACTCAGAATCAGCCACCCGGAATAGAACTTAGGGCCATGAAACAGTGAGCTGTGGCAGTTATCAGGCTTCTCAACCCACAAATGCCAAAGAACAGGTTGGGGGAAACTGCGGAATCAAGTTCAGAGAGGTCCTATCACCAGCCCTGGGTTGGGGGGCAGAAGTGGTGCAGTGGTGGCAGTGGCAGCAGCAGGGAACTCCTGAGGCTGTATCCAGAGCTACAGCATCAGTTGCTTCCCAAGTCCCTGGCTCACACTGTGGGAGGATTCTAGCAGCGGATCAGAGCAGGAGTGCAAGGAGCACTTTGTGGGCAAAAAGGCAGATTCTCTTCCCATGCCCTGCTTGGATCCGTATTGCAGTCCTGGTTGGTGGTTCTTGGAGGAGGAGGAGGAGCACCGTGGTAACAGAGTGGTGGAACAGAAGTAGCTCTGAAAACAGCAGTGCTTGGATCCTAAAGCTTGGGACAAAATACTCTCTACTCTACAAGCAGTCATATCCTGACAAAAAGCTCAATGATCAAAGTAGTTGGCTGGGAACATGAACAGTCAGTGAAAACAAACTCAGACTCAAAGGCAGACTCAAACTCAAACTCTAGATTCCTTTTTTGGTGACAAAGAAGATCTGAACATACAGCCAGAAGAAGTCAGCAAAGTCAAAGAGCCTACATCAAAAGCCTCTAAGAAAAATATGAATTGGTCTCAGGCCATGGAAGAGCTCAAAAAGGATTTGGAAAAGCAAGTAACAGAAGTAGAGAAAAAAACTGGGATGAGAAATGAGATTGATGCAAGAAAACCATGAAAAACAAGTCAACAGCTTGCTAAAGAACACCCAAAAAATGCTGAAGAAAATAGCAC
>CM053626.1:196523025-196552445 GCA_028646595.1 Phalanger gymnotis | reverse complement strand
GATATTGATGCACATGGTTTTAGAAGGTGCAGCCTGGAGAAACTAGATAAATTGAGTGATAGTTAAATAGTTGCAGAGGAGCCTAAAAACTTCTATGTCCTCAAATAAATAGCACAGTATTGAATCTCTGCCTACTTGCTCATATGACAGCTGTCAGACAAAAGAAGAAAAAAATGTGTCACATACAATTGCTCTGTCTGCATAAAAAGAAGGGCTTAGAGGCCTATCAGCTGAACATCTTCTCACAGCATAGAATTGCTGCTAAGGGTAGAGTTATGGCATGAATGAAGGTTGGGTATAGAGATATGGACTAAATAATAATACAATTATGTGCCTTCAGAACTAGAGAAATGGCTAAATTTAAAGAGTTTTCATTCATACTTCAATATTAACATGGGCAGGAAGTCTCTAGTGAGTTACCCCAGCAATCTATGTTTGTGTGGCATATCTATTAGTGACTCAGAAAAATGCATAGAAAACACACCCATCATATTTACAGATGAGAGAAAGCTAGGAACATAGCTAAAATACTGGATGACTAAATCAGGATCCAAAATCTAATCATGAAATTCAATAGGGATACATGCAAAATTGCATGCTTTCCATTTTCACAAGCTCAGAATGGGGGAGACATGGCTAGATGGTAGTTTGTATGAAAATGTTTTTGGGGGGGTTAATGGACTGCAAGCTTATTATGAGTCAGCAATATGATGCAGCAGCCAAAAAAAAACTAATGCAGTTCTGGGCTTCAACTAGAGGGATTTAGCTTCCAGGAATCAGGATATAATAACATCTCTGTACTCAACCCTAAGCAGACCGCATATGGAGTGTTGTATTCAGTTTAGGGAGCCACAGTTTAGGAAGGATATCAGAAAGCTGGAGGTCATCCAAAGGAAGGCAACTACAATGGTGAAGAGCCTTGAGTCCCCATCATATGAGAATCATAGAAAAATCTCCAGCAACTGGGGCTGTTCAGCCGGGAGAATAAGAGACACGAAGTCAATTTCATAGCAATCTTCGAGTGTGTTTAACAGACTGTCATGAGTAAGATGGATTAAATTTATTCTGTCTGGCCTCAGAGAGTGAAACCAGAAGCAAAGGGAGAAAGTTGAAGAGGGCAAATTTGGTATTAAAGTCAGGAGAAACTTCCAAAAATTTAGATCCATCTCAAAATGGAATGGGATGCTTCAAAAATGGTGGTTCCCTTTTTGTTGGTGGGTTTTTAAGAAGGGTCTAGATGCTCACTTTGGGGGAATACTTTAGTGGGCATTTCTGTTGCATATAGATTGACCTATATAGCTAAGTTCTATTTCAATTCTAACACCCCTCAAATCTATACTAAAGGATACTGAAAACTGGAATAAGAAATGTGTGACTCGAATTGGCTTTGGACAGGGATGGAAAGGAAGATAACAATATCAGTGAGAGTTAAAGAAGAGACACTTAAGTCCAACAAATCAAATTCTGATAATTATGAACTTTATATTATTTGATGTGTTAGTTATTATTTGATTTTTATAATTACAAATGATAGGATTCCAATATGGAGTCACTTAGGTTAACTGGTCCTAATAGACCGTATAGGCGAAATATGCAGTATATACTTTTCAACTGTTAACTCTATGTCAGGCAGATAAGAGTTTTGATTGGATGAACTTGACCTGGTGCAGGGGTCTTTCTCCTTCTGCTACTTTAGTCGGTTAATGAGATTCTCCCATCAGTTTTTGGTCACAATAAAGCAATTCCCCCTACCTGAGTTTTACCCAAGTAAGGGACACTGAGAACTTTTCTACCACATCTGGTCCCCTCCTATATCTGGTGCTAATTATCTGTTCTCAGCCAAGGCCATTCTTAGAGTATATGTCTTCCAACTTGAAACTTCAACTAACACATCTCCCTTTCCCTCTCTAACATACTCCCTCACTCTCAGGCTCCAATGAATTTCTTATATGTAGGGACAAACATCTGTCTGTTTATGTTGTCATAATGTGTTATAGATTTTATCTATCTGTTGGTCATGACACATAACAACACATTTCATGAATATGTCATTTTCCTGAGTACCAATTTTCTAGAACTCCTTGAAACTAGATAATTGTTTTAACCTGAGCTATGAGGCCAAATAAAGCACAGAAGATTTGGATTTGGAAGTCATTAGAGATTGGTATGATTCATGTGGCACATTCATATGATGGAGAACTCACAGAATTAACATGTTGGTATTTGGGTATGTATTTCCATCAGTTTCTTTCCAAGATGCCATTTGTTTCTTAATTGAGAGAACTCAGCTCTGCTTAGGGGTGTTGAAAAGGACAATCTCCACAAGATTAGTTTCCCCTGTTCCTTGACAATGGCAGCCATATTTCTTCCAGGTTGGAGGGCCTGAGAAAAACTCTGAAATTATTCCCCCAAAGCCAGCCAAAGTCTATAGAAATCTGTTTACATTATAATTAACAAAAGGTAAAAAAGGCTTCCTTGGGAAATTTCTGCCCTGAACCCAGGGTTTCAACAAACCACTGAGTGAAAAAGGCATGGCATTATGAGATGGAATTTGGTAGAACTGATCCTAACTAGCTGAAGAAAGGAAGGAAAGAACAAGAAGAATTCAAGCAAGAAATGACCAGAAAACAGACAATGCCAAGCACAATATTTGGGAAAGACACATCTAGTTCATAGTTCCTCTGGATTCTCATTTATAGATTAAGAAGTAATAGAGTATGAGCAGTTGAGTGCAGCTCACAGATTTCCAACTACATTAAAGCTCTATTCCAGTGCCAAGCTTTGATGGGATTCTGCATGAGCTCCTATTAAAGGAAGAATGGAAGCAGAGAAGGATCATTTTAAAAGATGCAGGTGGAAATTCAGAGTCAGCTCTTTTAAAATTTATGAACAGCAGCAGTAATTTAACTTGTGATGGGAACAATTTTATTCCCATTTTAACGAATGCTAATGTTCAAATTTCAGTTATTAAAATTAATCTGGCTCAATTATATTCAGTGGGATTGCGTTCTAGCAGTGCCGATTGATAATAGCAATACATGCTAAGTAGAGCTTTGTGATCTGGGGCATGAACATGACTATGAACACACAAATGGGAGACGGTGGAAAGAGTGTCCCTCTGACCCCCAAAAGCAAAATCCATTAGTAATTCATCACAACTAATAATCTGATGGTATTTTCTTTTCAACAAATGTTTACTGAGAGCCAACTATATGTCCAGCACTACATTGGGAAGATACCAAGATGTAGGAAATATGATTCTTCTCATTGAAAATCTTATATATTTACTGGGGAAATGAGATCATCATTTGTTCTGGACCTGGAATGGAAGCATGGTACAGTATGTAGAAGGTTGGCCGTGAAGTTTGGAAGATATGGTTTTGAGTTCTGCCTCTGATACACATTGGCCGTGTGGCCATAAGCAAGTCACTTAATATTTCAGCAGGTGGCTAGGTAGCATAGTACACAGAGCACCAGGCCTGGAGTCAGAAAGACCTGAGATCATATCCAACCTCAGACACTTATTAGCTGTGTGACCCTGGGCAAATCACTTAACTCTGTTTGCCTCAGTTTCCTCATTCATAAAATGAGCTGGAAAAGGAAATAGCAAACCAATCTAGTATCTTTGCCAAGAAAAGCCCAAGTGGGATCATAAAGAGTCAGACATGAATAAAAAGGACTGAACAGCAACACAAGAACAATAAAACAACAACAAAGGCATCTCTAAAAACCTCTACACTACAAATGAGTGACCAATCTGTATCAATAGGGGTTTCTGCAATTAAAGTTACATATATGGAAGAAATCACAAAAGTGCATCTAATGATATACAATCAATATATAACTACACATAATAACACACGCATTATTAGTAGTATTAATAGTATAACAATCAGCAGCAGCATCACCACCACCATCATTATCATTATTATTAATTGTGACAATAATAAAAATGTCTGACATTTACATTGTGCTTCAGTATTTGCAGTCACTGCATATATTAGCTCACTTGATATTCACATAGAAAAAAATGGGAGAGTTGAAAATCAAAAAACTAAGACTTAGGCTTCCTTCTTTCATTTAGCAGATTCTCCCACCCCCTAGCTATATGGACAACAACTATCAAATAACTTTGTAATAAAATCCAGCATTCATTCCTCAGAGTAGGTGCATATTTCATTTCTGCTATTTGCAATAATTTGTCTGTAATGTCAAAAGTAAATAGTACAGTAAAAATAGGTATATTTTGTTATTGTCTATTAAAGTGAAATCTCTTTTAAGTGAGTATGTCTTATGTGGAAGATCTAATGTGAGGTATAAAATAGTACAAGCCAAGATATGATTAAGTGTCAAATGAGACGATAAATAACTATAGCAGTTTAGAAGAAGCAAAGATAAGTATAGATTGTGTATAGCCAGGGAATGCTTTATGGAGGAAGTGGGACTTATGATGATACTTGAAGGATGGATAGAATAATTGGGATAGATGGATAGATAGATGATAGATAGATAGCAGGTAGAGAGGGAGGAGAGGAGGTAGGGAGGGAGGAGGGGGGAGAGAGAGAAAGACAGAGAGAGAGAGAGAGAGAGAGAGAGAGAGAGAGAGAGAGAGAGAGAGAGAGAGAGAGAGAGAGACAAAGAGACAGAGAGATTGATCGATATTCTGGATTTAGTCAGAGTACCTGGTTTCTCTTCCTAGGTCTTCCACATACAACCAATGTGTCCTTAGACAAGTCACTCAATCTTTCTGAGCTTCATTCTCCTTATCTGTAAAATGAGGGAATCAGATGTTTAAAGTTCCTTCTAATTCTAAATGTATAATCCAAGACATGGAAGATTTTCTGATTGAGGAGTCATGTGATCAGCTATGCTTCAGGAAAATTTGATTAATTCAATAGCTAGTTCTTACATACATTATGGGAAAAGCAGTATTACCTTCATTAGGGGAGGGAGCATAAATATGTGATATAGAATATGTCCTACAAACCAATGCCATAGATTAAAAAAAAATAGACCTTAGTAAGCTCAATGTGGGCAGGTTCTGTGCCATATCTTCATGCTTGTGTCTCTGGGTTGAGTGGGCCCAGACAAGATCCTTTGATTCTCATCTCAGGGGATGAGCCCCAAAATAAATGGGGTAGGAGAGACCAGAGTCATACCTCGCACATTTTAGTACATGGAAATTCTTGCCGTGTTATTTTGTTTTGCGTAATCCTGTTATGGCATTGCCAGTGTTACTGGGCAGCCCTCACAGAAATTGAGGGGCAGGAAAGTACATGTACACCTGTTCAGTTATGTTCCTTGTGTGTGAGTGTGTGTGTGGGGGGAGAGGAGTAGAGCTATGCCTCTTTAATGGCCTCTTTGTCCTTGTTCCTTTAAATTGAAAGCTGTCCCAAAATGTGCGATGACTAACTTTGATAGGCTTATCTCGTCTTAGCAATGCAAGGATCCAAGACAACTCCAAAGGACTCATAATGGAAAATGCTATCCACATCCAGAAAAAGAACTATGGAGTCTGAGTGCAGATTTAAGCATATAATTTGTTCTCTCTATTTTTTTATTCTCTTTTTTTGTTTATTTCTTCTTTCTCATGGTTTCTCCCATTGTTTCTAATTCTTCTTTACAACATGATTAATGTGAAAATAGGTTTAATATGACTAACTATGTAGAGCCTATATCAAATTATGTGCCGTCTTTGGGTGGGGAGAGGGAAGAGATGCAGAGAAAATGTAAAACTCAAAATCCTATGGGAGTAAATGTTAAAAACTAAAAACAAACAAGCAGACTGACAGACAGACAGAGAGACAGACAGACAGACAGACAGACAGACAGACAGACAGATAGATAGATAAATGAATGAATAAATAAGTAAACAACTGAGAGGCCGTCAGTGTTCCTACCCATGCCTCTTAGCTCACATGGGAAGAGGGCTTTGGGGAATAGCAGAGCAGGGTACAAGAGCATTATATATGTTGCTGACTTTTCTGCACAGCTTAGTAATCTCCAAGGTATTGTCCTTAGATTCTTCTTTTCCCTCTATGCTCTCCTGGTCATCTCACTGACTCCCATGTCTTCAACAGTTACCTCTATTTAAATGACACTCAGATCTAACTATCTAATTTCTATGTTACCATTGAACTTAATTACAGATTTCCTATTTCCTACTGTGGGCAGCTAGGTGGTAGAGTGGATAGGGTGTGGGCCTGAAGTCAGGAAGACCTGAGTTCAAATCTAACCTCAGATAGCTGTGTGACCTTGGGCAAGTCACTTAACCCTATTTGTCTCAGATTCTTCATCTGTAAAATGAGCTGAAGAAGGACATGGCAAACTACTCCAGTATCTCTCAAGAAAATCTCAAATGGGGTCACCAAGAGTCAGACAACACTGAAGCAACTGAACAATAATTTCCTGCTGTATATCTTAGATTATTGGATCATACACAGCATAAATATAGAGTTAGTAAAGACTTTGGAGGTCAATGAGTCCAACCTCCTTACTTTTCATGTGAGGAAATAAAGCTCAGAAAGTTTAAGTGACTTCTTCAAGGTGACCCAAGTTCTAAGTGGCAGAAATGAGATTTGAAGTCATGTCCTCCAACTTCAAATCCAGGGCAATTTACACTGTACTTTGCTTTCCCTAGATATCTTGTGCACACCTTGAACTCAGTCATGTCCAAATTGAATTCAACCCTCCTCCACACACACACATACACATACACACAAAACTTCGGGATTTCTTCCCCATTACCTTATTTATGCTAAAACAGAAGCATCCTCCCAGTCACCCATGTTCAAAATCTCAGAGTGATTTTTGCTTCTTCCCTTTCTTTCATCTTCACATAGAATCATTTGTCATATCCTTTACTTTTCCTTCTCAGAAACCTTTCATGGCTCCGCATTAGCTCACAGAACAAAGTGACAATTACTTTTTTGGGGGATAGCATTTAAAATCCTCTTTACTACGGCACCAGCCAGCCAGCAAGCATTTTGAAAGCACCTATAATGTGCCAGCACCATGTTAAGCACTCATGTTATAAAGAAAGGCAAAGCCAGCTTATGTTGTAATGGGGGAGATGATATGTAAACAACTAGGTGCACAAAAGATGTAGTCAGAGTTGATAGAAGATAATCTCACATAGAATGTTCTTAAAGTGGGCCTAGCAAATGACTCTGCAGAAGATAGGATTCACGTTGGGTCTTAAAGGAAATCAGGGACGTCAAGAGGTGGAGACAAGAAGGGATATAATTCCAGGCATGTGGGACAACCAGTGAAAAGGTATAGATTTGGGAATTGGAGTGTCATATTCTAGGAAGGACAAGAAGACAAATATTGCTAGAGTACATGGAAGGGAATCAAGTTAAAAAAGAGTAGGATGGAGTCAGGTCATGAAGGATTCCAAAAGCCAAACAAAATTTCACATTTGATTCTGGAGGTAATAGGGAGCCGCTAGGATATATTGAGTGTGAACTGTGCTTTAGGAAAAAAACATTTTGGCACCTATTCAAAGGATTAATTTGAGTGAGAAGAGACTCTCAAATGAAGTCAATGAAATGATAATGGGAGCCTAAATTAAGATGATGTTTATATTAAAGGAAAGAAGGGGAAATATAAAAGAGATGTTATGAAAAAAGAAACAAGACTTGGCAACAGAATAGATATGTGCAGAGAATGAGAGAAATTGAAGATGACACTACAATCTTGATTGTGAGTGACCAGGTGGGGGTTGGTGGCCTTGACAGTAGTAAGGAAGTTTAGAAGGGGAGGAGTTTTTTTTTTGGGGGGGGAAGAATAACATGCGCTTGGACATGATGAACTTGAGATTCCTATAGGATATCCACTTTGTGAGGTCCAAAAGAAAGCTGGTGATATAAGACTATAGTTCAGGAGAAAGTTTAGGACTGAATGATAGTTGTAGAAATCATCTATATAGAAATGACCATTATGTTCATGGAAGCTGAAGTCACCAGGCGACATAGTAGAGAGGGATAAGAAATAGGGCCAAGAACAAACTCTTGGGAGACGCCTTTCATTACTATACATAATCCTGATGAGTAAGCAGCAAAGCAGTCTTAGAAGAAGTGGGCAGACAGGAGAATAACCAGAGGAGAGCAGTGATATGAAAACATAGAGAGGAAAGAGTGTCCAAGAGAAGAGAGTGATCAACAGTGCAAAAGTTGTAAAGAAGACAAGAAGGATGAGGATTGAGGGAAAATCATAAAGTCCAGTAATTAAGAAATAATGGATAGCTGTGAAGAGTACAAGTCAGCTGCTCGATGAGGTTGGAAGCCAGACTGAGAAATATTTAAAATAGTGACAGGGAAGGAAAAGGGGGCGGCGGCGAGAACTAGTTGTGTAAACCTTTCTCAAGGAGTTTAGCCAAGAAATGGTTAAAAGTTAGAAAAAGAAAACTGACATCATGAACAGAAGGATGGAACAAGAGTGTCATTTAAGGTTTGGGGGGAGTGGCATGTTTGGAAGCAGCTGGGATGGATCCCGTAGATAGGGGACAATCCACTGTATACTTACTTAAGTACCTTGATTCTGTTCCCCTTTGCATACTCTGTTGAAGCCAAACTGGTCTCTTAAATATTATATCATGTCATTCTTCTCTCTCTTGCCTCCATGATTTGCATACACAATCATATGTAACTGGAAGGTAGTCCCTACATATCACCTGTTGAAATTAGCTTCTTTCAAGGTCAAGCTCAGTTACCACCTGTTCTGCAAAGCTTTATCTGATGAATGCAGATTAAAGAGCCCCACCCTCCATACCAGTCAATGGGTTTTGTTTATTTTAATATCACTTTGGATCTTAACACCTAATCTTGGATGAAATGTATTTTGTGTGTCTTATTCCCTTCACTCATTAAATTGTATGGTCTTAATGGTTAGGGACTATCTACATTTTCACATTTATAATTCCAGAATCTGGTACAATGTCTTACACAGAAAACCATTAGTAAATGCTTGCTTCAGGAAACTGGATAGAATTGTACCCTGGCTCATAACATGAATGACAGATGGAGGACTTCCCCTTCATGGATGTGAAAGGCATTTTGTTGCCCTGTTGTAGTTGGAAAGGATGAGTTCCACTGGCAAGCTTGTTAAATTTCACAGGCCAGTCCAACAGACATGACAATCAGCAATTCACCACTGGGAGCTGGTGTGGAAGAGAGGGAAGGAAAAAAAAAAAAGACAGAAAATAGAAGAGACCTATCAATGTCCACGTCTTACAAGATTCTGAGCTTTCTTTCCCATGTCCAATGCTCATTACTTGCACAAGGCTTGGCTCAATGTTTGTCAGTCCATCTAGGCATCTAGCTAAACACGGAAATCCAGATATGTAAATCAAAAGTTGATGAGACTAGACATTTAGTGAAAATTAGTTTACTCAGTGCTCTGGCTGACTCCCTAGTTAGTACATAAGTGTCCAGCCAGCAAGCCCAGCACTCCTCTGTCACAATAGTAATTTGGAAGAAATGAAAGGGAAACTCTAAGTATTGGCCCACTATAGAGTAAAAATGGTCTTATTCTT
This sequence comes from Phalanger gymnotis, assembly GCA_028646595.1. Lineage (NCBI taxonomy): Eukaryota > Metazoa > Chordata > Mammalia > Diprotodontia > Phalangeridae > Phalanger > Phalanger gymnotis. The sequence goes on along the minus strand of CM053626.1, from coordinate 196,542,910 downwards.
TCCCCTTTTGTATGTTTCTTTTTTCCCTGTTTATTCTTTTTTGGTTTGGTTCTCTCTTCATTTCTTTCTTTCTTGCTTGCTTTCAAGGCTAAAATTAAATAATAATAGAATTTATGTAGTATTTTAAGATTTGCAAAGTGCTTTACATATGTTATCTCATTTAATCCTGACAACTACTCTGAAAGGAAGGTGCTTTTCCTGTTCCCATTTAACAGATGAAGAAACCCAGTTTGAGGAAGAATACATGAATCACTTAGAGCTACACAGCAAGTAAGTGTCTCAGGCAGAACTTCTTGACCCCAAATCCAGTACTCAATCCACTATACTGCCTAGTTGCTTCTTTTATGTGCCATTTTTTTCCTTTGGGTAGAGAAGAAATAGGGAATATGAATTTTCCTACCTTTAGAAAAGACCTCTGCTCATATGTGAGTCCAGAACAGGTGCTATGGAAAAGATACAGAATTTGGAGTCAGAGGACATGAGCTCCTATCCTGCCCTCCTCTTTACTATCTATAAAAACCTGGACAAGGCATTTAATATCTGTCCTTATTTTCTACATTTGGGGCTGCATTTAGATGACCTGAAAGGTTCCTGCCAGCTCAAAGTCCCTGAAATAATTCTAACAGGAACAAAGTTTGTTTAGTGCATAAATAATCAGGGCTATGGGCTAATGCTAAATTTAATTCAAAAAAAGTTACTTAATTATTGTTCAGTTGTGTCCAACTGTATCAGTAATTAAGATGGGACATTTTTACTATTTTCTCTTTTGGAGCACTTATTTAATCAAGTGCCTTTGATGAGTCTGGCCTTTGTTTCTTTGATTAAATCAGGAGTCTGATGACCTCCTTACCTCAAGAAAAAGCCTAGTTTACTGTGGGTTTGAGTTGCATGTTGTGATGCCCTTTGACCCTGAACAGGGTATATAAACTCAGAAGGTGGCATTTTGCCTTTGGAGCTCACTCATGGAAGAAGTGTTGAGACTCTGGGCAAGCCATTGTAACTGCCCCCCAGCTTTGCTGACCCGGACCCATTGGTGCTTCTCTTTTTGGTAATTATGAATTATGATTTGAATCAGACAAGGTCTGTCTGTTGATGTTTGTAATTTCTATTTGTGTTTGCTCTGAAGTTCAGAGTGCTGGCTTTTCCCCTTTACTAGGTAAATGATATATGTATGTTTGATTAAACTGAGATTGTTACCCCTCAAAGACACTTTGTTTAGTAAAGCAGATAAAAGAACCTGTGCTGGCAGCTCTTATTGCTAGTCTTGTACCTCAACAACAGCTGCCACTAGCCAAATTGTTGTTACACAAACTCTTGGCGACCTCATTTGGCATTTTCTTGGCAAAGATACTGGAGTGGTTTGCCATTTCCTTCTCCAGCTCATTTTCCAGGTGAGGAAACCGAGGGAAATACAGTCAGGTGACATTAACAGGATCACATAGCTAGGAAGTGTCAGGTGAGATTTGAACTCAGGGAGATTAGTCTTCCTGACTCTAGGCCCAGCACCCTATCCACTGTGCCACCTACCTGCCCAAATTACCAACTAGAATTATGTAATTACCCACTGGAATGATAATCCTTTAATAATAATAGTCATCTTCTTAAGAAGCCCAAGTATACAAAGTTTAAGTGTCTTGCAGCAAGAGTCAGTCAGATAGAGAGAAGTAAGTAATCAATAAAGAATAAATGAGTCAATAAGCAAAAAGGATGAACTAATATCAGTAGGATACTAATATCATGCAGCACTGTGGTAACAATAGCATATCCATCTACTCAGTTTTCAGGACACCAGAGAATCACTGTGACGTAGTAGATAGTGTGTTGGAACTGGTGACAAGAAGACCTGGGTTTTACTCTCTCTTGACACTTGTTATAGGAGAGACAAGGTGCCTTAGAGGATATTGAGAGGGATTTGGAGTCAGAAAGATGTGGGTTCAAATACCACCTATGAAACCTACTATCTTGTCTCTCAACCTCAGTTTTATCATTTGTAAAAGGGGGATAATAAAACCTCTACCTCACAGGGTAGTTTTGAGGCTCAGAAGGCATGATGAACACAAAGTGCTTTGCAAACTACAATGCATCATATAAATTCCACTTATTATTATCAAGACCATGATTAGTTGTCTTTGGATCATAGATTTAGAGCTGGAAAGGATCGTAGAGGCTATCTATTCTAGCCCTATCATTTTGCAGCTAAAGAAATTGAGGCCCAGATAGGGCAAGTGATTTGCTCCAAGTCATAAAGAAAGTATATGACAGAATCTGAATTTGTACTTGGGTCTTCTGAATCATCATCCAGAACTCATTCCACTGTATGGCCTGTACTCTAAGGAGGTTTGTCATCAAGGTTTTAGTCTCAAGGTCCAATATCAGGGACCAAGCAGGTTCAGTGACTGCAACCTATATGTATTTTACCTTCTTTGATGAGACTTAGAATGCCAGCTTACAGTGTTAATTACGTTGTCATTAGTTCCTACATGGTAGGCCCTCAGGCAAAGCCCATTAAAGAGATGATTTCTGAGAATGCTCCAATCAGACATCAAATTGTGTTTTTCATCAAAATTCAATGAAACATCAAGCCAAAGGCAGGACAGATGCCAACCTCGCTAAATAATCCACAGGTCTTTTTTTTAGGTGCACTGCATTGTGTAATGTGCCTATTAGTAATATTCAAACATTCAGACTGATGGTCTGTCTGATGGTTTGTACCAGCAAGTTTAAGTGAAATTGCATCACAGCTAGAATCAAAAAATGAGAGGAACTGATGATAACAAGCAACAGGATACAATGAATATGAAACCCACAAGGCAAGGAAGCCGACCTAACTGAAGCAGGCATTCAGAGAGACAGAGACAGAAACAGAGAGATAGAGGCAGAGGCAGTATGTCATGCGTGTCAAATCATCACCTCCCTCCTCTGGACCCAGAGTCCAAGAGCACCATCCCCAGAATGCTAACTCTGCTACTACACTGGCTCCTGTAACTATCACTCAGGGGAGAAACCCTTGTGAAGTTTTGACCTATCAACTGCTTCTACAGATTCTGCAGCCCTCTACCTCCTCCGCAGTCACAGATACAAAAGGCATCAAAAAGAAGGTCCACAGCTCAGAATCCTTCGCACTATCAAATGGCTCAATATCAGAAATATAGTTTTATTCATGGAAATGATATTAAAGGAAGGACAATGCCAGCTACCTTGCAGCTGTACCCTAAGGGTCATAAGGCTTTTCCTTCTTGTTTGCAACTGAAATCTCCCATGTATGTTGACTTTGTCTATTAGAATGTGAGCTTCCTGAGAGCAAGGATAGTTCTACTTTTCTATTTGTATCCCCAGGATGTAGCACAGTGTTTGGCACATGGTATGCATGTAATAAATCCTTACTTTTCCACTCATCCATTCATTCAATCAATAAGTCTTTCCTGATTTTTCTCTACTATTAATATAATCACTATCAAACTACCTTGTATCTAGTTAACTCATTTCTTCTTTATGTTATAGTTATTTATTCTGTATATCTTATAATAAATTGTATATAATATTGTGTATATAACATATTGTGCACATCATACTTATTTTATTTTACATATACTTTCATATGTTGTCCTCTCTTCCATTAGGATGTAAGTTCTTTGAAGTAACGATTGTTTAATTGTTTGTGTTTGTATCCCCAGAACCTAGTTACAGTACTTTGCATACATTATGCATTTAATAAACGCTTGCTTTTCCATTCATTCATTCCATGAGGCCTTTCCTGATTCCCCTGTTAATAATCTCATTATCAAACTACTTTTAGGTAACTCTGTATTTCTTTATATGTATATATTGTATATGTATATGTATATGTATATGTACATATATATGCATATGTATATATATATATGTATAAGATATACATGTGTGTATGCACACACACACACACACACACACACACACACACACACACGCGCGCGCATACTTATAGATGTCCTTCTCTCCTCCTCTAGATGTAAGCCCCTTGAGAGTAAGGATTGTTTAATTCTTATTTGTATCTCCAGTGCCTAACCCAGAGGGCAGCTAGGTGGCACCATAGTGCACAGAGTGCTAGGCCTGGAGTCAGGAAAACTTATCTTCCTGAATTCAGATCTGCCCTCAGATACTTACTGGCTATATCATCCTGGACAGCTCACTTAATGCCATTTGCTTCAGTTTCCTCATCTATAAAATGAGGTGCAAAAGGAAATGGCAAACCACTCCAGCATCTTTTCCAGGAAAACTTCAAACGGGGTCACAAAGACTCAAACATGAATGAAAAATGACAATAAAACAACAAATCCAATGGCAAGAACATATCAAGATTGGGGCTTTCTGGGCAGGCATATCCACTGAAATGGACCCACTCAGCAATACTGTCACTTGGATAACTTGTTGCACCTTCTCCCTATCACTTGGTTTGAGTTCTTTCACCCCCTTTTACCTTTTCCGTCAATATTCTGGCCCCTCAGAAAAGGTGACTCAGGTATTCCAAACAACGAGCAAGTCTCGTGCTCATAAAAATTCATGTGGTGTTAAAAATGCAATACTAAAATCTTTGCTCAAGGTCCATTAAAATGGACAGATCATCTGCTTTCCATTAACTTGCTTCAAAAAGGCTGGTTAGTTTTGTGTGAGGGGAAAAATGATATTATCAAGTCCGTGTGGCTCTCTCCAGAGGAAAATGAGCGAAATTTATTTTAGAAGGGATAAAAAGAAGATCATAGCTATTACATTTCCCATACAAGTTAGTATTTCCTCAGTGCTATGATATTACCTGCAATCCTCCCTCCCTCCTTCCCTCTGCAAAGTTCATTCTGACGCTGTCACTCATGACCCCATTCCATGTTGCTAAAATAATACAGTCTTCCAAATCCGGATGGATTCCAGGGGTACCAATCACCTTCATTAGCTCCTAATTCAGGAATATTACCCTAAACAGGGCATTTATGAAGTTGTCACAAACGAGTCTTAAGACAATGAAATCCAGAAGCAAATATGGGTCTTTGGAGGATCCTAAGACATATCTAGGAGATGATAGTGATCACTTCAAAAGGGGGATGCTGCCACTGGCAAAGAGCAACACAAAGGCAAAGATGATGGGCTGACAGCTTTTCCATTTTTGTCTTTGTATACCCAGTGCCTGGCATATAGTAGGTGCTAAATTAATGCTACTTGATAGATTGACTGTCTCTATTGGGAGATGTGTATGTAGGGAAGGAATGATTCTTTAGGAGCAAGATTTGTTTATAAACAACTTACACATAGATTCAGAGATTTAGAGCTAAAAGGGAAGGGGGAAAAGTACTTTCATCATACCAGATGTGCCAAATATTGTGCTAAGTACTTTGAAATGTAATCTCATTTCATCTTCACAATCTTCACAAGCCCTGTTAGGTAGGTATTGTTATTATCCCCATTTTATACTGACTGAAACAAAAGAAGTTAAGTGACTTGTACAGAATCATGCAGCTAGAAGGTATCGAGGGCTGGATTTGAACTCAGGTCTTCCTGATTCCAGGCCTACACTCTATCCACCAAACCACGTAGCTGACTGAAAAGGGAAAGCTTAGAAGTTATTTAAGAGGTCTTCTGGTCCAAACTTCTCATGTTAAAAATTAGGAATTAAGGCCCAGGGAGAGTAAATGATTACTTTAGGTCACATAGGTGATAAACATCGGAGGCACCTTTCGAACCCAAATCTTTTGTCTCCAAAGCCACAACATTATAATGAATGAATACATGGGATTCATATACATGAGACATTTTTACTTAAATCATGATGAACTTTTGTTATTCCCTTGTAGTCACAAGAACCTAAATGAAGTCCTAAAACTATTAGTTTTAAGTGAAAAAAAAAATCTGTCCAAGAATAAAATATTTCTGCCTGCAAACACCTGTAAAGAGCTAAAGGACTACTCTCTCACTCGTATATTCCTGGCCTCCTAACTAGCTGGAACGTTGGAACCATACAAATGGGCTCCTTCGCCTAGGCTGGTGGTGACCTGTGCTGCCACTCTTTCAAGCAGCAAAAAGAGAGAATTACATGGATGACTAAGATGAGTTTCTTACCAGTCGATTTCTGCCTAAGTAAAAATCAAGAAGATTTCAGGCAAGCTCTCTGTACAAACAATCAGACTCTTTAGGAGCCTACTGCCCACACAATTAAAGCAATCTTTGCAGATAACCATTCCCAAACAGAGAAGGACAGCTTTGACTCCTGAAAGTCAATAAAGGAAGAATTCAGCCTTGTAAGCAAGCATGTGCCCACCCAACCCTGCAACAGAGGCCCAGTCTGGAATATTCAAGGAGGCAAAGATAATTAGGAAGCTTACCTTATTTACGAGGTATTCAGGGATAGAATGAGAGCAGGACAGAGAGAGGGGGATTGGATTGGTTTCATAACATGATTTGCTAAGACTAACAAGAAGAGAGAGTGCTACAGATTGTACAGAGAGTTGTTCCACAAGAGCTAAAACATTTTCATTATTTTCCTTAAAAGCAAAATTAACTGTAAGGGGGGGGCTGTTGAAAAAAAATCAATGTTTTGATACCTAATACATGTAGCTATATGGGGTATCCCAAAAGTCTTGGTGCAGTTGTCAGCCATTAGCATATAAAATTGTACCAAAACATTTGGCGCACCCCATATAATGGTTTCTTAGGAGCTTCAAATGGCATTTGTAGGGCAAATACTTTGCTAACTTTAATGAACTACATAAATTCCAGTTATTATTATTGTTATTAATATTGTTTTTAATAGTAGAAGAAACATGGGAAGTTATCATTGAATAATAGAGAGAACTAGAAATGATCTTAGAAGGGAACATACATTTATACAGCATCTACTATGTACCCGGCACTGTGCTAAGCACTTTACAAAGATTGTCTCATTTGATTCTCACAACAACCCTGTGAGGTAGGTTGTTATCATTTTGCAGTTGAGAAATCTGATGCAGACAAAAGTTAAGTGACTTGCTCTAGGTCACAAGTTAGTAAGTTTCTGAGGTCATGTTTGAACTCACACCTTCCTGGCTCTAAGCCCGGTGCTCTATCCACTGCCCTACTGGCTGCCTCTAGAGGCCAGCTAATCTAGTCCTCTCGTTTTACAGATAATATTAGGGCTCAGTGAGGAAAAGGGAAAGAAAGGGGATAAGCATTTATTATGAACTTACTGTGTGCCAGTCACTGTGGTAAGCACTTCACAAATATTATTTTATGTGATCCTCACAACAACCCTATAAAGTAGATGCTACTATTATCTCCTTTTGACAAATGAAGAAACTGAGGGTCTGCAGTGGTTTTCCAGGGATCAGACAGCTGCTAACCACCTGAGACTGGATTCAAACCCAGGTCTTTCAGACTCCAGTCCCAATGTTTTATCCACTACATCACCTCTCTATTTATGCAATTTGCCCAAAGTCATAGTTAATATGTTACAGAGCCAGGATTTGGTAATAAGATGTGTATTTATGTATATGTCTGCATGAATGCTTGTATGTGAGGAAACCTCATGGATAGAGAGCTGATGGCCAATGGCTGATGATAGAGCATTGGGTAGATCTGGGTTTGAGTGTTGCTTCTTCCAGTATTGGCTGTGTAACCGTGAGCGAGTCATTTAGCTTCTCAGTGGACGAAGACAACTGTCTAAATTGCATAGAAAGTACAAAGAATTGCATTGACAAATAAATTGCTCAGCAAAAGTTCCCCACACTAATGAAATCACAGATGTGGGCCAAACACACACACACACACACACACACACACACACACACACACACGCACACACGCACACTAACACTAAGAAGAAAAGAGTGCTACAAACTGTATAGCGTACATTGGGCATCTGCTGAATGATTTTTACTATTTGCCTTACTCTCTTTGTGCCTCATTTCTCCTGTGTAAAATGAAGGAGCTCAGAACAGACCAGCAAGGCCCCTTCTAGTACTACATCTATGATACTGTACTTATCATTATGCTTTTCAGTAGAAGGCTAAACAGAAATCATCTTTTGATTTTGCTATTTTGCTCATTGTCCTTCCTAGTTCTGCTAATCAACTGGTGTGTGTGTATTTGTAAGAACTGGATGTAGGAATAAAACCCCTTCATCTTGAGCAATTTCATCATTTTTACTCTCAAGCACTGCTAAGTATCAAATAGCAAGATGAGATTTCTAAAAATAGAGTTCAGAGACATAACCAATTTCTTAACAATGAAGTGATAAATACATCAATATGTGAAGTCCTGTTTCATTAACCTTCAAATGGCACATTCACTTCCATTTAAAAAATGGTCTACTAAGGCACTGTCCTAAGTGCTGAAGAAACAAAGATTAAAAAAAATTAAAAATTAAAACCAGTTTCTGCCTTTGGGAAATTTAAGGTCTTAATTCAATTCAACTCAGCAAATAACCTTAAGATTTCACCTCACACCTATAAAATTGGCAAAGACGACAAAAGATGATAATAGTTGATAATGAAGGGGTTGTAAGAAGATAGGTACACTGGTGCATTATTGGTGCAACTGCAATTTCACCAATATTTGGAGAAAAAACTATGATGTAAAGAAGCTCCCTCTATCAACAATAAAATTGTGCCAAGACATTTGGGACATCCTGTTTAATGGCTTCTTAGGAAGTTCAAATGGCACATTGTAGGGCAAGTACTTTGCTAACTTTAATGAATTATATAAATCCCAGTTATTATTGTTATTGTTATTGACATTGTTATTAGTAGAAGAAATGTGTCCAGTTATCATTGGATAATAAGACAGAAACTCCCTTTATCAACAAAGATTAGTCATTGCTATTCAACTTTTAGTCTTAGATAGTTGTCTAGAACACTGAAAGTTTATACTTGACCATAGTCATACAGTATCAGAAGTGATTTAATCTCAAATTGGCCCAATTCTGAGACATGCCCAATATGTAGTATCTAATGACAAGGTGGCCCTTCCCTTTTCAGGGTCTATCCCTCCATAGGTGGTCTTACCATCTTCTATCTTCACTAACACATTGTTCCCATGATGACTAGTTTCCCTTCCAATTTTCAATCTTCTCCTATTTACTAGTTACTTCCCTACTACTTATAAACATGTCTAAGACTCTCTCATTTTAAAAACAAACTTCTCTAGACCCTACTAGTCCTTATATGTAATTCTACTGTAAATTTCTTTATCCTTACTCAGAAAACCTTCTACAAAAATAAGTCTAGAAAGACTTTTCCTCATATTTATTTCTTAACCCCTTGAAGTATGGCTTCAGATCTCATCACTCAATTGAAACTGTTCTCTACAATTTTATCAGGTATCTCTTAATTGCTAAATCTAAATCTTCTAAAAATATATTTGATTTTCATTTCCAAATTATGTTCCTCCCTCCAGCTCCTCTCCCATCCATTAAGAAGGGCACCATATTACTTCATTAGCCATGTTCTGGAAGTAAAAAAGCAAAAGAAAAAATAAAGCAAAAATATGTTTTCATTTGCAGCCTGATGAGTAGCATTTTAATGCCATCAGTTCCTTGGAATTGTGGTGGACCATCATATTGATCACATGTACTAAATTTTTCACAATTGACTATCTTTACAATATTGCTGTTACCACATAGGTTGTTCTCCTAGTTCTGGTCAATTCACTTTGCATCAGTTAATACAAGTCTTCCAAGATTTTTCTGAAACCATCCCCTTCATCATTTCTTATAGAACAATAGTATTCTAGCACTGTCTCATAACATCATTCAATCCTTCCTCAACTGATGGGCACCACTTCAGTTTCTAGTGGTCTCCTTTAAATCACTACTTTTTGACTACTTTGCAATATTTGACCTGTGTAAAATGAAGGAGCTCAGAACAGACCTGCAAGGCCCCTTCTAGTACTACATTGTCTCTTCCTGTATATAATCTCTTCTCTGAGATTTAGTGATACTTCTCTCTTAGTTCCCTTCCTACATATCTGACTCCTCCTTTATAGTCACCTTTGCCAGATCATTGTCCTTAGTATGTCAATAACTTTGGTTAGACCCTAACATGGTTTACTGAATCTCCTCTTTATATATACACTATCACTTGGCAAACCAATTAAGCTGCCATGGATTTAATTATAATTTATAAGTACACTCTCAGATCTAAATATCCAGCTCTAGTACCTTTCTGGAGCTCTTGTTCCATGTCACTAACCACCCATTGGATATAGCAAACTATCTCAAATTTGCCATATCCAAAATGCAACTCATTCTCTTTCCCTCCAAAATTAATCCCTTTTTCTAAGTTTTTTTCTTCCTTCCTTCCTTCTCTCCTTGCTTCCTTCCCTCCTTTCTTCCTTCCTTCCTTTCTTTTTCTTTCTTTCTTTTTTTCTACCTTTCTTTCTTTCTTCCTTCCTTTTTCTTTCTTTCTTTCCTTCTTTCTTTCTTTCTTTCTTTCTTTCTTTCTTTCTTTCTTTCTTTCTTTCCTTCTTTCTTTCTTTCCTTCCTTATTTCTTCATTCATTCATTTATTTTGCTTCTTACATTTTCTCTTTGGCCACTTTCTCCTGTAATCTTTATTTTAAGGAAGGGCCCAATCTAGTTCCTCCCTCTCCAGATCATTTTCCTCTTCCCTACTCCCTATTTTTCTGCCTTTTTCTGTATTGTCTTCCCCCATTAGAATGTAAGTTCTCAGGAACTTAAAAGGAAGGAAATGTCTTTCTTTTCACTTTTATTTGTTATTGTTGTTGTTCATCTTTTGTTTTCAAAGAGAAGCAATAACATTGTGATCTAACAGGTGATGTCTTCTCTTGTGCATGAACTGGAATTAAGTGAGGCAGACTTGTGTAAAGTCATCAGCCTCACTATCTCTTCCAGAATCATTGAAGTCCAGTGGCAAGACAAGAGTCAAGACAACTAGCCCAGGATGCAATGGAAGACCTTGGTATTGCCAATGTCTGATGAAGTTTGTATTCTCAGCAGAACACAGTGCTTAGCACTTAGTAATAAATTTATAAATGCTTGCTAACTTAGCCATTTTAATTCTTTCAAGATCACCACCCTCTTCTAGTCACCTAGGTCTCCAACATTTTTTGTCCTCAAATCCATTGTATCAGTTACCACACATCCAACCAGCTGCCAAAACTTGTCATTTCTATTATCACATCTCTTGAATCTGTCCCTTTCTCTCGACCTATACAGTCATTACCCTAGGTTCTGGCTGTCACTACCTCTAGCCTAGACTATTATAATGGTACCTTTATTGGTCTCCCTGGTCCAAGTCAGAACCCACTACAATTATTGTGGGCTAAGTTTAAATTTGGCTTAGTGTAGCAGATTCAAGATTTTTTTTAAATGCAACAGGCTCTTCTAAATTATAAAATACAATTCAAAGCTGCCTTAATAATTAAACATCAAAAGTGAACAATCCAACAATTCAAAATTTCTTCTACCTTTCTGCAGGCTCTCTAGGTCAGGAAGTCAAGGAAAAGATCTGCTGTCAGCTGAAGCTCAAGAAAAAGAGTCTCTCAGCTATCTTCAACTGATCCCATCCCATCCCAGACTAACACTACTATAGGGCAAGGCACAAGGTGGATAAAGCAACAGGCCGAGCTGAGCTCAGGCACAGGGTGGAGCAGGACCTGTGGCCACAATTACAATGACCCCGGGAACCACCCAAGCACTTACCAAAACAACCCATCCTCTCTAAAGCAGCTGTCAAGATTTTCCTAAAGCCTAGGCTTGACTATAATACTCCTCTACTTAATAAAACCCAGTAGTCCCAGTTACTTCTAGGATCAAATATAAACTCCTCCATTTGACATTTAAACCCCTTCCCAACCTGACTGTAGCATACGTTTTCCAGAATAATTACACATTATTCTCCTTCATACTCCCTATGAGCCGGTTAAACTATCTTACTGTTCTTACACAGAGATATATTTCCCATCTCCTTACACTTGTACTGGCTATTTCTCCATGTTTAGGATGCCTTCCCTCCTTATCTAAGTTTCTTACAATCCCTACTCACCTTTAAGACTCAGTTCAGCACCAGCCCTGGAGTCAGGAGGATCTGAGTTCAAATTTGACCTCAGACATGTAACACACTAGCTGTTTGACCTTGGGTAAGTCACTTAACCCCAATTGCCTTGCCTTCCCCACTCAAAAAAAAAAATTCAGTTCAAATACCACTTTCTGTGCAACAGTCCCAGCTTCTCATGCCTTCCTTATTGCTCATCCCCAAGTCACCTTGTATCTATTTTGCATATGCCTAATCATGTATATGCTGTCTCCCCAAGAGAATATAATCCCCTTGAAGGAAAAGATTTTCACTATTTTGTTTTTCCCCACACTTAACTTGGGGCCTGACACATAGCAGGCACTTAACAAATGCTTGGTGATTGATTAATTAATATGGATGGCTTGATAGGTGCTACTAATTAACCTGGAGAAAGAGAACATGAGGCAGAGTCAAAATGGCATAAAGAGCTATTATGGCAATACGGAAGCTCAAGACAGAAAAACAGAGGAAAATGATTTGAAAATGCCTATGAACCAAGCTGCAAAGAGAAAGAGAATATGACAGGGAAGGGAAGAACATGGCTTAAGCTGTAATCCAAAAAAAAAAAACATAATCAGAATACCATGCAGAGCCCAAGCCAAAGACTTCACCCAGATAAACAAATTCAGAGGACAAGGAAAGAGCCAGAAACAGGTTAGGACAGTGTTCTAAAACCTTGGGCAAATTAAGATGCCATGCAGAGTTCAAGCCAAAGATTTCAGGTAAATATACACAAATCTAGAGCACAAGGCAAGAGTCATGAAACCGCAACATTCTAATGCTTGGGTAAATGAGTAATGAATAGAATGATAATACTATGAAAAGTCTTGCATAAAACACCTGAACCAATTTAAGTCCAGACACAGGGAAGGCACCTTATGGTTTGCAGTTGAGGACACAGGCAGAGGGTTAAGCTTGGGCAAAGGAGTCCTTCCATCCTCTGGCACTAGAGGGAGGGTGGGGGGAGGAGAACAAACCTGTGGCTTTGAGGTCACATGTGGCACTCTAGTTCCTCAGGTGTGGCCTTTTGACTGAATCCAATTCTTTTATTGAAATAATTTGTTCTGTGAAGTTTGGATTCAGTCAAAGGGTCACACTTAAGGACCTGTAGGGCAACATTTGCCCTCAAGACCACAAGTTCTCCATCCCTGATCTAGACAGAGGTATTTGGGATGAACAAAGACATAGATGGAAGAAATGAGATGAGCAAGAGTACTTACGGCAGATGGCCTCAATCTCAGTAGCAATAGCAGTATCAGAAACAGCAGCAATAGTAGCACTTGTTGCTTTGTTCCTGTTGTAGTAATAGTAGCAGTACCATTTATATAGCACTTTAGGGTTAACAAGAACTTTACAAATTTTGTAACCCTAGAAGGTAAGTGCTGTTATTATCATAATTTTACAGATTAAGAAATGGGGCAGACAAGATTGCCCAGGATCCCATAGCTAGTTAAGTATCTGAGGCAGGGATCAAACTTTGGTCTTCCTAATTCAGGACTGGTATTTCATCCTCCCTGGCACACAGTTGCTAGGTAAAATGGGAAATGAGGCCATCAAATAAAAGAAATTTGGGTGGGGTGGAATTGAATACTTGAAGAGAAAAGTATGGAACCACAAATATGGTGAGGGATGTGTTAGGAAGATAAACAGTGATGAACACAAAAAGGGGATGACCAGATTAAAGCAGTATGGAATTTGGAGTGGATTCAGTCAGCACAGTGGACAGCTCAAGAGAAGGTAGATGGAATGAGCCACATTAGGGTATTATCAGAGAAGGCCTGGAAGATTAAGAAGGTAAGGGCTTCAAGTGTGGAGAAAAGCTCCTTGTACAAGTGATAGATTATGGGGGAAAGACCATGAAGACAGGGAAATGAACCCAGAAGAATAATAGTTCATGGACTGAAAGAGCAAGGAGGAAGACAGGGTTGGGAGGTGATAGAGGGGTTAAAGGTTTGACAGTAAGGAGAAAGTCCAAAAGATTATAATTCCACAGCAGAAATTTCTAAGTTCATACCCAAAATGAAATGAAATTGTTTTCTAGTGATGATTAGGTCTGAGATGTGACAACTTCTGTGGTTTTCTGAGGTCAAGGAAAGATGAAGATGGTACACAGCCATTGGGCAGGTAGGTGGCACAGTAGATTAAGAGCCACTCCTGGAGTGAGGAAGACTTGAGTTCAAATCAGGCCTCAGATATTTACTATCTGTGCAATCCTGGACAAATCACTTAACTCTGTTGACCTCAGTTCCCTCACCTATAAAACAAGCTGAAGTAGGAAATGGCAAACAACTCCAGTATCTTTGCCGAGAAAACCCCAAGTACAGTCACAAAGGGTCAGAGATGACTGAAATGACTAACCAATAACAAACGTTTTGAAAAATCACTTTTTAAAAGGTATCTTCTTTTAAGTCCCAATTGGAAACCATTTTTATAGGAATCCTCTACCAATTAATTCTAGTACCTTCCCCCCATTGATTATTTCCTATTTATATTGTATATAGTTTGAGGTGTGTGTGTGTGTGTGTGTGTGTGTGTGTGTGTGTGTGTGTGTGTTTGCATACTGTCTCTCTCATTAGATTTTAAGCTCTCTGAGGGCAGGGATAGTCTTTTGCCTTTTTTGTATTCCCAATGCTTAACAAGGTATGTGGCTTCTGGTAGACACTTAATAAAGGTTGATTGATTGATCTCATCTGATCCTGACAACAAATCAACCGTCTACATGAAGATACAAGTTCACGCTATTATAATCTTTTCTGCAAAACAGGGATAATAATAGTACATATTCACAGAATTATAATATGAGAATCAAGGGGAAAATATAGTCATTTGTAAACTTTTAAGTGTTACATGAATGTTAGTCACTATTATTATTAAGCTCATCTCTGTTGTTGTTGTATCCTCCAGAATAACTCAGCTATACTTTAATATGAAGTGAGACCAATTTTTACATATATATGTGTATATATGTATATATGTACATATATGCGTGTATATGTGTGTATGTATATATATGGATGTACTTGTGCGTGCATAGATAGATAGATAGATAGATTGATAGATTGATAGATAGATATAGTATGCATATAAAAAACACCTGAAGATGACTGGTGTTGAGGTCATGAGTTCATAGATTCATAGATCTAGAATAGTTCTTAACTTTTTTGTATGTGTGCATTCATGCATTTGTGTGTGGGTGTGTGGGGGGTAATAGATCCTTTGGACAGCCTGGTGAAGATTGTGGACCTCTTCTCAGAATAATGTTTTTTAAATGGATAAAATAAAATAAATCAGATTACAAAAGAAGTCAACTATTATGGAGTGAAGTTCTCGATGTGTTTTAAAATTTTGTTGCATAATAGTGTTTAACATACAACACAAACACAAAAAATAATATATTTTTAAAATAGGTTAGCTAAAATTAAATTTATTTTTAAGATACAATGGGAAAACTATTGTTGCTTAGATTGTACAAGAACATTAAGCTGTGGGATGCTCTTTAACAAGGAAACATATATGCCATGTGGAACATTCAATTGGCTTTGAATGAATACTACTGTCATTTGTTACCTACATTCATAATTGAAGGAAATGTTAAATATTAATAAAAACAAAGATGTATTTTTTCTAAGTTAGTCAAAAGGATTGGACCCATCTGCTGGATCTCCTCCACGGACTCCAGGTTAAGGACTTTGTTCTAGAGCTAAAAGGATCTTTCTTGCAGGGATAGTCTTTTTTTCCCCTTCCAAACCTAGTTCTTCTAGCATTTTGGACAGCTCCTTACAACTAGGAGTTACATGTGCCTCTGTCTTCAACGTTGAATGAAGAGAGTGTTGACAAGACTAATAGCCTTGTTCTAACAGCGTTTTATAGAGTTCTGTAATTCTGAGCACAGGTGCAAAGACTTTCAGCCTGAAGTTTCTAATAGTTTTCATAGCAATTACATGAAGGCACAAAAAAGTTTCAGTCATTTTAAAGCTAACATTTCAGGCCAGCAAAATCAGAGAAAGGTTTCTGTTAGATTTCAATTGCACAGCCCAGAGGCAGCCTTATTTGGGATTTAAATTTCAGAAGTCAGGAAAGAAACACTTTTTTTCTTTCTCACCTATAATTTGTGTTTTCTTAGTGGTCATCTGTCAAGTGTTGCAACTTCTCTTTAAATTCCTTGCATATTAATTTAATAGCATTGATTGCATCAAATGCTGAACGGTGCAGAATTTTGCCTTAAATTTGTCTTCAAAATGATTCTTAGCCAAATCTGTCACTTTTTCCCACTTCATAATGTCAGAGAGAATTTATTTTTTCTCACAGTGTTGGCTTATTTGGCAAGGCCCTATTGTGCCTAGCAGAATACCCAGGAGGGGGTTCTGCAGTCACAGAACAACATAACACTCAACAAGGCATTTTCAAGCTCATACACAATATCTTTCTGCCAGTTCATCCCACTAATCAAGAATTGTGGGGAAGGAGTGGGAAGCTATTTAAATATGTATATTCCAACTTTGAGAACTGATGCTGGGCCTAAGGAGCTAAGGCACTGTTCCCACCACTTTTCCACCAGGTACCCCTCTGCTCTGACCCACAAACAAATCAAACCAGATGGATTTTGAGGGAGTCTGACCTCCAATGGCAGTAAAACTAAGCCCCATTTTGTCAAATTCTTTGTTTAATTATATGTCTTTAAGGGGTGTTCCGGTAAATATTTAACAATATGCTCTCTGAAAAAAAATAGCACCAATGATATTCCTAAACAATAACCTGCATTATTAACATTTTCTCTACCACTTTCTTAAGTCTAAATAAGCAACAAAACAATAAATCAAGTGCTAGTGATGTTTGCTGATTTCTGAGGTGTAAAATGCTCAAATTAAACAATTTAACAGTCTTTTCAGGAGCCTAATACTGGTGCCAATGGATACCCAATGCGCCTGTGAATAGAATTCAAGGACCCTTTCAACTTGGTTGGGAAAGGAAATTTTGCTATTTTAATATAATTGGCTTTCTTTATAATCTCAAATGTCTTATTTTATGCATTTAAAATATGATTCTAAGAAGGGGTCTACAGGCTTCACTTGCCTGCCAGATGGGTCTATGAAACAAAAAAAAAGGTTACAAACACCTGGTCTAGGACCTTCCCAAAAGGAAGATACTTCTTGTGCCATGTAAATCACACAAAGAAAAGCTACAAATCATGAAAGACTTGGACCATGTACTACTAGAATTAGTGAAAGCAGGATTCAGCACCTTAATATATAATCCCTATTACAATCTATCCAAAAACCCACTTAATTTAACTGTATCAAGGCATGAAGCAGTTTGCATGCCTGCTGATTGGGCATTTTACATTTCATTTCTCCTCTGCAACAACTCCATTAAAATGCATGTTTTCTTTTTATTTTTTTTCAGTTATCAAGCATTTCTTTCCTCCCTACTTCTTTACTCTGGCCTCAATAGAAAAAAAAAGAAAGGGAAAGAAAAACAAGATCCTTGAAACAAGTAATCATAGTCAAGCAAAACAAATTTCCATATTAAAGTCCATGTCTTCTGGTAAGCCTGGCTAGGGGGCTAAGGTCCTTCTATTCAGTTCTCCAGAGCAGAAGCTTCCCTTACAACCAGTCAGCTCCATTCCATTCTCTGTCCTCCAGACATCTTGACCTCTCCAATTCCTGTAATTGATTCCAAATCCATACAAGTCCATCACAAGAATATTGTTCATTGACTTAGGAAAAGAAACACAAAGCAGAAAAAGCAAATATTCCCTTCTATGCTCATGAACTCTGAAATTCTTTTATCTGATGATTTTTTTTACAATTGCATGTTTCCCTCTGCCTAAAGCTGCCAAGACCTGTTTTCCACCCTTGTGCAGCCTGAATTCCAGTCCTTTAGCACCTCAGTTATTTCACAGGCCATTCCTCCCTGCACTGACCACACTATCTCCATTCCATATATTGACTCCCTAGTAAATTGGTTCAACTATACACAATCTTCTGCATAGGAATAGTTTTTTTTATCCTTATTCTATTGTTGATCACACCTTGTCAAATCAAAACCTTGAATTATGCCCACTATTCCCTTCCTTCTCTTCTCTTCAAGTGCTATTGAATGTACCTGGATAAAATCAAGAAATCATAATTGGATCTACTACAAATTCATTACATGATCGCAATGGGATGCTCAATGTAGCAAGGCAAATTTTCATATTTCTCTAATCAATTCACAATCCTTCTCACAGAAAAGGATATCCAAAACTTCCTTTTCATCCTTACTCAAGCCTCCCATGGCACTACTTTCTCTCATCCTCTTAGCTGAGGACTGTGCCTCATACTACACACTTGCGTATGCACATACATATTAAGGCCATTTGCCAAGGGCTCTCTCTTCTCCCATTTACACTGATGCTATATCATTCAGACATCTCCTTCATGATCTCTTCCTATATTTCTTGTCTTACATGCAGAAGTGACCCCCTTTCTTGCCAAGGCAAATCTCTCTACATAGTCTCTTGATCCATCCCCTCCCATCTTCTCCAGAAGATTTTCTGCTCTATCATCCCTACTGTCACAATTTTTGAGTGTTATGTATGTTTATTTTTTTTAAATCTTTCCTTTTGACATTTTTACTTTTCAGCATTGATTTCCACAAAATTTTGAATTAGAAATTTTCTCCCCATTTCTACCCTCCCCCCGACTCCAAGATGGCATATGTTTTGATTGCCCCATTCCCCAGTCAGACCTCCCTTCTGTCACCCCACTCCCCTCCATTCCCTTTTTCCTTACTTTCTTGTAGAGCAAGAGAGATATCTATGCCCCATTGCCTGTATATCTTATTTCTCAGTTGCATGTAAAAACAACCTTTTTTTTGAACATCTGCTTTTAAAACTTTGAGTTCCAAATTCTCCCCCTTCTCTCCTCCCCACCCCCCCACCCTAAAAAGGCAAGCAACTCAACATAGGCCACATGTGTATCATTATGCAAAACCCTTTCACAATAATCACGTTGTAAAGTACTACCTACATATTGCTCCCTCCTATCCTATCCAACTTTATTCAATTTTCTCCCTTCACCCTGTCCCTTTTATCATCCCCCCTTTTTTATTTCCTTCCTTGTTCTTTCCTGGGGGGTAAGATACCCATTTGAGTGCATATGTTATTCCCTAGTCAAGTCAAATCTGATGAGAGCAAGATTCACTCATTCCCCCTCACCTGCCCCCTCTTCACTTCCAACAAACTGCTTTTTCTTGCCACTTTCATGCAAGATAATTTACCCCATTCTATCTCTCCCTTTCTCCCTACCTCAATATATTTCTCTCTCATCCCTTAAATTGATTTTATTTTTTTAGATATCATCCCTTTATATTCAACTCACCCTGTGCCCTCAGTCTATATGTATGTGTATGTGTGTATATTTATATATACATATATATGCACATATATATATATATATATATATGTATATTCCCTTCAGCTACCCTAATACTGAGGTCTCATGAATTATACACATCATCTTTCCATGTAAGAATGTAAACAAAACAGTTCAACTTTGGTAAGTCCCTTATGATTTCTCTTTCTTGTTGACCTTTTCATGCTTCTCTTGATTCTTGTGTTTGAAAGTCAAATTTTCTATTCAGCTCTGGTCTTTTCACTGAGAAAGCTTGAAAGTCCTTTATTTTATTGAAAGTCTATTTTTGCCTTGGAGAATGATACTCAGTTTCCTGGGTAGGTGATTCTTGGTTTTAATCCTAGCTCCATTGACCTCCAGAATATCATATTCCAAGCCCTTTGATCCCTTAAGGTAGAAGGTGTTAGATCCTGTGTTATCCTGGTTCTGTTTCCACAATACTCATATTGTTTCTTTCTGG
>CM053626.1:196479729-196522525 GCA_028646595.1 Phalanger gymnotis | reverse complement strand
TTTTTTTTTGGTCTCCTTTAGCAAGTCATTGACTAGTTTTTCATGGTTTTCTGGAATCACTCTCATTTCTCTTCCCAATTTTTCCTCTACTTCTGTTACTTGCTTTTCCAAATCCTTTTTGAGCTCTTCCATGGCCTGAGACCAATTCATGTTTTTCTTGGAGGCTTTTGATGTAGGCTCTTTGACTTTGTTGACTTCTTCTGGCTGTATGTTTAGGTCTTCTTTGTCACCAAAGAAAGATTCCAAAGTCTGAGTGTGAATCTGAGACCGTTTTCGCTGTCTGTTCATGTTACCAGCCAACTACTTGACCCTTGAGCTTTTCCTCCAGGTATGACTGCTTGTAGAGTAGGGAGTACTTTGTCCCAAGCTTGAGGGCCTGAGCTGCTGTTTATAGACCTATTTCTACACAGCAAGCTCTGCCACAGCAGAGGTCCTATTCCACCAAGAACCACTAACCTAGATCGCAACTCAGATCCAAGCTGGCTCTGCACTCCTATTCTGATCCACTGCTTAATTTCCCACCAGGTGGGCCTGGCCTGGAATCAACTGCAGCTGTAGTTCTGTAGCTGCCCCACCTCTGCTGTTCCCAGGATGGTGGCTGAACCACGAACTCCTTTCACTCTGTCCCAGTAGTTTTTTTTTTCCCACTAACCTGCTCTGTTGTCTTTGGCATTTGTGGTTTGAGAAGTCTAGTAACTGCCACAGCTCACTGATTCAGGGCGCTACGGCCTGTTCCACCCGGCTCCCGGTCTGATTGGTCCAGGCGCAGCCCATGGTGGGCTCTGCTCTGCTCTGCTACCAGCCCCATGTGATGGATCTTACCCAGTGCTCATCCAGGCTGTCCTGGGTGGGAGCCCTGCTTCCCTCTGCTGTTTTGTGGGTTCTGCAGTTCTAGAATATGTTCAGAGCCACTTTTATAGGTGTTTGGAGGAACCTAGGGGAGAGCCTTAGGCAAGTCCCTGTTTTCCAGCCGCCATCTTGGCTCCACCCTTGTCACACTAATTTTCAATCTGTATGACATTTATTTCTACCCTTAAAATAAAACTATCATTCTATAGCCTTCTTCCCTTTTGTGATTAAACTCCTTGAAAACATCCTATACAATCAGTGTTTCCTGACCTCTCTCACTAGTTTCTAAATCTCTGAAATCTGGCTTCCAACTCATCCTTCAAGTAAATCTGTTTTCTCCAAAGTTACCTTCATTTCCAAATTTAATGGTGTTTTGGTGGAGTGGATAGAGTAGTGGGCTTGGATTTAGGGAGATTCATCTTCCTGAATTCAAATCAGGCATCAGGCACTTACTAGCTGTTTGACCCTAGGCAAGTCACTTAATCCTGCTTGTCTCAATTTCCTCATTTATAAAATGAATTGGAGAAGTTAATTGCAAACGAACTTCATTATTTTTGCCAAGTAAACCCCAAATGGGGTCATGACTTGAACATGACTGAAATGACTGAACATCATCATCATCAACTGCCTTTTTAAAAAATACTCACCCTTTTTGATTTCTCTATATCAGATGACCACTATCTCTTTGTGGATACACTCTCCTACCTTGACATATGGGACACTAATCTCTCTTGTTTCTCCTCCTACCTGTCTAACCACTCCTCTTTGCTGGATCTTCATCCAAGTCTTGTCTACATCCCACAAAGCTCTGTCCTAAGCCATCTTCTCTTCTCTCATTACTATATCTCTTAGATTCATCAGTTTCATGAATTCTATTATAATTTCTATGCAGATGATTCTCTAGTGTATATATCAAGCTCTAATCTCTCTTTGAGTTCTTATATTTCATTATCAGCTGCCTTTTGGACATCTTTAATTGCTTTTACCACAGGTAAGAGAATCTGCTGTCTTTTTTTCTCAACCCTCTCTTCTTCTCAATTTTCCTATTACCATTAAGGGTACCATCAACTTCACTGTCATCCCTCACTTGCACTACCCCCACACACCCACTCTCTTGTCAAGTTTATCTTCATAACAATGCTCATCTATCTCCCTTTCTCTCCACTCACACAACAATCACCCTAGTTTGGGTGCTTATTACCTTTCACTTGGACCAATGCAATAGCCTTCTAATTGTTCTCCATAAACCAGGTCTCTCTCCCTGCTTCAGGCCATCCTCCACACAGCTGCAGAAAGTGATTTTCCTGATCTCATCACAGTTCAACTCAATAAACTCCATAGCTCCCTATTACATGTACAAGATCAAATACAAAATCCTGTTTGTCATTTAAAGCTCTTTACAACCTGGCCTCTTCCTACCTTTCTAGTCTTATAATTCTTACTCCCTCTCAAAAAATCCTTAGTTTGGCTAAACTGCACTGCTTGCTCTTTCTCATAAACAACACTATATGTCCTGACTTGGAATTGGCCATCCCCTGTGCCTGGAATGTTATCCCTCTTCGCCTCTGCCTCCTTGCTTTCCTGGCTTCCCTCAAGAATCAGGTTAAATCTCATCTTCTACAGGAGCCTTCCCCTGTTCCTCCCCACCTTCAAGGCCCAGTGCCTTCCTTCTAAGATTAACTTTCATTTTCACTATATATATCTACTATGTATACTTATACCGTTATTTGAATCCTCCCCCCACCTTAGAACGTGACCTTCTTGAAAAAAAATAACTATGGTCTTTGCTTATTGTTTTTTCTTTTCTTTGTATCCCCAGTGCTTAGCATAATGGCTGGCACATGATAAGCATATAGCAAACTCACTTGGGAAAATCACAAGCTCTCTGGGTCTCAACTACGTCACCTGTAAAATGCAAAGGAGAAGACCAGATGGCCTCCAAGGCACCTTCCAACTTCTAATTTTTGAACCCAAATAGGGCTTTTAGGTCTTCATGGACTTTAAGAACATATTGTCTCATTTTATTCTCAGAAGAATCCTCCGAGGTCAGTAATGTTGTTTAGTCATCCAGTTGTATCCAACTCATCATGAGGACAGGTTTTCTTGGCAAAGATAGTGCAGCAGTTTGTCATTTCCTTCTCCAGTGAATTAAGGCAAACAGAAGTTAAGTAACTTGCCCAGGGTCACACAGCTAATGAGTGTCTGAGGACCCATGTAAAGTCAGGTCTCCCTGACTCCAAGCCCAGCACACTATCCACTAAGCTACTTAGCTGCCTCAGATCAGTAGTTCAGGTTTTATTATCATTTTCCAGATGAGGAAACTGAGGCAAATTTTAATGAGACCTCCTTGAGAAGAGCAATTGTGTTTCTGTCATCATTTTATAGCCCCATTACTTACCACTGTACCTGGCAAATGTCAGTTGATTAAATGGATGTTAGTTGACATTTGCATGTGGTTACAAAGCTAGCAAACATGGGCATAAACCCAAATATTTCCTGACCTCATTTTCAATACTGTTTTTATACAAGTTGTAATGAAGAATTATTATCAATGGAATGAATCATGACAAAGAAGAAACAAAACCAAAAAAAAAAACCCAAAAGAGAAAAAGAAAGAAAAAAAAAGGAAAGCAAAGAGTTTGCCTCAATCTGCACTCAGACTCTATAGCTCTTTCTCTGGATGTAGATAGCTCTCTCCACCATGAATCCTTTGGAGTTGTCTTTGAACCTTGTGTTTCTGAGAAGAGGCAAGTCTTTCAAGGTTAGTCATCACAAAATCCATATATCTGTGGTTATGTATAATGTTCTCCCGGTTTTGCTCCACTCACTCAGCATTAAATCATGTAAGTTTTTCCAGGTTATTACGGAGTCCGTATCTTCCCCATTTCTTATGGCACAATAGTATTCCATTACATTCATTTATCACCACTTCTTCAATTGATGGGCATCCCTTTGATTTCCAATTCTTAGTTACCACAAAAAGAGCCACTATAAATATTTTTGTACATATGGGTCCTTTTCCCACTTGTGTGATCTCTTTGGGATATGACCCTAGAAGTGGTATTGCTGGGTCAAAGGGTATGAACATTTTTATAGCCCTTTGGGCATAGTTCCAAATTGCTCTCCAGAATGGCTGGATCAGTTCACAACTCCACCAACAATGTAACAGTGTTGCAATTTTCCCACGTCCTCTCCAACATTTGTCATTTTCCTGTTTTGTCATATTAGCCAATTTGACTGGAGAGACATGGTACCTAAGAGTTATTTTGATTTGCATTTATCTTATCAATAGTGATTTAGAGCATTTTTTTCATATGCCTACAGATATCTTTAATTTCTTCCTCTGAAAACTGCCTGTTCATATCCTTTGACCATTTCTCAATTAAGGAATGATTTGTATTCCTATAAATTTGGCTTAGTTCCCTGTATGTTTTAGAGATGAGGCCTTTATCAGAGACACTGTTTGTAAAGATTTTCCCTCAATTTTCTGCTTTCCTCCTAATCTTTGTTGCACTGGCTTTTTTGTGCAAAAACTTCAATTTAACATAATCAAAATTATCCATTTTGCATTTTCTAATGTTCTCTATCTATTATGTCATGAATTCTTTCCCTTCCCATAGATCTGACAGGTAAACTATTCTTTGGTATCCCAAATTGCTTATAGTATCAGCCTTTATTCCCAAATCATGAACCCATTTCCACTTGATATTGGTATATGGTGTGAGATATTTGTCTATGCCAAGATTCTGCCCTACCATTTTCTAATTTTCCCAGCAGTTTTTGTGAAATAGTAAATTCTTAACCCAGAAGCTGGATTCTTTGGGTTTATCAAAGAGCAGATTGCTATAGTCATTGACTACTACATCTTGTGTACCTAACCTATTCCACTAATCCACCACTCAATTTCTTAGCCAGTACCAAGTATTTTTGATGACTGCTGCTTTCTAGTGCAGTTTAATATTTGGTATGGGTAGGCCACCTTCCCTAGCATTTTCTTTTCATTAATTCCCTAGATATTCTGGACCTCTTTTCGTCCAGATGAATTTTATTATTTTATCCAGCTCTGTAAAATAATTTTTTGATAGGTCGATTGGTATGGTGCTGGATAAGTTAATTTAGGTAAAATTGTCATTTTTGTTATATTAGCTTGGCCTAACCAAGAGCAACTGATTTTTTTTTCCATTTTTTTTTTTTTTAGATCTGACTTTATTTGTGTGAAAAGTGTTTTGTAATTATATTCATTTAGGTCTTGGGTTTCTCTTGGCAGGTAGACTCCCAAATATTTTATAGTGTCTACAGTAACTTTGAATGGAATTTCTCTATCTCTTGCTGCTCGGTTTTGTTAGTAATGTATAGGAATGCTGAGGATTTATGTGGGTTTATTTTATATCCTGCAACTTTGCTAAAGTTGTTTATTATTTCAAGTAATTTTTTACTTGATTCTCTAGGATTCTCTAAGTAAATCATCATATCATCTGCAAAAAGTGATAATTTAGTTTCTTCTTTGCCTATTCTACTCCCTTCAATTTCTTTTTTTTTTCTCTTTTATTGCTACAGCTAACATTCTAGTACCAAATTCAATAGTAGGGGTGATAATGGACATCCTTGTTTCACCCCTGATCTTATTGGGAATAGATCTAGCTTATCCCGATGGCAAATAATGCTAATTGGTGGTTTGAGGTAGATGCTATTTATAATTTTAAGGAAGGCTCCAGTTATTTCTATGCTTTCTAGTGTTTTTAATAGGAATGGGTGTTGAATTTTTTCAAAGGCTTTTTCTGCATCTATTGAGATGATCATATGGTTTCTTTCTTTTTTTAATCAAACTGACCAAAGTTTTATCAGTTTTATTGGTTTTTTCATAAAACCAGCTCATATTTTTATTTATTAATTCAATAGTTTTTTTTAATTTCAATTTTATTAATCTCTCCTTTGATTCTTAGTATTTCTAATTTAGTATCTAATTGGAGATTTTAAATTTTTTTTTGTGTTTTTTCAGTTGCATGCCCAATTCATTGATCTCCTTTTTATCTATTTTATTCGTGTAAGTATTTAGAGATATAAAATTTCCCATAAGAACTGCTTTTGCTGCATCTCATAAGTTTTGGTATGTTGTCTCATTATTGTCATTCTCTTGAATGAAGTTATTTATATTTTCTACGATTTGTTATTTGGCCCACTCATTCTTTACAATTAGATTATTTAGTTTCCAGTTAGTTTTTAGTTTATTTTTTGCTGGTTCTTTATTACAAATAATTTTTATTGCATCATGATCTGAAAAGGATACTTTGAGTACTTCTGCCTTTCTGCACTGGGTTGTGAGGTTTCATGCCCTAGGACATGGTCAGTTTTCGAGTATGTGCCACATACCACTGAGAAAAAAGTAAATTCCTTTTTATCCCCACTCAATTTTCTCCAGAAGTCTTTCATATCTGTTTTTTCTAAAATTCTATTCACCTCCTTAACTTCTTTCTTGTTTATTTTGAGCTTAGATTTATTGAGTTCAGAGAGGGGGAAGGTTGAGGTCCTCCACTGCTACAGTTTTGCTGTCTATTTCTTCCTGTAACTCCCTTAATTTCTCCTCTAAGAATTTGCATGCTATACCACTTAGTACATATATGTTAAATAATGATATTGCTTCATTGTTTACAGTGCTGTTTAGCAGGATATAATGTCCTTCCTTATCTCTTTTAATTAGATCTATCTTTGGTTTTGTTTTGCCTAAGATTAGGATTGCTATCCCTGCTTTTTTTTTTTTAACTTTAGCTGAAGCACAATATATTCTACTCCAGCCTTTTACCTGTACCCTGTGTGTATCCCCCTGTTTCAAATGTGTTTCTTGTAAACAACATATTTTAGGATTATGATTTTTAATCCATTCTGCTTTCTGCTCAGATTAACTTTTTTAGACATATCTGACAGAATTTGTAAGAGAGTTCCGGTAGTTCCTTCCTATCACAGTGCCATCTTGGCTCCGCCCCTCAAGTTCAATATTCCTTTTACTGTACTACTCTACCAAGGCACTGCCTTGGAGAAGTTTAGAATCTAGCCATGAAGACAAGACTTGCATGCATCACCTAGCTAGGCCACATGAGCAGCTCTCCCTTAAGCATTTTGTATTCCAGCCCAGCTGACATACTTGATGTTCTCCACATGTGACTACCCACTTGACCTTTGTACACAATGTGCCCTATGTCTGGAATAGTCTAACTACTGACCTCTACTTCTTGGAATCCTGAGCCTTTTCTAATTTCTCCAGCTCTTATTGTGCCCCACCCCCCCCCCAATAACTTTGCATTGGTTTTGTATATATTTTTCTGTTGGTTTAACTGTGTAAACAATTTTTCCCCCCAAGGAAAATGTAAGCAGTTTGGTTTTAAATGTAAACTTTATACAGTTTCTGACACATAACAAACCCTTTAAAATATTTAGTGGAATGAATAAAACTTATTCATATAGCTGCAAAACAAACAAACAAAAACCCAGATCCTCAGAATTAGGAAGAGATGAGCTTGGCCAGGCAAAAAATCTTAGATAGCTTAGTTGACAGGGTGCTAGGCCTGGAGTTAGACATACCTGAGTGCAAATCTAGCCTGAGACACTAACTAGCTTTGTCTCAGCACTTCAGTTTGCTTTGCTATAAAATAGGAATAATAATAGCACCTACCTTTCAGAGTTGTTGTGATGATTGAGATAATATTTGTGAAATGCTTAGCACAGTGCCTGGCACATGTTCAGTTATTATCAGATGTGTCCAACTCTTCATGACCCCATTTGCAGTTTCTTGACAAAGATATTGAAGTGGTTTGCCATTTTCTTCTTCAGCTCATTTTACAGACAAGGAAGCTGAGGCAAACAGGGTTAAGTGATTTGCCCATTGTCACGGGTCAGTTTTGAACTCAGTTCTTCCTGATTTCAGACCCTGGCAGTCTATCCACTATGTCACCTTGAGGCTCATTTGACATACAGGAGGTACCTAATCAGTACTTGTTTCTTTCCTTCTTTAGGAGAAAAACCCTGAGCTATACTTCTGCTCATTTCTAAAAGCAAAAAAGAAAATTGATGAGGAGATATCCTCAAACCTCATTTTGCCAATTTTTACATACACAATGAAAATAATAGTTTTTCATTATCTAATATACATATTTGTTAGAATGCATGTAAATGGACTTAAGATTCATGGATGAAAAGACCAGTCTAATCAAATCTAAACTTTTATGAAGTTCAAATAGCTTTCTTCTCTAGTCAGGAAAAAAAAAATCAAAAGGATAGCTTAGGCCGAAATGATCAAACATTTCAAAACATTTCCCATCTTATCTCCCCAAAATCATATATTCACTTTGATTAATAAGATACAGGAAATTAGATCTTTGGGCAACACTTGACAGCAAATGTACCACTTTGAGTTCTGAATCACAATGGGTTTGCTATGGAGTCCTGGACTGCATCAGATATCTACTGAAGGCATTTGTTATAATTAATGTCAGCGACTTGAATGTCAAAGGAATTAATAATGATTAGCCTCTGATTATAAAGAGCTGCCTATCATGTTTATTATGTTAACATTCAAAAACAACTTGCTTTATTAAAGCATTTGTTTCTGAATTGTCAACAGCCATCTGAAAATCAATGAGCTGCATTTTTTCAGGATGAGGAATCTCAGGTAGGTCCCTGACTTTCTTCTACAAGACTTGTTCCATAATTGCGCTACTTAGATAGATCATCAATTTTAAGAGGGAGGAAAACTGCAAACCATATGTAACATCTTGGCCTTACTCACACCCCTGTGTAGGGTGGATTCCTTCTTGCATTTGCCATTTCAAAAGTAGCCTGGTTTCCCTTGCTTTCCTATCAGGAATGAAAGCTCTAGAACTTGGCTTCTTCATCCTAATAGAGCCTGACACTTAAATTCTTGATAAATCACTTAAAATTTGTATAAATGGAGCCCTACATTAAATGAGTAATAATGTGGAATGGGGGGGGGGTGTCACTTCCCTTTCTTGCTGTCAAACTATACTTATGCAACAGTCTAAATTCACAATATAAAATTCCTTATAAACCTATTGCCTTTATGTGTCTTTAAAATTATCATTAGTTTCAAGATTATCATTATCCATAATCCCGAGTAACTGCAAAAACAGGCTAAAAAGTTGATTTCCAAAGGATTGATGTTAGTTTTCAGCCAGAAAAATCTTTTGGGGGGTGTAAAATAATGCCACTGGCTG
This sequence comes from Phalanger gymnotis, assembly GCA_028646595.1. Taxonomy (NCBI): domain Eukaryota; kingdom Metazoa; phylum Chordata; class Mammalia; order Diprotodontia; family Phalangeridae; genus Phalanger; species Phalanger gymnotis. The sequence goes on along the minus strand of CM053626.1, from coordinate 196,513,451 downwards.
ATTATTAAGCTCCTAAAGGCAATGATTTGGGTCATGGCGAAGATGACACTTCATTGATGTATAGAAGGGAGGACAACAATTCTCTCATAGGCAGTCAACCCAATGGAGAAAGTTATTTTTTTTCTTGTTCTTTTATATACCTGTAAGATGATGCACAAATTTTATCAGTTTCTGCCTGAACTGAAAATACTCCAAGATTGTGTCAAGTTCTTAAAAGAAAAATAACAAAGCTTTCTTGCTTCAGTGTAATGATTTATGATGCAATGTTTGACATAGAAGTGGGAGAAATGGCGGAAGCACTTTTGTTTCCACAGAGTTGAAAGCATCTCCCCTCTCTCCAGCCCCTTCCCCCTTTAGCAGAATGTAAATCAGGTGACTGATTCTAATCAGAGATGTGATCTAGCAGAGACTGGACTTCTGGTTATGTGAAAGGTTAGAGGCTTCTATGCATGCTTAAATGAGCCATTTGAGGGGAGCATGATGTAGACAGTCAGGGGGTTGCATCTGACCAATGAAGACCCTGGCGAGAGATTCGAACTTGGAATCAATAAAAGGACTGGCATCAGTCTGAGTCCTTGTACTCCCTTGTATGCTGTTCAGGGCATGCACCCATTTATTCAGAATGAATAAATGTAAAATATAATTAAAACCTTCCTGGCTTCCCAATGAGTATTGTTTATTCCTAGACAATGTGAGTATGTTTATAACAGAAGCAAATTATTTCTCATTTGAAATGTAAGAAATGGGGGGAAGAGTTTTGTTTCCACAGAATTGATGGTGTACCTTTCCCCCTCCCCCACCCCAGCTTTAGCAGAAACCAGTCCTCAGGTCATTTAGGGTTAAAGGTCAGAGGCTGGTACACATGATTAAATGAGCCATTTGAGGAGGGCATGACATAGGCAGTCAGGGGTTTGTATCAGGCCAATGAAGATCCTGGTGGGAGATTTGAGTCCTTTGTACTCTGTTCAGGGGAGGCACCCATTTATTCAGGGGGAATAAATGTAAATTATAATTAAAATGTTCCTGCCTTCCCAACAAGTCTTGCTTATTGCTAGACGATGTAAGCATGTCTAACAGAAATGTATGCCATTATCAATATCAGCCTAGGGAGTCAGGAATAATTTTACACATGATCATTTAAAAAAAAATAAACGAAGAGATATCATTTTCTTTTATCTTTTCCACTTTTACTCTCTGTACTCTTAAAACCTGTAGTTCTAGAAAGATTTGTTACCACAACCCCTGTATATCTTACCCATGAAATCTGTGATATCAGCTGAGACTTTCAGAGAGAAATAGAGAAGCCTTACTAATTCCGAAGAGGAATAAGCCAGACTCAATTAATGTAAAGGTTGAATTTTTAAAAATTAAACAAATGTGCCCTTTTAGACATCAACAAAGTTGAAAGTCACAATCATTAAAAATAGATTAAATACAAAGGGGAAACCTTTTTAGATTCAAAGGAAATAGTCCATACATTAGAAAGGATCTGAAGCTTGCATAACCCATTTGTATATCAAGAAGTCAGTGAGAAATGAACTTGCCTCAGGTATAGACTATTCAATACTGTTATCTGTAGTCAATCATCTGCACAAAAGCCAGCAGGACTCTTGGAAATGTAACTTGAAAGATCACCATAAATAAAGGTGGAGTCCAAAACTGAGGGAAGCCATTTCCAAATCAAGAATAAATGACAAGTTGGAGAAGTTAAATCTCTCCCACATCTCACTTAGTGCTCACAAACTTTGGTGCCGAGGCTTTGCGGGACTTAAAGAAGAGCAGCTTATGTTGAACTTAGACTAAAAGTCATTGACCTAATTGAAAGATCACAATATCACGCAGATGTACTTTTCATCCAGATAGAAAGAGCCCCGGAACACTCCAGCTAAAGAGAACACAGTATCACCTGGTCAAGCCAGTGGCTGAAGGTAATAAAATCTAGCTGCACATCAAACAGTAAGACCAGGGAATCCAGCAGATCCACCAAGAGAGATGTTTCATCCTAAAAAGAGCTCAATGGTCCATTGGCCCAGTGACCTGCCTGCTTCAAGTCAGAAGCAGAAGCTATGTGGCATAGTAACCTTCTTGGTCTAGTCTAACAGCAGAATGGAGCTCAACTAACCAATCCAGCTTTGCCCAGTAGTAGCTATGCCCAGCATACATCTAAGCAACATGCTCAGTCAAACCCAGATGCAGCCAACTCTAAAGGGAAATTAGTTTAGCAGACAAGAGGCGTGAGGAACCAGTTCAGTAACCAAGCAACAGAGAAACTCAGTTGAAATGCTATTCCAGTGGAAAGGCTATACCTAGAAAGAAGCCTGGCTGGTTGAGCAGTGGCGTTATTTGTCCAAATGAAGTAAAGGCCAGTGAGACTCTGTGATTGTGGAGTTTTGAGCTGCTCTGGAGATCTATGTCCTCTACACACTTACCTAACACTAACCTTTAATTTCATGTCAACTCTAACATTTTCCCTCCTGCTTACAGATTCTACGTGTATTTATGACAGAATTTGGCCCATGTTTTGGGGGAAATGCTTTGTAACCACTGCTCTTATTTTTTCCATTAGATAAAATGCATTTGGTAAAATAATTTTTTAATAAAAATTTAGCTGATCTACTGTCTGATTATTAAAGGAAAGTACACTAATGGGGGTTTGTGGATTACAGCACTAGGAGGACAGCCAATAGCCACAAGGTCACCTCTAAACCCTGTGAGTAGCAGCAGGAGACCCTCTGGGGACCCAATCTGCTAGTGCTGATACTGGTTGGGGGAATGGGCCAAGAGGGATTATTTGGAAAGAAACTTAGAGATTATCTAATTCACCGCTGCCTCCACTGCCCCCCTCAGCCCCAACAAATTTTTAAAAAGGAAAAAAAAAAAACTAAAGTCAGTAAAGGCTAAGTAATTTTTTTCATGGTGACCAAGTGGCAGAGTAGCAGCAAGTAGCAGAGACCACATTACAGCCCAAGTTCTCTGATTTCAGATTAAATGTTATCCCTGTTGCACCATGCTTCCTCCTAATAGTAATTCACTAGGCTAACAAAATTCATCTATTGATTCAGTGGTAACTTGTTAGAAGTCCTTTCAGGATCTGTTAAAACAGAGAAATGAACATTTTCAGATTTAAAAGCTAATAGATGCCTTCAAATCCCAAAGAATATAAACTCTCTGAGGGTAGAAATTGTATCTTTTTTTTTTTTAATCTTTGTTTTCCCAGGAAATAGCGTGGTGCCTGGAATTAAGTAGAGGCTTAAAAATAAATACTCAATAGATTTGAATACTAACACAGCACTTGAGATCATTAGAAAATGTCTCCCCATTTATTATCATTATTGCTGTTATGGTGGCTGTATTATTTTTGGTATTTACTAGACCTGCATTGTCCTTGGTACTGAAAATATCCAATGAACAAAATTCCATTTACATTTCAGATCAATACCTGTTTTGCCACTGGAGTGATGAAAGATTGTGACTTGCCCAGGGTGACCCAGACAGTAGTTGTTAGAGGCAGGATTTGACCCTCAATTTTCCTGATTCTGAGATTACTCTGCCATGTTTCCTTTTATGCTTTCTTGTTTATATTAATAATACCAATTTATAGCAACAATATCAATTAAATAAACCTCTATTCAGATAATTGCTTGATTTCCTATTTGATTATGAAGCTAGGTAAAAGAACTATTCAGAAGGACTATGAGTAAAGAAAACTTTCAAAAGTGTTAGCATCTCAACATTTGCTATAGGGGAGAAACACTGGTGTAAACTGAAGTGTAACCCAAGTTATCTTTATGCCAGTCATTTTCTTGTAGCATTTTCTATCCACAGTTAAGTGTTTGAAGGTTATCTCACCTGTGACAGTGTAACCTTGGATTCTTAACCTCTCTGGACATCAATTTTCCTCATTTATAAAATGAGAGGTTTGGATGAGTTAACTTCTAAGGTCCCTCCCTGCCAGCTGGAAATCTATGCTTCTATGAACCTATGAATCTGAATCCAAAAACAAAGCAAAAAAAAAAATGCCAGTTGACAAATCCCTTGTTACAAAGCAGGTACAATCTGTCTAATAAATATCTACCATGGTCGGATGATATCTCAAGGGAGAAAAAAAAGAAATGAAAGAGTCACAATGTTCAATATATTCAAGTTTAACAAAATATAAAATTCCAGGAGGGGAGTTACATGAAGAATTTGCACGATTAAGGGGACCGAACAAGGTATTTCATTGCTCCATGTTGAGGTGTCATTAACACAGAGGCTGCAGGACTTCACATACCTCCCAAGTTCCCACAAATTGGAGTTACAAATGTAACTACTAAAAGAAGCCAGGGCATATTTTGTTCAGTTTTGTATTTTTTATTTTTCCCTCCACATCAGATCTAAGAGAATTCCACACACCCCTTATTGATTTCAACAGGCCTGTCTTCTCTCCTGGGTTTCTGACAAATGATGATGATGTACTCTTTCTGACAGCCCTCAAACTCAGATTTTCTAAACAAAACAAGGCTTTCACCAAACAAGTAGATTTCATAGTAAGAACATGTGGCAGATGTTGGTTTGTTTAAAAAAAAAAATCAGAGTGTAATGTTTTTCTCAATATGCAACATCCATTCCTTTCTTACTTCAGTCACTTGTTGGAAGAACTAAACATGCTTAGTTACAGGTTTCTGGCCTACTCAATCGTCATAGTTGCTGAGTCTGCCTTCCATGAGAAAGGGAAAATAGCAATATCTGATTCTTAGCCAAGAGAATCTCAAAGGGGTAAAGTAAAGAAGTATGCTCCAGACAAGAATCCTTTTAAGTCCAGAATCTGCCCCTGCTTTAAACCCAAAGCCACTTGTTAGAAATCACCCACGGACAAGAATAGGAGCCCAATACAATGTAAGGTCCATAACAATAAGGAGGGTTTCATTTTTGTGTTTGAATCTCTTTCCAGTTCTGATCACATAACCTTGAGGATAGCAGGCACTTAATAAAGGTTTGTTGAATTGAATTGTATCCCACAGAATCAAATTGGACTCGAATTGAATTCAACTGAATTGAACTAAGTTGAAAGGAATTGAATTATACTGAACAGAATTGAATTAATTGAATTTCAGAATTCTTCAGTTTGATGTCACTGCAAGTAGATTTTCTATTCAACTCCAACTTGAATTTTAAAAACAACAGTGAAAAAATGGATCAAAATGCATAGGTAGATATCCCATTACTTTCGAAAAATCAGTTCTTCATAGTAAAGATACCAAACATTTTTACTAAAGGAAAAATTATAAAAAGTCATTATGCAAAGATATGGCTATAGGTATATGTATGGTGCTAGTATATAATGAAAATTGTATTTATCAAGGACAATATGCTTTAATGGGCTAAGAATTAAAATCTAGTTTCTGCAACCTCTTTGCTCAAATACAGTAAAGTAAATTTAATGCTGATAGAAGTAATACACACCAAACTGCACAGCAATAAATTTAAGCATAGAATAAATACAATTGGACCGAAATGAGGGGTCTAGAGAGAACATTACACCCCAAGCAGACTCCTTTAAAGAATGTTATTTCAGCAATGTAAAAAATAAGATCTAAGAGGTGGAGATATGAAAATACTTGCAGACATATAAGCCCTGTGGAACGGTTGGTTTTTTGTTTTGTGGGTCACTGGTAAACTCCCATTTATAAAATCCAATTTCCTTGTAGTAGTCATATTTCATGAAAATTCACATGCCCTATTTGGAATGCAACAAAGCCATTGCCTGAGAAAGGTGAATTAGTAGTAATTAGGGTATTCTCAAGGACCTGTCCTCAATAAAATTTTGAGGGGGAGCTAGTGTAGAGAGGAACTGCAGAGTCTTAATTCCAGTGGTTGTCCCTCATATAATTAAAAAAAAATAATCAATATATACACAAGCAGCCTTATCCTTTAGGATTGAGTGCTCACATACTTCATAAGGATTTCATTTTTGAATATCTACCAGGGACTAGATTTCCAGATGGTCTAAGTCAAGTTCCTTCAAGTCAAACAACAAGATGGCGACCTTAGCATTTGACTTTATATTGTACAATGTTTCAGAAGAGATGAAAGAAAATAAGTGTTAAAAGGATTGGCAAAGATGATAAAAGATGGGAATAATCAATGTTGAAGGGGCTGCAGAAAGATACACTCCACTGTTAGTGGAGCTGTGAATTGGTCTAATCATTTGAGAAAGAAATTAGGGACTATAGTAAAGAAGGGACTAAAATGTCTATACTCTGACGCAAATATTGCACTACTAGGCATATGACAAAAAGAAAAGATCCAAATACATTAAAATATCCATATCAGCAAACAACTAGAAACAACACAAAACAACAACAGCCAACACCTATGTAGTACTTGTTCACAAAATCATTACCAATGTTTTTCACTCTATCTTTACAACAATTCTAAGGAATAGGTGCTATTAGTGTCCCTGTATTAAGGATGAGGATGAAGATGAGAATGAAGAAGGGAATAAAAAAGAAAAGGAAAGAAATGGATTGCTATATAATTATAGTGACCAAACTTGGCCTCCAAGAACAAATAAGGAAATCTCCCTCCCTCCCCTCTTTAAAGAGGTGGAAAACTGCATGTACTGTCAGTCTTGGTGATGCATTAGTCAGTTTTGTGAGCTGCTTTTTTCTTCTCACTTATTCTCTGTTATAAGGGATGGTTCTTTGGGAAGGGAGAGAAGAGGATACATTTGAAAATGAAGGTGACATAAAAAAGATATAAATATAAACATAAAATTAGAAAAAGAAACATGTGAATGCTTCCATTTCAACAGAGATGAGCAGGTAGAGAGGTCCTGGGATAAGTGATACTCACATTGACAAGATTTGGGCAATGCCTTATAGTGAAGGCCAAATCTTTCCCTCAAACCTTGCCAGATGAGTATCCCTATAATACTTGTTTTCATCATCCTGATCTCCTGGTTAATAATCTAATGTAGTTCTTTGCTACTCACCAAAGCGACATGAAACTATTTAGCTAAGCATTTAAGGTTCCCCATGAGCCCGCCCCTCCTGCTTGTCCAAACATCACTACTTCCGAGATGAGCAATTTACTCTGTTCAGGTCGACCTCATTACTATCTCCTGTGAATAGCATAAATATACTTTTCCTCTTTCTAATTAGCAATGTTGATAAAAGCCCTATATTTGAAGTCAAGAGATCAGACTGCTAGCACCCCAGGCCATGCCCAGTGTCCCCCACTTCCTGTCTTAGCCTCACCTGGGTCCAGTCCACCCAGCTGTGCCCTTTCTTACTACTTTGGTAACCTCACTGAAATCACTTCCCTTCTCTAGGCCTCAATTTTCTCCTCTGGAGAAGGAAGGGGCTGGAGTGCCCTTGTAGCTATAACCTTGGAGTAGGGAGGCCTCTGTGGCCCCTCTAGCAGGCATTCTCAGGAGTGTTAGGGAGCTAGGCAGCAGCGTTGCATCCTGAGGTCCAGGACCTGGGTTCAGTTTCAGATTCACTACTTGTATGGACTTAGGTCTCTGAGACTCAGTTTCCTCTTCTGCAAAATGAAAAGAAGGGTCATTTAAGGTCCTCTACTATAGTATTGTAAGTCACAGCAATTCACAGACATCGGAGCTTGATCCAGATCCCCTTCATCATCACATTCTCAACTCCATTCATTCCCCTCATTCTTCTGAAGGCTGCCTTACCTCAGTCAATCAACTAGCCTTTGTTAAGCTCCTACTGTGTGCCAGGTACCATGGCCCTTGTCACTTCTCTGTCCAAAGCTCTACGCAGCTTGGTGCCACCCTCATCTTTTATAGCTCTATCTGGTGATACATCCTTGCCAAATGTGATAAAAAGGACCTTAGTCATTCATTCTCAAGAGTGAATGAATGAAGCATGTATTAAATACTTAACCATGTGCTAAGCGCTCTGGGTCTAAATAGAAAAATAAGACAATCCATGCTCTTGGCACACGATTCCCCACACTTGCAGTGCCCTCCTTCCTGTCTTCACCTTTTGGAGATCTCCTTCACATTCCAAATCCCATGTCACCTCTTCCATGAAGCCTTTCCCAATCCATCCCTCCTTGCGCCAAAGACAGATCCTGGGGCACTACGCTGTGATGCCAATCAGTGATTAAAGATCTTTCCTACCCATTGAATAGGCCTTAGGTGGGTCCAATTAAGGGAAGCTTGATTAGAAATTTTTTTGTAGGGAGGTATACACCTTTTACTTACTAGGCACTAAGCCCCAGGCCTACACTCTTTACTCATTAAGTACTAAGCCACAGGCCTACATCCTTTAGCTGATTGGGCTTGAAGCCCTCGGGCCCTACAAAGAGTACATATATTGAGAAGGTAGCCATTGTAAGCTCAGAATTCAGCCCAAGGAGGAGAAATAAGAACTCTGAGACAACAGACCTGTATAGAGAGTCCGGAGCAGAGTGGAGACCAGAGAGCTGAGGAGACTAGAGATCTGAGGGGGAAGAGAACACAGGCAAGCAGACAGTTGGGATTTGTGAGTGTTTATGGGAAGGCCCCCACCATGGGGAAGGTTACAGGATGACTTGATTCCTTGCTGTAATACTGTATTATAATTTCCTTACTGTTACATTGAGGTGGACTTACTGGTTCTGGAATACAATTACTGCTATGTCAACTTGGGGTTATTGGTTCTGGGATCCGTCAAAACGAAAGTTACACTTCTCCTGCCTTCTACCTAGAGAATCTCTGACACTTTGCCATTCCAAACTATACAGGCATGTTCATGGTGGTCTTCAAGGTCATGAATCTTGCCTTACAGATACATTCACTAAAGACTTCCTTCCAAAACCTAGCCATGAATGACTCATTGTGTCCTGCCCTTCTACCAGTTCCAAATCCACATTAAGAAACAGAGAAACAGGAAGGAATATTTTCTGCATCTGGAATCACTGATCAAGAGAAGGAATTATGCAGCAATGCTTCTCAACCATTCATAACTGAGAATTATGATATGTGCCTCCATCACCTTGCCTGTCTGCAGGACATCAAGGAGGATGACTATAAGATAGTTCTGAACATGACAGTAGCTAAGTTTTATAAAAATGAGCAGATTACCACCAATTATTTGAGAACAACACTGAAACAGCGGAAGAATCAGGTCCATTCAGCTGTTGAAGAAATGGATGGCTTAGATGATGTCAAAAACAGCATAATCAAGCTGTTATTCTCTGTCACTTGCACTAGCATACTAAGACAATATCAGTTAGAGAGGAACTCTACCAGTTAATAGAATCTTTTGAAGAGAAATTTGCATAGGTTGTGTGTTTATGGCTTGTGGATCTCTATATTCTACCTTACCAAGCTGAGAAAGCACTGCATCTCCTTGCTGTTCTAGGAAAAAAAAAAAAGATCTCACAAGGCAATAGTAACAAAAATTGGAAAAATACCAAGTTAGGAAACACTACCAGCAAAGAGGGGTTGATTCAAATGATAAAGCTGAAAATGGACCCTTAATAGAAGAGGCAAAGTAAGATTCACCAGCACAAAGTGAGAGCCTATATGCAAATGAAGTCTCTGAAAGCTTGCAAAAGAGAAATCAAATCTATCATGATACACCTGGAAATTCTGCTCCTTCTTTGTTTCTCAAAAGTAATTTTAATATTTAAGGAGCAATTATTGAAAAGCAGTAAAATTATTAAATAGTACAAACATTGCTAAACATCTAGGCTTCCTGAAAACAGGCAAATGCTTAGGGTATATGTTTTAGAACAATCTGGACTGCATTCGTTTTGCCATGGGCAAGCACAATTTGGGAATTTTCTATTTTAAGAAGGCTCTCCAAGAAAATGACGATGCCTGTGCCCACTTCGGAGCAGGAAGCACAGACCCAAGGAAGAAATTCTCAAGGAAGCCCTGTGTACTGTGCTGAAGAATGAGCACTACAAGCTCCTGTGTAACTGGCATTCCACTGCTGCACATTGGCCTGCCCCTGGAGGCCTTAGCATGTTTGAAGCTGTACAGGGCTATCATTCCAATACCCACCTTTGACTGAGACTGACCAAGTTCCGTATTACTGCCAACAAGGGGACCTCAGAACAGGAGTCTAAAGGTCTTCCAAGCAACAAGGGGATTGTATAGTACATTGTGGGTCAAGGCTATCATCAAAAGACAGTCTTGGCATCCCAGACTATGCAGAATGCCATACTTAATGACAGACAGTCTTCTGCTATTCTTAGAGCCAGCATGCAATTTGCCATCGTTTGTCTCCGAAATGCCTTGGTGCTGCTACTGGAAGACCAGCAGGAACCAAAGCAGGAGAATGGGTCTAAGATGAGTAACCAGTTGGGCAGGAGTGAAAAAAATTCTGAAAGTCAGGAGATTTGTAGCAGTAAAAGTCATGATGGAGAAAAATTCATTCTAGCTCTACCCTTCACTGTCTTTTCTCAGAAAACAAGAATTAGAAAACTTAAGGTGCTCTATCCTTGTCTGAAGTGCTTATGTTGCTCTGGTCTTGGGGGGCAACTTCATGGTTTTGAATCTTACAGACAAACTACTTCAACCACCTTAGTTGTCAGGATCTCTTAAGTTTTGGGGCCATTTGTATGCAGCAGAAGTCCTCATCTCTCTTGACAGAATCTCTGATACTTTTACATTTAAACCTTGAAAATGTCACTGATATGTCCTTGGAGATCTCTTCAAATGAGCAGGACAAAGGATCTGATAAAGGAGGAAATGAAGCAATGGAGTCTTCTGGCAAGCAAACGACTCAGTGCTACCCAAGCTCTGTCACTTCCATCCGAAAGATGATTCTGTTTAATCTCTGCACTTCTTACTGTTTTCACAGTGAATATGACAAGGCTGGAAGTGTCTCCACCAGACGGCTTCCATGATACATCCTAAGGAAAAACCACTGAGGCTATCCTGCTGTCTGTCTACCTAGAACAACAGAATGGTAATAATACACAGCTGGCCTTATAGATCATCAAAAGGAACCAGCTGCTTCCTTCAATAAAGACACTGTCTGAAATTCGCAAGAAGCCAATGTTCCTGTCTGTTCAGTCCATCAAGTCCACCCAGCTGCCAGCTTTCCCCCCAGGACAGAGAAAGTGACCCAAGATCCAAGGGTGTTTTGTAATAGACAATAAAAGACATTGGCTTGTGGGGGAAAAAAAGTCATGAGTTCACGGATTTAGAGATGAAAAGAATTATGGAGGAAAGAGATCATTTAGTTTAACACTTATGTGTTATAGATCAATCAAGCAATTATCAAGAATTTATTAAGTTTCTATTATTTACCTGTTGGTGCAGGGAATTTCAAGATACATAAGTTACTGACCTCTGCCCTCCAAGGTCTAGTCTGACACAACTTTCCATTTGCTTATATGTTGAATTGCAATTCTTTGGCTTTCTACTTTGTATATCTTATCTCTCTAACTAGATTAGAAGCTCCTTGAGGGCAAGAGCTATGTCTTCTATTCTGTGTCTTTCCAGTATTGCATGCAGTGTGGATTTGTGGTTGTGATAGTGCTATTTATTCTCTGTGTGAATGGACACCTCTCTGAACTTCAATTTCCTTATATGGAAACTGGTGATAATAGCATTTGTGCTTCCTAGTATTGTTGTAAGGAAAGAATTTTTGTAACAAGAGAGCTCTCCATAAATAAACTAAGGACCCTCCAAAAGCTAATTGAATTGAACTGAAATGAATGGAATCGAATTGGAGTCACCAAGTAGCTACAGTTTTATATTCTTGCCCAAACCAAGTTCTCTACAGCTCAGTCACCACCCAGTGGCCTAACTGGGAATTTGTATTTATGACTGTAATGTGGAATACCAGGATTCTAATTTCCTTGATATTATCCTGGAGGAAAGATGAACCAACTCTATGCTCACACTCCTTGAATAAACTGAAAAGGACTGCCTCTTTTATCTGAATCTGCCCCCCCACCTTGCCCAGTGATGCTTTCATAGTCAAATGTGTGTGTGTGTATACATATATAATACATATATATAATATGTATAATATATATATGTATATATATATATATACACAAAGAGAGAGATGTATGTGTGTCACGATGGAGATATGTATATCTCTGCTTAGTTGCTTTCAACCTCTCCTGTATGTGTGCTCCTCCTAGAATGTAAAACGGTAGTTGGTCCCATTGTGCAAGGATCATAGCTTGAGAGTTGGAAGGGAACTTAGTTTAATGGCCTCAATTTTACAGATGAGGAAACTGAGACCTGAAGTCATATGGCACTACTACAGATATTAGTAAGTATCATAGGTGGTTTTTCAATCCAGCAATTTGCTTCCAGGGTCTGTGCCCTTTCAATTATACCTAGGCATTTTTATGTCAAAAGATTCTTCTACTTAAAAAAAAAAAAGTAACCTTCAAATAATAAATCTTCCTCCTGTTCAAACCTGTTCCAGTGCAAAGATTATTGATAATGTATAAAAAGGTCATCCATTTTGCTAAAGATGAAAGATGAAATGGGTAAAGCTTCATGTCCTTTTTCCTCTAAGTTATTTATATTTGGAGGCATCATGGCATAGTGATTGAAGAGTGGGCTTGAAGCAAGTAAGGCTTGGGTTCAAGTCTTGCCTCTGTCACATCTTTGCTATGTGACCCCAGATAAATCATTTGCAGTCTTAATGCTCTAAGTGATTCTCTAAGACTATAAATTGGTAGAAGGAGTTTCCTCATCTGAAAGTTCCCTATACCAATGAAATCAGAGGTCTAGGTTCCACCCTACATCTATATCACTGGCATAAAACCATTATGACCTAAGCTGAAAAGAAATGCAAAACTCCATAAATAATATTATTAGGTTTGTGAGCCAGTGGGGGCTTGTTATTCAAGGAGAGGATAACCACAGCAGCCTCCAAGTACTATCAAGGATTCTTTTAGTATCAATACATGCACTCTATTTTGTTCATGGTAAGAGAGTTGAGGGTGGGGAGAGAAAGAAGGGGTTTTGTCACTAAGAAGCTATGTGATTTTGGGCCAGTCCCTAACCTCTCTGGGCTACAGTTTCCTCATCTATACAATGAAGAAGTTGGGCAAGATGACTTTAGATCTATGATATTAGTGATGCCCCAAAGCCCTCCAGTTTCAGCCTCATCTAACCCACTTGGAATTGGCGTTTAGGAGCAAGTTGCAAAACCAAGCAGATATCCAGATGTCTTGGTTGGTGTCATGCTTATATCTAACAGCTATAACATTAGGGTGATTAATTTGGAGCAGTTAAACCATAAGTCTGCTGATATATTAAGAGGTTTGCCATTAAAAATGAAGAACTCTTTTTCAGTGACATGACTGAGCATTTGGGATCTTCCATGCTGGATAATTAACACCCGGACATTAATCTTTCCGCTTTGTCACTTGGTTTGAATCCTTTCTCTGGTGATCATTATCTTATGATACAAGAATTTCAAGGTAAAATGGCAGTTAATTTAACAGCATTTAAAAGTAATGAAAGAGTAAAGATGTCAGAATGAAATACGCGTTCCCTTGCAAACTCATGCAGCTGTTTTTCCATCTCATCAGGTGTGCAAACTTTAAGGGGGGAAGGTATGAAAAGACAACTGGGCCATGATTTGATTCCAAATGAGACCAAAATGAACTATGCCCAAAGGGTTATAAAATAGTGCATACCTTTTGATCCAGCAATACCACTGCTAGGTCTATATCTCAAAGACATCCAAAAAAAAGGGAAAAGACCTATTTGTACAAAGATATTTATGGCAGTTCTTTTTGTGGTGGCTAAAAATTAGAAACGAAAGGGATGCCCATCAACTGGGAGATGGTTAAGCAAGCTGTGGTATATGATTGTAATGGAATATTGTTGTCCTATAATAAATGACAAGCAGGATGATTTCAGAAAAGACCTGGAAAGACTTACATGAACTGATGCATAGTAGACAGAACCAGGAGAACATTGTACACAATAACAGCAATATTGTGCAATGGAGAACTATGAATGACTTAGCTATTCTCAGCAATACAATTATCCAAGATAATCCCAAAGGACTATTGATGAATCATACTATCCATCTCCAGAGAAAGAAATGATATTGATTGAATACAGACTGAAGCATGCTATTTTCACTTTCTTATTATTTTCTTCAAGTCTTCTTGTACAAAATGACTAATATGGAAATGTTTTACATAATTGGACATGTACAACCTATATTTGATTGCTTGTCATCTTGAAGATGGGGGAGGCTAGGGAGGATAGGAGGGATAAAATTTGGAACTCAAAACTTTTTAAAAATGTTTATAAGTAGGGAAAAAATAAAAAAAGCAAAAATATCCAAATGAGATCAAAATACAAATCATTCTCCCTACCACAATATCATTATTCACATTGGTCAACACCAATACTCACACTGACTATGATACCTACAGCCCCATATCATGCTGGAATATTAAAGGAGGATCGATCTCAAATATAATGATAAAAAGGAATCAGTGTGACCTGACTGGTTAATAATTGTGAGGTCAGGAAACCAGCTCAGACTTTCTTTGAATCACCAGGAATTCAGTGGTCTTTTCAATCTTATTGATTCAGTGCCATGAGCCACAGAACAGCTCAATCAAAGAGGCAAGGAATAACCCAGTATCAATACAAAAGGGTAGATAAGAGTTTCTTATGGATTACTTCGACCCAAGAATCCTGTCACATTCCCTCAACTCACTGTATACCCAGATATTATTATGAAACTAGAACATGATGGAGTTGCAAGGGAACTTAGATATGGCTGGCCAATCTCTTCTTCCCCTCACCCACATCATTTTATAAGAAATGAAGTCAGAGTCCTAAGAGAGGAGCTGATATGTTCAAGGTCGTACAGTAAAGTAATAACAAGGTCCCACTGAGACCCTTTTGAAAAAGCTTCCCAGAATTGAATGGTCAAGGTAATGAAATGTTCATCCCTCAGTATGAACTTTGAAGTCAGAGTTTAAATCCCTCTGCTAACTCTTAGTACCTATGTAAAATTGGACAAGTTGGTTAACTTTTTGGTCTCACTTTCCTCAATTATATAATATGGAAGAAAAAATTAATTCAATTTCATTAACATTTATTAAGCACTTACTGTGTATAAAATACTGTGCTAGTGCTAGGGTCACAAAAAGAAAAAGAAAAATAGTTTCTTTCCTCAAATAGGATGGATTGGTTCAACATTAGCATTGACAGATTTAGGTGGTGCAGTGGATAAGAATGCCTGGCCTGGAGTTAGGAGGACCTGAGTTCAAATATGACCTCAGACACTTACCGTATTTCCCCATGGATAAGAAGCACCTTAATTTTGGGGCCTGAAATTTGAAAAAAAAGGTATTACATAAAGCTATTGAATTCAAGTTTCATTCATCTGCTCATAGCTTTCAAGCATCTTTTGGGCAAGTCTGGTACACGTATGCATACTTAGTCTGTTCCATTTCATGAACCTGAAGCACCGACTGTGTCCTCCTTTGAAATCAGTAACTTCTTTTTCAGCAGCAATTCTTCTTGCCTCATGCTAAACCATCTTTGTAGACACAGGAATTCCAGTTTCTCTTTGCTATTCAATCCATATCTTCAATTCCCTCTCTAAATCAGGCCATTTTGCTGACTTGCCTCTCATGGCCTTCTTCTGCCATGGCATTTTCAGTAGGATTTCTTTCTCCCATAGGCAGTCTCGGATTGTTTTCTCAGTTGGAGGAGGACCAAACTTACAATTTCCATGCACTTTTGCAAACTGGATCACTTTTAACTTGAATTCAACACCATACAAAAGTCTTTTCTGAGCCATTTCTGGGCAGAATGTGGCAAAATGTAGCCTAATATACTGGTAACAAATGCGAAACAAGGAGCGCAAAGACAAGTGCAAAAAAGCGGGAAATGCAAGTAAAAAAATCTACAACGACTGTATAAGATGCCCCCAGTTTTTAGACCCCAAATTTTTCAAAAAAGGGTACATCTTATACATGGGGAAATATGGTTGTAGTTGTATGACCCTGGACAAGTTACTTAACCCTGTTTGCCTTAGTTTCGTCACCTGTAAAATGAACTAGAGAAAGAAATAGCAAACAAACCACCCAAAAATTTCTGCCTAGAAAACTCTAAAACAAGGTCACAAAGAGTCAGACATGACTGAAACAATCGGACAACAACAAAAGTCATTTAACCTCTCTAAATTTTGAGTTCTTCATTGGTAAAGTGGAAATACTACTTAAAAACTCAGAGTTTTCATGAGAATTAAATGTTAATATACATTTACATGTATATATGTACATATATACAGGTTAAAACATATATACATGTATAAAATATATACCTGTATGAAATATATACCTACATGTTCATGT
The DNA here is from genome assembly GCA_028646595.1 of Phalanger gymnotis. Lineage (NCBI taxonomy): Eukaryota > Metazoa > Chordata > Mammalia > Diprotodontia > Phalangeridae > Phalanger > Phalanger gymnotis. Next base: position 196,497,140 of record CM053626.1, on the reverse strand, counting down.
TGTGCTTGCATGTATATATAAATATGCATACATAAATATAAACATATAATTTTGCAAACCCTAAAGTGTTATACAAATGTAAGTGTTGGGGGGGGCGTGGGGTTTGACTAGAACATATCTGATGGAGCTAGTTCCACTCTCTGGCCCCTTCCCATGGAACATGCACAAGGTAAGTGACTTAATTAGTCCCTTGGTTCCATGACTAGAGAATTGTATTTAAAATGACTGGTGACAGAATCAGGAAAAAGCACTCCTTTAGGAGGTTATTAGAAGAGCTATAAAGAGGTGTCAGCATCTACCTTTTGAGTATGTTACTTGAGATACTGACAGTTCTCCCTTGAAATTCTAAGGAAAAGAGTTTTCTCACTCCTCCTCCTCCCAAAAGCAATGGTGGCTACAAAACACATGGCAACAGGAACATACTGAGACAATACCTCACATCCCTAGCTACTTCTTCTGTTTTACATTTCTTTCCCTGAACCTAGTTGACCAAACAGAGATTATGAGAGATGAAATTTCTATCCTTAGTGGTAACATTGCATTGCGACTTTGAGAAGTCATTGCTGGCTACCCAGAAGGAGATGCCTTCTATAACAACACAGCTTTTTGAATTCAGGTAGTCAGTGAATAAGCATTTATCAAATGCCAGGCCAGAAGATCTAGACTGTGTTAATTGATCAAACTGTATAGAATTAAAGTGAATACAAAATATCTGTTCAGCGGTCTTATAATGCTTCCCTTACCTCCCAAGAGAGTATAATAAAAGTGAAGGGTCAATGTTTTATGTCATTGTGTATTTATGAGTCTTTTGTGTTTTAAGAATTTCTTTTGTGATGGAGGAAATAGCTCTCCTAAACCTGGTATTTATTTTTCACACTGAGTACCTTTTCTAGAAAAGATCTTGTTTATACTTTCAAGGGAGACCCTAGACCTGTGTCATACCTAAGCTCAGTGGTAGAGATTTTCCCTGGAATTCAAAGATGGGGGCATAATCAGCCTAAAAGCTAAGGAAAAGCCTTATTACTGCCTCTTTCACATAAAGCTGCCCCAAACATGAACCTAAGTTCTGTAGGAGTCAAGAACCAGAGCCCTTTTACTGGGAATTGGGCCATAAGTCACCTAAGCTTCCAGCAGCAGCAGCATTGTGTGCTCATCACGATATTATCCTACTTTATGAAATCAGCCTTCTGAATAGCCACAGTAGGTGGTCACTTACACCCATTAGATTGTGAGTTCCTTGAGGTCAGGGACTGTCTTTTCCCTCTTTTTGCATCCCCAGTTCTTAATGTAGTACATGACACATAGTAGGTACTTAATAAATGTTTAATCACTATTGACTACATAATGTGATCTCAAAAGTTGTCAGGACAGCCTCCACTTTCTCAGCCCTGAAACAGCTTCGTTTTTTTTCTCCAGTTCTGACACTGTTGATAAAATAAGTAGCTCACACCAAGAAGCTCCAAAATTGCTTCCCTTTTAATGATCCAAGGGAGAAGAATAGTTGATAGAACAGAAAGAGATATAATCCTTTTCCACCTTTTTGCCTCGAGTCCGGTGGAGGGGCTGAGAACTGCCACTTTCCTCAGAACATTAATCACCCACCACTACCAGCACCAACTCCACCACCCGCCCCAAGACTTTTAATGCAGCTTCTGCTCAGAGACCTACATCTGTGCTGCAGGAATCTAAATGCTCAAGAGAACCTCTCCTCTACTAGAGGAGCAGCAGAAAAGTGGGTCAATCTACCTTTGAAAGTTATGTTGCAAAATATGTCTGAGTCCTCACACTGCCTCTTAGCCCACTTTCCCCTATAGCCTTTTGGTTGTTACTCTAAACAAACTCTAACTTTCTTTCCTTGTAGAGCTAGAAAGTTCCTGTTCTTACCAAGAACCCTTTAACTCACGACGCAGCAGTTTATTTTTTGCCTACTCTAGTACATTATGACCAAAGCAATCCCCTTAATGTCACCCACACTTGTTTAAAATGTTAGAATTCATTACAGTCTCCATTATATACTTAATTGGATGATTGCATGACTAATATTCAAGATAAAATGTCAATTTATTGTCTAATGCTCCTTCATTTGGCATTGTCTTCTCAGTGGCTCTTAGAGGTTCCCCGAATTGGGATTATGATAATACAGATAGGCCTAAGACTAGAAAATGGTTCACTGAGGAGAATTCAATATTTTATTCTCTGGTACAATAGGCTGAATGCCCATTCCATCAGGGACAGTAAAAATGTATCCTGGATCCAATGACTTAGAGCTGAAAGAAACCTCAGACATTATTTTACCCAACTCCTTCATGTCCTTTTTTTTTGCTTTTCAAAATGTTTTATTGATGTTTTCACATGTTTTTATATCACTGTCACCTCCTCAAATTCTACCCCCCCACACAAAATACTCCCTTGTGACATAAAGAAGCAGCTTAGCAAAGCAAATGCATGAAGAATGCCTAACCATGTATGGAAAAATTCTGCTTCCTCACTAGCAAGAGGACAAGCATGGAGCAGGTACCACGGGATGGCATAAAGTAGAAACATGTACAGTAGACACTGTATTTAGAGTTAGGAAGACCCGAGTTCAAATTCTGTCTCAATCACATACTAGCTGTGTGACCCTGGGCAAGTCATACAACTTCTGTGCTTCAGTTTCTTCATCTGTAAAATGAAGGTGTTGGACTTAGTTTCTAATGTCCCTTCTAGCTCTAAATATCTGATCTTATGACTTCAGAGTCAGAAAATCTTCATTCAAATTCCACTTCTGATATTTCCCATATGACCTTGACCTTCCTTAGGGCTCCGTTTCCCCATCTGTAAAATGTGGTTGTACTAGACAGCCTTTGAGATCCCTGCCAGCTCTAAATTTACGACTCTATTAACTTTCTCATTTACCAAAGGAATAATCTGAGGCCTTAATAAGATTAGGATTTAGGAAGTCAGAGTCAGAGCTAGAAGGAATCTTAAAAACCATCCTATACTACCTTCTCCCTTTATAGGAGGAAACAGAGATACAGAAAGATGAAAAGACCCTCCCAAAGGCACACAGGTAGCAAGGAACAGGATTGGGATTCTTCCACAAGCCCTGACTCCAAATTCAAGCCTCTTTCTGCTATGCCAAGCTGGCTTTGTGGGGTAGGTAGTCTCAGGTGCTAACATCACTTGTTTCACTAACTTTACACTTTCCAGGCAGCTAGCTAGATGGTGCTGTGGTTAGAGCACTGGGCTTGGAATCAAGAAGACTCATTTTCATAAGCTCAAATCCAGTCTCAGATCATCTGCTGTCTTTGTGACCCTGGGCAAGTCACTTAACCCCATTTGCCTCAGTTTCCTCATGTATGAAATGACCTGGAGGAGGAAATGGCAAACCACTCCAGTATTTTTGCAAAGAAAACCCTATGAAGAGGTCACAAAGAGTCACATGTGACTGAAACAACTCAACAAAAACAAGTACTTTCTGGGAGGAGGATAAGTGTACAGAGAAAGGGAACAAGGTAAATACTTGATATTAATTGTCAAGGCTGTATTAAATTATCCATTTAACATTTTCCACAGATAAAACTTTTGATAATTCTAGAAAAGCCTAGAAGGGGAAGGCCTACAGATTGGTCTTAAAGATTTCATTCATTTAACACCCAAGATACCTGCAAGAGGTAGTAGGAACTTATCATAAAATAATTATTAGATAATGCTATGACTAAAGACTAATGCTAGCTGAAAATGTCAGCTAGCAAAGCAAGCAGAGTCTCATTTCCATTTCTATTATGAAGTATAATCATTGCCTAACTTAAATGTAAGAGACTACATAGCCTTTGTTTCTGAATCTTTAAGAAGTAATCGACTCATGCTAAGAGTTTAATTGTCCTATGGAGAGTCCATGATGAGACAAAGTTTACCAGTCATTCTGGAAAGGCTATTAACTTATAGCTGAAGAGTGAACAGAGAAAAAGGACCAAGAGAATTTATTTCCTCAGAACTTGACCCTTTTCAAGAAAAACAAAGGGAATTCTTGAGAAAAGTTGTCAATTAGTATCCTGAGAACTGTATAGTAGGATTGTTTTCAGAAGTGAGAAGTCAGCAGCTAGAGTAACAGTTAAACACCATGGTGTACTAGTAAATGTTCAACAACCACATTATGTATGTATGTATGCATATATAGCACATTTATGCATGTATATATGTGTGTATGCATATATGTGTATATATGTTTACATATATGCAGATATATAAGGGGATTTATTCATCGAACAATGTTAAGTTTAATATGCATTATTAACATTTTCTCCATCACTTTCTTAAGTCTAGATAATCAATGAAACAATAGCTAAAAACCCCAATTTATAGCATTTGCCTATTTCTGAGGTGTTAACACTTACACCAACGATTTAACTATTGGTTCTCTCAAGCCAATTCAAGATGGCTTCAATAAACCCCTGGTTAAAGGTGACTTTGGTGATTTTTCTCATAGTTGACATACTGTTAAATCTTATTTATGCCTTTGTTTAATTATATGTTACACTGCTAATAAATAGCATATAGTCAGCCATCTTGATTTTTAGTTTATAAACTTAAAATTTATTTTTATTTATCTAACATGTCTATTTAAGAGATTAGAATGTTTGGAGGGAAAGGAAAGAGAAAGAGAGAGAGAGGGAGAATGAGACAGAGAGAATATGCTTTTGGTAAAAGAAGTTTCTACAATTTGTTAAATAAAGACAACATTTAGCAATCTGGTGTAAGACTCAGAATTGTCAAGTGAATTGTTAGTTAATAAATTATTAAATGAATGAAATCATTATTTTTTGTTAAAATTGCTAAATGAATTGTTAAATTTAATTAGTTTTAAAATTTAATAATAATATGAGGAGGTAGTTAAAATTGTTAAATGAATGAAAAACACTATAATTTTATTACGTACTTTGGAAATATCAAAACATACTCCTTGATTGCCTGCTATCGATAGTACAATAAAATTGTAAGACTAATATAAAAAAGATATTTTTCTCAATAAAAATTAGAAAGAAGAGATTGGTTAATTTAGTGTGCATCTAACCCCCTCAAATCCACTAGTATTAAACATTCCAAATGTGCACAAAAAACATATATTAGAGGCATAGGGGTCATTTGGTGCAAGACACTGTATGCAAATGATTTCATGACAATGAATAAGGACACTTAGTTTCAGGTTGATCACCTTTCCTAGGCTATATTTTGGTGTGTTTGCACCTGAAGTCTGTTACATAAGTAAAATCCTGTAACTCTGTAATGACATTATAAGAAGACATTGATGAAATCTGGATCCTTGCGAATCACAAAAAGAGTATAACTGTTAAGTATATTTTCATTTACTCATAGATGTCAATTGGCCTAAAAATTTCAGAGCACCCTACTTGAAGGAAATTACAATGTTTCACAACAAAAGGCATGGCTCATGATTTGGCTTTTATATTCTTCCCTACTTCAGAAATTAACTACCTTGTATGATAGTTGCATTGCTTTTGATTATTACGAAAATATTTTCTCTTTATATATTTCACTATGCTCTTCAAAGAGATTTTACATGTACTATCTCATCTACTCTCTCTGGTAGGTAGAGAAATTATTAGAAATTATTATTATAATTTGAAATTATTCCCATTTTATAGATGAGAAAATAGAGGCACAGAAAACTTAAATGCTTACATATGCACACATGCAGCTTTAGGAAAACTTCACTTCTCCAGAGATTACTTATTTGGCAACCTCAGCTACCTAGGGCACAGATGGGAACCTGGAAATAAGCCAAACTTCTTTCTAAGCAGCCAAAATAGAAATTGTAATCTAACACTCATTTACTTAGAATCCATTTCCTTTTATTTTAAACAAACTTCTGAGTAACTTGGTTTTCTGGTTTCCTAGTAGATTAGAAATAGTGAATTTCACACAGTGGATTAGAAATAGTATATTAGAGGGGCAGCCAGGTGGCCCAATGAGTAGAGCACCAGACCTGGAGTCAGGAGGACCTGAGTTCAAATCCAGCCTCTGACACTAGCTGTGTGACTTTGGGCAAGTCACTTAACTCCAATTGCCCTGCCCCCCCCCCAAAAAAAAACCCAGAAATTGTGTATTAGAAAGCAGGAAGAAGATGCTTGATATAGATACAATGACAACAGCAAGAAGTTTTAGCTGACAGTGAGAATTGCTTGTAATTCATTTTTGAAGAGGACTGATCACATTATGGGATGATGTCTTGACTTGCTCATGAATTGGACTTAAGTGAGGCAGAATTGCACAGTCATCACCCTCTTCTAGTCATTGATGTCCAATGGCAACACAAAAGTCAAGATGACTGGGTATGGCCAGAGATGCAGTGGATGACCTTGGCATCTTTGAAGTCTGACAATGTCAGAGAGAGGCCAGAAAACCATTTCAAAACATGGGAACACACCCAGTTTAAAAGTTTGGGGATAATTAGTATAGAAACAAATATACTCACACACATCAATGACTTCTGTGGACATTATTATACTGCAAAAAATAAATTGTCCTCCATGATGATAGGCCTGTGTTTATTATCATCTATTATAAATGGCAAAGATATGTAGAAGCCATTTTATCAATATTTCTATGAGAGAATGATTCAAATAAATGCAGACTTTGATGGGCTTTAGATGCCTGAAATATTCATTTACATGGAACATTTTATTCTGAGAGGAAGTCAGATACATGAAATGCTATTATCTTTAGTAGAGACTAAAATTCAATTCCAATCCTCTTGATGCTATGCAGCCATACCATACATTCCCCAATGGCCTGGTCAGTTCATTCAAAATAAGCTAAGTAAGAGCCTTCTTTGTTGCTATGTACCTTGTGGATACATCACTTGGTGATGACTTGCCTTACTGACCAGCTATTCTGAAATTTGCCCTCTTTGACCTTTGAAGTTTGAGGACCTTTGATACTGTCTTACCAAAATAGTACATTGGGGAGAAGATATGATTGGGGAAGACATCTTCCTGCTTTCTGGGTGGACGGGTACACTCAGAAGCATATCATTTATCAGAACTTCCACAATGGCAGAGTTTTATAGATACACTAAGGGAGGATGGGAAAAGTAATTTGGATCACATCTTTGCCGATTTCTAAACTTTTTTTATAATCTTGAAGCAAATAACAGCTCCTAAAATAGCTCACATTTCTACAGTGTTTTAAGGCTTAGAAAGTATTTTCTTCACAATAGTTTGATATAATAGTACAGGTATCATGATCCACACTTTACATCCCCCTTCCCCTTTTTTCCCCTTTTCAGCTTCCTTTTGTGTGTTACCTCTCCTCATTAGATCATAAGTCCCTTGATGGCAGGGACTATCTTTGCAATTGTGTTTGTATCCTCAGCACTTGGCAGTTCCTGGTATACAGAAGGTACTTAATAAATGTTTGACTATAAAAGGAAAGTGAGGAGCAGAGAGACAGAGTGACTTAGGATCCTAGATGGAGAGTTGCAAGGGACCTGCTGGGTCATCTAGTCTATACCTCCCTCCCCATTTTGCAGATTTGAAAACTACAGGGAGTAGTACAGTACAGGGAGTAAGTACAGGGAGCTTAAATGTTGAAGGTCACACAGGTAAGAACAACCAGAGACAGGAGCTGAATCCAAGTCCTCTAAGACCAGTCACCTTTCCATTATACCCTCATGGCACAGTCAGGGCAAGTCAAACCTAGATCCTCTGAATCCAAGACCTCTTTCTACCAAACGTGCTGCCTCTTAGAAAAAGCTGATTCTGTTTCTAAAAGTACTTGGCAATGCACTGCCAAGGCTCTTTAGTACTTGATATGTGAAAAAAGAATCTAAGTTATCAAAACTCGAAGCTCGGGAGAAAACAAAAACATAAATTTAACAGTTAATATAACATACACATATAAATAATAATAAACGATATCAATAAATCAACGATATCAATAAATGATATTAATAAAAACAACAGCAACAAAAATAATAGCTAACGTGCATGTAGTCACCTACTATGTGCCAGACAATGTGCTAAGCACCTTACAAACATCTCATTTGATCCTCACAATGACTTCGAGACATAAGTGTTATTGTCTCCATTTTGTAGGTAAGAAAACTAAGGCCAAAAATAGGTCAAGCGACTCACCCAGGGTCATGAAGCTGGTGTCTGAGGCTGGATTTGAAATCAGGTCTTCTTGACTCTAGGACCACAGCATCATCTGCTGTGCCACCTAGCTGCCCCAATAAGTACATATATGATAAATACATAATGCAGACAATAAAGTACCCTCATAATTGATTGAAGGAGCAGCTAGGTGGCACAGTGGATAGAGTGCCAGGCCTGGAGTCAGGAAGACTTATCTTCCTGAGTTCAAATCTGGCCTCAGACACTTAGCTGTGTGAGCCAGGGCAGGTCACACAAGCCTGTTTCCCTCAATTTCCTCATCTGTAAAATGAGCTGGAGAAGAAAATGACAAACCATTCCAATATTTCTGCCAAGAAAACCCCAAATGGGGAGTCACAAAGAGTTCTACACAGCTGAAAAAGACTGGAATAATAAATTTCCTATGATGCTAAAACCCAAATAAAGACATAAAATCAGCAAACAGGTGACTTCAGTATTCAATTAAATCAGATCCTCTCCTGACAAAACAGATATGAGATAGCTCCCCCTCCTCAGCTCCACCACCACCACCTGTTTTGTACTGAAATCTTATCTAATCACAAGCAGGAGAGTGAGGTTAGAAATCCAGTCTGGAAGATGACAGGCCTGGACAGCTGGGCAGAGTTTGGTTGACATGACTGGCCAAGGGATGATAAAAAACAAAGGCATGATTGCCAACAGTTCTTGCAAATATTGAAAGAACAGAGGCACCTTAGATGTGGCAAAGTCAAGGATAAAAAGGAACATCTCTGCCTGTCTCTAACACTAACAAGAGAACTCTTTCCATATTGATTGAATTGGGAGATGAAAAGGAAACAAACAGCTCTGGGGAAGATGACAGAATTTGGTGCTCAGAAGGTGACTGAGTCATTTCCAGTTAGCTTTTTGCTCTTCCGAAATTTGACAACAAGGAGCTATGACAGTCATCCAACTGCAGTTTCATTACAAGCCAGGAAATTCAAACCCAGTGAAGTGAAATCAAACTCAAAACTAATGTCCATGTCACCTTCTCTGCTCAAGAAGCTTCACTGACCCCCTACTGCCTTTAAAACAAAATATAGAGAATCCTCTGCTTTGATGCTCAAAGCCATTCAGTATCTGCCTCCAGCCTATTTTTCCAGGCTGATACACATTATTTCCCCTCCTGTGCTCTATACTCCAGTCAAATTGTCCTATATAATGTTCTCTACACACGACACTCTATCTCCTGCCTTGATATCTTTATACAGGCTGTCCCCTACTCTGTTGCCTTATAGAATCCCTAGTTCCTTTCAAGGCTCACCTCCTATAAAGAGTTCTTTCCTAATTCCCCCAAAGTTTAATGGCTCCATCGTCCATAAAACTGCTTTGTCTGTTTGTATATATATGAATGTAGATCGACAGATAGATGATAGAAACAGATGATAAGTAGATGAGATAGGTAGATAGATGGATATAGACAGATGATGGATATATATATATATATGTGTGTATATATATATACACATATATATAAGAGTAATTTTATGGAATTGGGAACAGCGACAATGTAATATATCATAAAAACTTAATTTATACACAGATATATATACACACATATATGTATATGTAAACATATACATGCATAAATGTGCTGTATGTGCATACATAATGTTTGTATAGTATGGAATTTTAAGTTTCGCTTCCTCCAGTAAAATATAAATTCCTTGAGGGCAAGGATCATTTACTTTTGGTCTTTGTATCTCTATTGTTTGGGCAGTAGGTGCTACACTGTACATTGTGTTCTGAGTCTCCAGTCAGGAAGACTCACCTCTCTGAGTTCAAAACAGACCTCAGGTACTTACTGTGTGACCCTTGGCAAATCACTTAATCCTGTTTGCCTCAGTTTCCTCCTTTGTAAAATTAGCTGGAGAAGGAAATGGGAAATCACTCCAGTATCTTTGTCAAGAAAACTCCAAATGGGTTCATGAAGAGTTGAACAAGACTGAAAATGACTAACATCTCTATTACTTAGCACAGCCAAAGACACACGATAGGTGTCTACCAGTGAAGAACTAATTAATCAACAAATATTGATTAAGCACCTACTCTGTTCTAGGCACTGTGGTAGGTGATAAGGATATAAAAAGAAGCAAAAGACAGTCTCTGCCTTTAAGGAGTTCACAATCTAAGGTGATGAGAGAGAGACAAAATACAAACAAATATGTAGAAACAAGCTATGTGCAAGATAAATGAGAGAGGGTAAGTACTAGAATTTAAAATGTTTGGTAAAGGTTTCCTGTAGAAAATGATATTGGGGCAGCTGGGTGGAAAAGTGAATAGGGCACTGGCCCTGGAGTCAGGAGGACCTGAGTTCAAATCCAGCCTCAGACACTTGCCACTTACTAGCTTGTGACCAGTGACCTTGGGCAAGTCACTTAACCCCAATTGACTTGACTTCCCCCCTCCAAAAAATAAAAAAGATATTTTAGTTGGAATTTAAAGGAAGAGAAATCAACAGAGAGAAGGAGGGAGAACATTCCAGACATGGTGGACAGCCATAGAAATGCCTAGAGTCAAGAAATGAAATGTCTTCTTGCAACAGTAAGGAGGCTTATGTAACTGTATCAAAGAGTATGTGGAGGGGAATGAGCTGTAAGATGACTGGAAAGGTAGAAAGGAGCTGCGTAATGAAGGGCTTTGCACATCAAACAATTTTGTATTTGATCCTAGAGGCAACATGAGGCCAGTGGAGTCTGTGGAGTAGCACAGATAGGAACTGTGCTTAAAGTAAATCATTTCAGTAGCTGAATGCAGGATGCATTGGAGCGAGGAAAAACTTGGGTAAGGCAGACCCACCAGGAGGCCATTACAATAGCCCAGGAGTGAGGCGATGAAGCACTAGAATGATGTTGGTGTCATAGCAGAGAAGACAAGTATTCAAGAGATGTTGCAAAGGTAAAATTGACAGGTCTTGCCAACAGATTGAATGGGAGATGGAGAATGAAAGGTAGTAAGGAGTTGAGGATAATACCGAGGTGGTGAGCTTTATGGACTGGGAAGATGGTGTTGCACTCTAGAATAATAAGGAAAGTAGACAGGGGGTAGGGATGGAGCCTAGGAGGAAAGATAAGTTCCATTTTGGACATACTGGACTTAAGATGTCGATTGGACGTCCAAGATGAATGTCTGAAAAGCAGTTGGACTCTGGTCCAACTGGCAAGATTGGAGGTCAGCAGAGAGGTTGGGGTGGGTTAGCTAGACTTGAGAGTCCTCAAAATAGAGGTGGTAATTAAATCCTTGGGAGTTGATGAGATCACCAATAAAGTATTATGGAAGGAAAAGAAAAGAGGGCCCAAGACAGATCTCTGAGGAATACCTGTGGTTAGATGGCATGATCCGTATGGAGATCCAGCAAAGGAGACCAAAAGAGGTCAAATAAGTAGGAAAAAAAGCAGGAGAGAGTGGCATCCCAAAAACCTAGAGAAAAAAGATTATCAAAAAGGAGAGGTGTATCAACAGTGTCAATGACTGCAGAGAAGTCAAGGAGAAAAAGAACTGAGAAAAGACCACTGGATTTATCAACTAAAAGATCACGGATAATTTTGGAGAGAGTAGTTTCAGTGGAATGCTAAGGCTGAAAGCTGCATTGTAAGTGATTAAGAACAGAGTGAGAGGAAAGAAAGTGGAGGCACCTCTCCTAGACAACCTTTCCAAGGAGATTAGTCATGAAGGGCCGAAGAAATATAAGATGACAGCAGGAATGGAAGGATCAAGCGAGATTTTTTTTTCAGGGTGGGGGAGAAATGGGCATGTTTGTAGGCAGTAGGGGATGAGCCAGGAGAGAAGGATACGTTGAAAATAAGTGATAGAGTGGAGATGACAGAGAGGGGTCTATCTTTGGAGGAGACAAGATGGAATGGGATCACCTGAAAACTATTTATTCCCTTGTCTACTAAATGGGTTATAGGGATAAGTCTACACCAGGTTCATGGTTACAAAAACCAGGTTTTTAGTGGGACAGAGGTTTATTATCTTTAGCTTGTTAAACTCTCATCTCAGTGCTCTAGGGACATTTTTTTTTAATTTAGGTTTATGCTAACATCTAGGGTTTCTCCCAAAGCGGAGGTGGTATTCAATTTACAACATGAATCAGGTTAGAACAGGTACTTATTTCCTACATATGAAAGAAAATTTTAAAGCAAATACAGTGTGCTAGACATAATGGCCAAGGAGGCCTCCAGCATGGGAACAAGTAGGTATTTAATGAATCTGCTTCTGGGTATGAATAATGGTGGGACTCGCTTTTCAATTCAGACTGTTCCATGTCTGTTTCCTGTCTGGTGAAAAGGGACCTTTTGATTGGCTACTGATTAAAATTGAGTGTGCATACAAAAGACCCCAAGGACTATACCTTATTCTTTTTTTCCTGGTAATAATCAAAGCAAGAACTACTTTAAACCTCTGAACAGTAACAGAGATAGCACCAGCATCTATTGTCTCCTCTCTTCATGTGGGACCACACATAGCCATGAATATATTATGTCTATATTCTTTTCTTCTATGTTTTTGTTATTTCCAGTTCTTAGGTAAAAGGATTTTGGAGATGACTATGACCACATGAGTTTTGAAAAGTCAGAAGAGTGAGTCACCAGAGGTCCAAGAACTATAGACCATAACAGAATTTTCCAGTGGCTAAACAAGGGTAAGGCACCAGCTCAGCCCTAAAGAATCCAGCCCAGCAGTGATTTAACCCAGTAGCCAAGACACCAGGTCCTAGAGCAAAAGAGCAACTCACGGCAGCCTGCCATAATTAGAAGTGAACTTGGTGGGGCAAATGTTTTATAACAACCACTTTCAAGTTTGAACTCACTCTCCCCAGGGACTAAGGTTTATGAAGGAATGTGTGGTCCTCATGTTTGGGGAAAATGCTTTGTAACTTTTATTCTTAGCTATATCTTTAAGCAAATACATCTTTGTAAAAGCTATTTGTTATTAGTTGATTAAATTGATAGTTTGCCACTAATAATAACATCACAGATATTAAGAAGATATTAGCTGGATCTGGTTTGATGCTACTGCAGAAATAACTGGTCATTTTTTATTTTGGGATGATAACACTAGAGTGGGAGCTTAAGCCAATAACATTAGAAAAGATATATAACCCTCTATATCTCTGGGGGAGATGTAGCCAACTGCCTACAGATGACCCCTAACTCACTGGTGCCAGTGTATATTGCGATAAGGACCCTCAGAATCATGAAAGATGCACAGAAAAGGTTGTTGCAAGTACTCATGACAATATGACAAACCAAATGAGGGGCTATGCTAACCATCGCTACATTGGACAACAAGTTCATTTTTAATACCATCTAAACATGAAGTGATATGTGAAATTGCTGGTTAGGCAGTTTACATTTCACCTCAATTCTGCACTATTTAATTTCTAGGTATATGTCTTGCAGTAAAAAAGGCCAGATTTAGACAAATCCTCTTATCAATGTTCATCTCCTCCAGGAGCACTGAAGTAGTCTTGGCAAATTCTTCCCTCATCACTATTTAGTTCTGACCTAAAGGTACACAACCTCCAGACTTTTCAAATTCAGAAACTCAACTCCAAGCCTATCCTATCTTTGGGTAGATATCCGTTCACCTAGGACAAGGAAAGAATAAACAGAAAAGTGGAAAGGGTAGCAAGGGGGCTAGGCATAATGTCACCAAGCTGAGTCCTTCTGAATTAACTGCCAAGTGGTAAAGGTTACCATGTTGGGTCAGCTCTTCCCCACCCCCCACACAAGGATGATCCCTATAAGCCAACTGAATCTCCACTAAAGTGCTAATAAGTGTTTGTTAAGTTAAATGAAAAATTGTCCATAAAGGTTTCAAAAAGAAAGTTAGGAAAGGATGAGGATAGCTAGGAAAATTTGGCTGCTGCTTCTCAGTAGGCTGCTACCTCAAGAACTTTGCTTGTTTTACATTACTACCTTTCATGCATTCTACAGCCAACCTAAACCAGACTAGTTGCTATTGCAAAACTTGTCATTCTATCATCCCTTGTCTACCTAACTGAACCAAGTGTCCACCATGATTACAAAGCTCTTCTTCCTCACCCAGGCCTTTTTGAACCTCTGTTACCTTCAAAGATCACCTCAAGCACCATCTCCTTCAAGAGGCCTTTCCTAGATTTCTTATTTGTTACAGACTATTCCTATCCCATCCAATATATTATTGAAAAACAGATGTATAAATATATGTATAATTTATAAATATATACATACATATATGTATAATTTATAAGTATATGTGTATGTATATATATGTATGTGTGTGTCTATATGCATACATATATATATATACATATATATGTATATATATATGATTTACTTATCTGTGAACAAGTTATATTCTCCTCTCCTCCAAATAGACTATAAACTCCTTGAGGGCAAGCACTGTATTGCTTTTATATTTATATACCCGGCACTTATAGTGCCTGGCACATTGTAGACACTTAATAAACTAGTCTTTATTAAGTGAATTAAAGTGAATACAGATTTGATTTAGATAATACTTTGAAGTTTGGTTTTATTCTACTGAAATTAGGAAAGAATAATGGCAAGCTAAGTGCTACTTTTTGCTGTTCTTTTTTTTCTTTTGGAGTAGTTCTCAGCACTGAGGCAATCAAGTGCCTTTGATTGAGTCTTTGATTGAATCAAGAACCTTTGATGACCTGCTTAAGTCACAAGAAAGCCTAAGTCACATGAGTTTGAGTCACACGGTTGTGATGCCCTCAGAGGTTAGCATTTTGCTTTGGGGCTCACTCACTGGAAGAGTGTTCCTGTGATTTATTCAGACAAGACTCTGGTTATCTGTTAAGGAGCCCGCAGCTTTGAAAACCCAGATGATGGGTGCTTCTCTCTCTGGTAAGTATGTATGTATTGCTATGGACAGACAGAAGCAGTGTCTGCTGATTTGTTTTATTTACTCTGTTTATATAATTTCTGCTTGTAATTTCTGTTTGTGTTTTCTCTGAAGTCCAGGGTGCTGACTTTTTCCCCTGAACTAAGTGAATGATATATGTATATTTAATTAAATTGAGATTGTAAACCCCTTAAAGTTGCTTTCCTTAGAAAAGCAGACCAAAGAATCTGTGCTAGCAGCTCTCTTGTGTGCTGGTGTTGTTGGTCTTACACCTCAACAGCAGCTGCTAGTAATATTGTTGCCTCAGAAAGTGATGCTTTCAGATAGTTTTTCAGACTTTCCTTTTTGGCAGACAGGACTAGGGAAAAGTTGTTGGTTTGGTTCCTTTGTAGAAAACAGGTTCCACAATCTAACAATGTCCCAATCTTGTGTTAATATTCCTAAATATATACCCTCTGCTCCGGTCAACTGGCCTCCTTTCTGTCCTTCATATATTAATACCATCTTCACTATAGTGCCTTTCTTCAGGCTGTCTCCCCTGTTGAGAATAACTTTTTTCCTCCTATCATGTGTTTGAATGCTGTCTATATGTTGAAACCCAATTCAAGCCTCACTCTCTATGAATATTCCAGCCCATTTGCTTATTTTCAGTCTGTGAACTTCTTTTGTATCTATAATACAAAAATATAAATATAAAAAAATATTCATTTTTACTTCCTCAAATAGTCTCTCAAGTCCTTATGGGTATGGACCATTCTTGCTACCGCTACTGTATTTCTGGGCATAGAGGATGATAAGATCAGAGATTTAGAGCTGGAAAGGACCTTAAGTGCTCCATAGCTATGCAGCCAAGTAAAAAATCAATGTTTGGGTTTGTTTCAGGACTCAGAAATCATAGTAGTATGGCTTATTCCATTTTTTGGAGCACAGTTTGGCCAAAGCTCCTTTGATGAACATAGTATTTTAGTGACCACTTAAAGAGAGGGAAGAGTTAAATCGAAAGTAAAAATGGAACTACAAACTTAAAATTCAATGGTGCCTAAAATTCTATTAGTAAAATGGTTTCATTCATGGAGTGCTTGAATTAGATCAGCTTGTGATACAGATAATTCATAATGTCTCAATCCCTCCCCTCTTTTTCATAACACTGATTTTGAGTTAGTTTTTTTTCTTCTTCCAAGCAATTTTTTTGGTTTTGTTTTGCTTTGCTTTTTTGTTTGTTTCTTTGTTTTTATGCAATCCAGCCTATGCTGTCTCTGGTCTTAAAAAAAATGAATATGATGTCAGGAGAAAGTGCATTGTAGTGGAAATACCATTGAATTGGAAGTCAGATGAGAGGACCTGGATATAAATTCCAGTTCTTCCAAGTACCATGTGATCAATGGGTCAATCATTTCCCCTCTCTGAACCTCATTTTCCCCCTCTGAAAAATGAGGAGTTTGTCAGCCCAGAGAAGAGATGAGGAATCGAACCTTCTACATAGGAGAAGGAGTACAGATGTGGAATGTTGCAAACACCATCAGACACAGTCCCAATGTCAGCTTGTATTTAACCGAGATACTAGGGAAGTAATACCAATAGGATTTTTTCCCTTAATTTGATTTTATTTTTTTAGATATCATCCCTTCATATTCAACTCACCCTGTACCCTCTGTATGTGTATATACCTATATACATACACTGACACATACATAGGTGTATATATATACATACACAAACATATGTATATGCATATTTCTTTCAGCTACTATGATACTGAGGTCTCATGAATCATACACAACATCTTTCCATATAGGAATGTAAACAAAACAGTTCAACTTTAGTAAGTCCCTTATGATTTCTCCTTCTTGTTTACCTTTTCATGCTTCCTCTTGATTCTTGTGCTTGAAAGTCAAATTTTCTATTCAGCTCTGGTCTTGTTACTGAGAAAGCTTAAAAGTCCTCTATTTTGTTAAAAATTCATATTTTGCCTTGAAGCATGCTACTTAGTTTTGTTGGGTAGGTGAGTCTTGGTTTTAATCCTAGCTCCTTTGACCTCCAGAATATCATATTCCAAGCCCTTTGGTCCTTTAATGTGGAAGCTGCTAGATCCTGTGTTATCCCGATTGTTTTTCCACAATACTCAAATTGTTTCTTTCTGGCTGCTTGCAATATTTTCTCCTTGACCTGGCAGCTCTGGAATTTGGCAACAATATTCCTAGGAGTTTTCTTTTTGGGATCTTTTTGAGGAGGTGATCTGTGGATTCTTTCAATTTCTATTTTGCCCTGTGGCTCTAGAATATCAGAGCAGTTCTCCTTGATAATTTCTTCAAAGATGATATCTAGGCTCTTTTTTTGATCATGGCTTTCAGGTAGTCCAATAATTTTTAAATTCTCTCTCCT
>CM053626.1:196457640-196479229 GCA_028646595.1 Phalanger gymnotis | reverse complement strand
AAAAAAAAAAAAAAGATTTTATAATTAGACCATTTAGCCATTTAAAAATAAAAGTACGGCAGAAGAGTTGTATACACATAAGAACTTATGAACGAATGCATAAAATTTCCACAATAGTCTGAGTGTGTCATCATTATATTGTAGGAGGTAGCACAGTTTGCCAATAAGAAACCATATGAAGCATTCAGACTACAAAATACTTAGTTCTTTGCTGATGTATTCAAAACCATGGTAAGAGACCTAGAAGAAAGACTTGTGTAAAATGCATACATACATGTATGTATACATGTATGCACATATGTGTATACATATATGGATGTATACATATGTGTGTATGTACACACATGTGTGTATATGTGTGTGTGCTGTGAAATTAGGATCTGCCTTACAAGAAATGCAAGGCCCTGCACCAGCTAAATACATGTCCTGAAAACCAAGATTACACCTAGATGATTTTAATTTATATGTATTTAATTGCTCTTTTAAAAATTATCTCTTCTGGTCTACTCCCCAACTCTTAGAGATTTATATATTGGGTCCCTAGAAGAAGTCTTGGGTTCAAGGCTACTTTTAACATTATAGCTCTCGAGCCCCCATTAACATAGTTCTCTCTAAAAATCAGTCAGTAGATGCAATTAGCTCTTAGCAAAGACATTAAGATGGCATAGTAAAAAAGTGGTAGGTACAAAATATCCCCCATTTTCCAAAAACCTAAGATGGCTATTCTTAAAAATACAAACATACATCCATGGAAGGAGTGGGCACAGATTTTAAGTACAATGATAAGATGGTACATATGCAATATACACACATAGCAAAGAAAACTCACAACTCCTGATACTATGGAGTCTAGAATTCCTCTGTGTCTTTGTTGAATCCTCAAGTGGCTCCCTCTGAATACAATATTTTGGCTGTCTTTCTCAGCTGGCCTCCCAAGGTCCTCTCCTCCCCATTCATTGCTGGATCTCTACTTGTAGGAGCTTTGTTCTTCAAAAACCATGTCTCTATATCCACGTCCATCTGAAGCGTGTTACTGTTCTTTCAATTATAGCTCTACAACTCCCTTGAAACAACAAACTCTGTAACTGCTGGATGGAATGTCTCCCTCTGATGAGGCAACTGAAAGAGGCTATGGATGATGGTGGATAATTAAGAGAAATCATCTCCTCTTCCTCACCCCCAGAAGGGTCTCCTCAACAAAGGGTTTCTGAGGCTGCACATCCCTGAAACTAAACTCTGTCCCTGGGTCTTAGCAATTTAAAGTCTTGCTCATCTAATGAGATTCCTGGTTTTAGTTCTGTCAGAGAAAGGCACTCTCACATTTAAAAGCGTTTCGGCTCTAGATGTATCTTTACCGCTACTTTAACACTTTCCCATTATGTTCTGGACTTGATGGCTGGGGGTTGGTCAAAGATTAACTTCTCCACCCTTTAATCTAATTTGAATCCAGAAAAGCCATCATATATTTCCAGGATGTACTTTTTCAATAGTCAGATATTTTCCACTAGAAAAATCTGGGAGTACTGGACAGAGAAGTGTACTGAAAAAAAAAATGACTTCCTTTGATGTTTTTTCCCTTCTCTAATGGTGACTTCATTATTAACTATATGCAACCAGTATGAGAAGTATGATGAGATTCCCATAGAATGGGCTCTGAATTTCAAACTTGCTGCTTCTCTTTCACTGACTAGTGCTCTAAATTGGAGATCCTGAACAGAAAATGTCAAAGCCCAAAGGCCTCTGCCAGCATTTCAGATCATTATTTAGTTTACACCTGGGGCAAGACAGCCAGTCAATTACAACAAGTCAATTATAGGCCCTCCATCCACGACATAGGACCAACTCCTGCTTGAAGCAGGGCCAAGGAAAATAAATACATGGAGAAATAAGGGGGAAAATAGTTTGCTTTCTGTTTCTCTGGCTTCCTTGACAAAAGACCTACTGCTCTATTCAAAATGTTTGGCTGTGGTCAGAAAATGCACCACTTTTAATGGACAGTTGCCATTCCCTGGGGCTTCCCAATTGAACTGAATTTGAAATTCCTTTCAGCAAACAATGTCAGAATATTGGTGATTAACCCCAAATGGAATAGTAATATAGGGTAACTCATAGAGAAGGGATTAAATTTCCATAATACGAGTCATTATTTTCTTTTTTTAATGATCAGGATATTGGCACAATATCCTTAGTTCTAGTGTTTTCTGATGCATATGATTTCTAGACAGTGCTGAAATTATAATAGGAGACAATGATTCCCTTGGCTGGTGCATTACTCACAGGAACAATCTAGGCATGGCTCAAACATGAAATAGCAGCTCAAGTTTTTACCTGAGTTTACTGTCTCAACCAATTTGTTAATGAAATGTCTCATGATGTTACAGTGACTAATTTAGAAGTGGCAATGAGTGAATTTGGGTGTTCATGAGTATAATGCAGTCAGTGTGTTACTATGCACCCATAGAGAAGCTATTGCCAAATTCTGCTACTGTGCACTTACAAAATAAGAAATTACAAGAACATAAAGGTGAGCTGAACCTCATGTGTGTGTGGTGGGGGGTATCTATGTGTGTCTGTGTATGAGTGTTAAGAATAAACAACAGTGGCTAGGGAAGAATGAAGAACACTTACCAACTTTATGAAACAGTTCTGTTTCTAATTCCTTCATAAAAGAGATTTATTTGTTACCTTCTTTGAGACACTGAGCTTTCATTACAGATATGTGAGAATATTGACTTAATAATCTCCTTGCCTGGAAGTGAAAAAGCTGCAGAAATTTAAACATATTCTCATTCACTAATAGTCATTGATGATCACAATCAAAGACAATATCCAAAAAGCAATGACTAGTTTCAACACTTCAGGTTTAAACCACATATTAATTAATTTATCACTAGAGAGAGAGAGAGAAAGAGAGAGAGAGACAAAGACAGAGAGACTGAGAGACAGAGAGAGAGAGAGAAACAACTGGCTGGACAAACACATACACACATCTCCATTGTAACATAGTCACTTCTCAATTTTCCATATGTATATTGTTGTTGCTTAATTCTCAATCTGGCTTCTCTCTACCAACTATAATTTTTCTAGGGCACCTCCATGTATATAGTTTGTGTATGATTAGGGCATAGCAGAGTTAGCTACCTAGATACATTTATGATTTCATTGATATTGGTACTTTATCCTCTGATATAGATCATAATTCCTCCACCGTGCCTATTCATCTTACATGTTTCTTATCCACATCTTTAAGCAAATCCACCATACAGGATCCACCAAATGCACTGGAGGCTTTCTTTCCTCTGATTTTTTTTTTTAATATCCCAGGGGTATAAGACTTGGGCTGTCCATCTGTTGTCTCTTGTTCTCACTACCAGGCCAATTCGCCTCCTTTTTCTGCTCATACATGTCTTCAGTACATTTTATGGACACTTCTCATCAGCATGTTATTGTCCTGAAATCTACTTTACCTCCTGAGAATGTTTATATGGCCTTATGCATTATTTGTAATTTTAATTCATCTGAGATCACATTTTCTATGATTCTTAGCAATATTGTATCCCAAGGAGAATATTGGGGTTTAAAAGATTAGCTTTTGTTGAAGTAAGCAGCCTTGGATCACTAAAAGCACTTCATAATTTCCAAAGTCTGACCTAGCCCATTCTTCCCTCTTCCTTGATTCTGGACTCAGCTTGAGACAAATCTACAACTCCACCTCAGGCCATATAATATATAGTTAGACCAGACCTATGATTTACTTGGTATAGAGAATTTTCAGCAAGGAAACTGACCAAAGCCACAGGTGGCAGGTACAAGATTTAAACCCATGTCTTCTTGACTCCAATGTTGGTACTCTATCAACTAGATCAAATTCTCTCTCTCCCCGCTCTTCTTCTTGCCTCTCTGTCTCTGTTGCTCTATCTCTGTCTTTCTCTCTTCTCTCCTTCTTTCTCCCTCTATTTTTCTCTGTCTCTGTCATTGTTGCTTTCTTTGTTTTTTTTCCTTTATCTAGTTCCCTCTATCTTTATCTCTTTATGTCTCTTTTCTGATATGTATGTATAGGTATATATACACATATATGTATATGTGTATGCATATACATGTATATGCACAAATATATGTACTACGAATATGTATTGTATGTGCATGTATACATATATACACAATGTGCATGTGCATGTATAGACCCATTGATTTGCTCCATGCTCAATTCAGTGGGTTGCCTATTTAGGCACAATCTGGACAGTGCAATTTATCCACAGTATTTCTCTTGTTGAGACTGTTAGGCCAATTTCCTTTAAATCATTGCAAATTTCATAGAGAAGGTTTTGTAGTGTTCTGGAGACCAGTGAAATTAGAACAATAAAATCTGTAATTAGGAGCATTAGAAGAATCTTACCATTAGGAGCTAATCATTTTGTTGAGACACACAACATCCTTTAAGACACATAAAGTGAATGTATATGCACATTTGTGATGTCTCACTTTATGTCAATATTCAATGGATCATTGAATAAAGTTATGTCTGTAGTCACATATTCACATTGTATGTACTTTTAAGTTATCCATAAGAAATGCCTTTTTGTGAGATCATTCAAGAATGAATTTTGTTTTACCTCTTCAAATGCCTTTTCAAAATCTATAAATGCTAGAGACAACATCTTCTATTTTCTATACTCCTATACCTCTCAATTTGCTATCAATTGTCTATAAATTTGTGATTGTATAGCCTCAGCACTAAAAATATCAAAACCTCAACATATGTATTTACAAAATTAATTGCACATACTATAATACTATGAAACTTACACAATATATAAATTAAATAATAATACAATAAAATGAAATAATATTTACTCTTAGAGTCAATAGAAAGTCATTGGATTTGCTTGAGTAGGTAAATTACATGGTCAGATCTTTACTCCAGGGATATCAATTTGTCATATTTGAGAGGATATATTAGAGATGAGTAGATACCTGATGTCTGAAGACTTATGGGTATACCATTGCAATAATCCAGGGAAAGGTGATGAGGGCCTAAACTAAGATACTGGCTGTGTGAATAGTGATAAAAGTAAGAGAGATATTTTAGAAGTATAAATGGCATGATTTCATAGTTGATTTATGTGTGGGATTGAGTGAGAGTGAAGCACTGAGAATTGCACCAAGGTTACCATGTTGGAGAACTGAAAGGATAATGGTGATTATCCTTCTGATTAATCCAAAAGATCAATCTCTTCTCAATTTCTTTTTGCTAATTTGTAAAGTTTTCATTTCTCTTCATCTTCTCCTAAAATTATCAATAATTAAGCTTGTACTCTATACACTTCCTTTTTTTGGAGATTCAGGTGTCTCTGACTGGCAAAAAAAAGATTAGTTATTTTGCTGGCTGAAGAATTCCTGGGTTATATTACCTCCTTATTGTGCTGACTCTTTGCATCTCTTAAATTTGTCTAAGAAATGATGATAGAGTACATTTCTTTACTTTTATTTATTTCCCATTTTTCACAGTTGGAGTGTATTTATATAGGTCAATTTAGAGTTATGTATGCTATTTTTCCTCTCTGTCCTTTATTCTAAGATGGTATTTGCTTTGATCTTTGCTCTAACTACTTGATGATCTTACTGCACATAGATTTCTGATTTGGAAATTACTTTTTGTTTGTAATTAATCAGTTCTTATCCATTAATATATAGTCAAATGCACTATCAATTTTAATCAAACTATTAGACGAATTTGCTTAACTGTTCTGCGGGAATATATATATTGTAGGAAGTAGTTATTTGTTTATTGGGAAGAGTCTATTATATCAATATAAAATGCAGCAATAAAAACATAGCCTAACATTTTTATAATATGATTTAGTACTTTACTGTAGTACAGTGGTAAAAAAAACACTAGATTTAGAGTCAGATGACCTGGATTCCTATTCTCCTCTAATGGTAACTAATTGTGTCACCTTGGGCCTCTCTGAGCCTTTGTTTCCTCATGTGTAAGAGGCAAGGTGGCCTCTGATATCCACTCCAGCTCTAGATTGATGACCTGATGAGTTTCTTCTTGAAGATAATACTCATGACATACAGTCATGCATCTTCTGAATGGCCTATACAACTTTAATATCTTTCATTTTTATCCCAAACTTTATTTTCCAACATAGTTAGTGTTATGTATACTGGGCATATAAATTTGCGGTGAAATTGCCAACCAACAAAGTATACGTCAACTCAGTTTTAAAGATACTGCCATATCCTTCACAGAATAATCCCTCTATTCCTTCACCTCTTTGCAAAGAATGTTGGCGAGAAAGCTACAATTATCCCCATGATGGTTTATTTTCTTATGTTCATTATAAGAACTGTAGGTGTGAGAACTAAGAATCTTATGAGGTAATATTTTTCACTGCCTTTGGTTTCAAGATGAAACCAATTCTGTGCAAGTCAATTTTGATGCGTCATTAAGTCATGGAGGTGATTCTGGGTTAACAGAGGTTATGTGTACTTTCCCTAGGGACCAGTCTAGTCAAGTACGGAGAGTCTAAATCTCAGAAGATCAACACAAAACACAATACAGAACATAAAATTCCATGAAATGTAGAAAACTGTAATGTGGTCTTTGTTATGTATATGCTCTTTCCATGGCCACAGCAATGGTGGCAGTAACAGAAAAGGCAACTGAGAGTGCAAAGAGTCAAACAATTCTTAAACTGTCTGCAAACTTTTAAAAAAAATTGATTCTCTATAGTTCATTTCAGGAACTGAACCACATCCATACTGACATCCTCACTCTAAATGAAACTAGAAGAAATAAAGAAGTAGTTAAATAGAAAGATAGC
Source organism: Phalanger gymnotis (assembly GCA_028646595.1). Classification (NCBI taxonomy): domain Eukaryota; kingdom Metazoa; phylum Chordata; class Mammalia; order Diprotodontia; family Phalangeridae; genus Phalanger; species Phalanger gymnotis. The sequence goes on along the minus strand of CM053626.1, from coordinate 196,472,399 downwards.
TTACAGGTCATTTTTGTAGACAAATGAAACAGATGATGGAGTTAGAAAATGATACATGTATCTTTTAAGAACTTAATCATTCTTCGGTAGTTAGAAGGCTTTTACATAGAAAAGGAGTTCAGAATGAGTCAATTAAGTTAAGATATTGCAAAAAAAAATCCACAAGAAAGAGGAATACTCTTGGAGAAGGGGTAAGGGAAAGAAAGAATTGGGAAAATTATCTCACATAAACTATGCATGCAAGGAAAACTTTTTTACAGTGGGGAGGTAGGCAATGCTTCCTCAATCCTAAATTGGTTCAAAAAGAGGGAAATATGTGAGATTATGTGTTATATACATATACACATACACACATATATACATATGTTAGTACATATATATGTACAATTGATAATAGAAATCTATTACTCAACAGGAAAGTAAGAGGAGAAGGGGACAGTAAAAATAGGTGGGGGTGATAAAAGGGAGGGCAGATAAAAGAAGGCAGAAGTCAGAGCAAAAAACTTTAGAGGAGGGACAGGATAAAAAGAGAGCAATAAGGATAAATAGAAGAAAATAGAATAGATGGAAATGCACAGTTAGAAATCACAAATTTGAATATGAATGGGATGGACTCACCTACATAGTAGAAGCAGATATCAGAATGGATTAGAAATCAGAATCCAATATGTTGTTTATAAGAAACATACTTGAAAAAGGGAGATACACACAGAGTTAAAATAAGGGCCTGGAGAAGAATCTATTAGCTTCAGCTGAAGTGAAAAAAAAAGGCAGAAGTAGCAATTATGATCTCAGATAAAGCAAAAGCAAAAGTAGACCTATTTAAAAGGGAAAAGCAAGAAAACCATCTCTTGCTAAAGGCACCATAGACAATGAAGTAATATCAGTATTAAACTTATGTGCACCAAATGGTATAGCATCCAAATTCTTAAAGGAAAAGTTAAATGACTACAGGAGTAAATAGACAGGGCAAATTCCATTTGTCTCAATTTCCTCATCTATAAAAGAGCTAGAGAAGGAAATAGCACATCACTCCAGTATCTTAGCCAGGAAAACTGCAAATGGGGTCACAGGAGTCAGACACAATTGAAACAACTGAACAAAAACAAAGAATGAGTGGGTCAAAAATATTGAAACAATCAATAACTACATTTAATAGAATGATAATATGAAAACATTCCAACATTAATGAGATATAGCCAAAGCAATTCTTAAGGAAAATTTTATAACTCTACCTGCATACAACAATAAAAGAGAGAAAAAGCAGATCAATGAATTGGACGTGCAAATAAGAAAACTAGAAAAAGAAGAAATCAAAAATTGATAAGTAAATACCAAAATGGAATTCCTGAAAGTCAAAGGAGAGATGAATAAAATTGAAAGTAAGGAAATCATTGAATTAATAAATAAAACTAGGAGATGGTGTTATGACAAAACACAGTCAAATAGAGAAAACATTCTTTGATTTGATTTAATTTTAAAAAAAGAAAGAAGAAAACCCAATTACCAGTATCAAAAATGAAAAGGGTGAATGCAACACCAATGAAGATGAAATTAAAGCAATTATTAGAAGTTATTTTGCCAATTATATGCCAGTAAAACTGACAATCCACATGAAAAGATATAAACTGTTCAGGTTAACAAAAGAGGAAAATAACCCCATCTTAGAAAAAGAAATTGAATAAAACATAACTGAGTTCCCCAAGAAAAAAATCCCCAGGACCAGATAGATTCACAAGTGAATTCTATCTATCAAATACTTAAGGAACAACTAATAGCAATACTACACAAATTATTTGGAAAAATAGGCAAAAAAGAGTCTTAACAAATTCCTTTTTATGACTCAGATAGGGTTTTGACACCTAAACTAGGGAGAGCAAAAACAGAGAAAGAAAACTGTAGCCCAATTTCCTTAATGAATATTGATGCAAAAAATGTAAATAACATACTATCAAGGAGATTTCAGCAATATATAACAAAGATCATACACTATAACTAGCTGAGATTTACACCAAGAATGAATGACTGGTTCAATATTTGGAAAACTATCAGCATAATTATCCATATCAATGAAAACAATAACAAAAATCACATGATTACATCAATAGATGCATAAAAAAGTCTTTGGCAATATAAAACAAAGCCAATTCATATTAAAAATATTAAAAAGCACAGGAATCAAGGGAAACTTTCATAAAAAAATAAGTAGTATCTATCTAAAATCATTAGTAAGCATTATCTGTACAGGGAATAAACTTGAAGCCACCATTATTCAATAATACACTAGAAGTGCTAGCAATAGCAATATGAGAAGAAAACAAAATTGGAGGAATTAGAATAGACAATTAGGAAACAAAACTATTATTCCTTGCAGATGATATGATGGTATGTTTACATAACCCTAGAGAATCAACTTAAAAACCCTAGTTGAAGCAATTAACCTCAGCAAAGTTTCAGAATATAAAATAGACCCGGATAAGTCATCAATGTTTTTATGCTAAAAACAAAACCCAGCACGAAGAGAACGAAAGAGAAATTCCATCTAAAATAACTGTAGACAATATAAATTACTGGGGAGTCTATATGCCAAGGCAAAACCCATATGAACACAATTACATAATACTTTTCACACAAATAAAGACATATCTAAACAATTATAGAAATCTCAATTGAGCATGGTAGGCTGAGCTAATATGATAAAAATAACAGTTCTACCTAAGTTAATTTACTTATTTAGTGCAATACCAATCAAACTACCAAAGAATTATTTTATAGAGGTAGAAAAAATAGTAAAAAAAATTCATCTGGAAGCACAAAAAATCAAGAATATCAAGGGAATCAATAAAAAATATTTAAGGCAAGTAGCTTAGCAGTGCCAGATTTCAGACTAAATTAAAAAGTATTAATCATTAAAATGAACTAGTACTGACTAAGAAATAGTAAGATGGATCAGTGGAATAGATTAGGTACACTATATACAGAATAAATGACAATAGAAATCTGGTGTTTGATAAACCTCAAAATCCAGGCTTTGGAGGTAAGAACTCACCAGTTGACAAAAATTACTAGGAGAACCTGAAAGCAGTTTGGCAGAAATTAGGCATAGACCAACATTTCGTACCAAATATCAAGATGAAGTCTAAATGGATAAATGATTTAGACATAAAGGTTGACCTCATAAGTAAATTAGGAGAGCATGGAAAATGTACCTGTCAGATATTTGGATAAAGGCAGAGTTTATGACTGAACAAGAAGAGATAGAAGAGATTATGGGTAGTAAAACAGATACTTTTGATTACATATTAGAAAGCTTTTGCACAAACAAAACTGATACAGCTAATATTAGGAAAAAGCAGGAAGCTGGGAAAAATTTGCATCAAGTTTCTCCGATAAAATCTTCATTTTTCAAATATATGGGGAACTCAGCCAAATTTCTTTAAAAAAAAAAGAGCCATTCCCCAGTTGATAAATGGTTAAAAAAAACATGAACAGACAAGTTTTCAGAAGAGGAAATCAAAGCTATCAATAGTCATATGAAAAAATGCTCTAAATCACTACTAATTAGAGAAATGCAGATTAAAACAGCTCTGAGATACCACTTCACACTTATCAAACTGGCTAACATGAAAAAAGAAGAAAGTGACAAATGCCGGAGGGGATGTGGACAGATTGGTACATTAATGCATTGCTGGTGGAATTGTGAACTAGTCAAACCATTCTGGAGAACAATTTAGAACTATGTTCAATGGGCTCAAGAAAAAACACCCTGCATACTTTTTGACCCAGCAATACCACGACTAGATTTGTATACCAAAGAGATCACCAAAAAGGGAAAAGAATCTATTCTTGCAGAACAATTTTTATCAACTCTTTTCATGGCGGCAAAGAATTAGAAATTGAGGGGATGCCCATTATTGGGGAATGGATGAATAAGCCGTATATGATTGTGATGGGATAATATTGTATTATAAGAAATAATGATCAGGATGTTTTCCAAAAAACCAGACAAGACTCATATGAAGTCATGTGAAGTGAAGTGAGCAGAACCAGAAGAACATTGTACCCAATAACATCATTATTCTAATGTTGTTCAACTGTGAAAGACTTAGCTACTCTGATCAAGACAATGATCTAGGACAATTCCAAAGGACCTAGAGAGATAACTGAGAAACTTTGAATGCAAACTGAAGTATAACTTTTTTTACTTCCTTTATTTTTCTTATTCTATTTTGTTTGCGTTTTCTTCTGCAATAAAGTTATTATGGAAATATGTTTGTCATGACCTCACATCTATAATTGGAATCAAAGTGCTTGCCTTCTCAAGGAAGGAGAAGAGGTAGGAGGGAGAGAATTTGGAATTCAATTTTTTTAAAAGATTGTTGTTAAAAATGTACAGGTAATTGAAATATATTAACAAAATAAAAATATTTTAAAAGAATAATATTGAATTTATAAGTGAACAAGGACATAATTCATCAAAAGTTTTATCTGAAATTATTTAAAATAATACTATGACAGAGTTGCTCATTTAAGAGAGGGGAGGTTAGAAGACAAATCCTTTTGAAAAACGCAGTTCCTTTTCAAAAAATAAAAGAATTATGCATGTTGTCCCCTAGTGGAGCTATTCTACATAGGATGTTTTGATAAAGGGGAAATTTCAGGAAGTGAACACTAGGTTTCAGTTGTCTAGGGAGAAGCACATGAATCCACACTACCCAGCTGCTTTCACTGAAAGGGACACCCCACTGGCTGGAATGGAAGCGGAGCAACTCAAAGAATAAAGTGTTTGGGGACGCAGTGTCACAGAAGGACAGAGGCAGCACATCAGGCAGGTCTAAACAGAAATGATATAAACAAAAGATAATGCCAGCAGCTTGGTACATCCATAATCATACTCAGCATGTATAGAGCTTTTTAGAAGCCTTTTGGAAGGGCTTCTACATCAGTTTTCTCATCTCCTTTATAAACTAGTAAAGGGGCAAAATGAGCCAGAGGAAAAAAATGGCAAAACCCTCCAGCATTTTTTCCAAGAAAATCCCAAATGGGGTCACAAAGAATCAGACAGGATTAAATAACAAAATATATATGTATGTGTATTTTGATATAATTAATTTTCTTTATAATGCTGTGCTTTTTATTTTACACAGTTAAGTAAAGCATTCTTTGAAGGGGTCCATAGGCTTCCCCAAACTGCACATAAAATGATGAAGAACGCTTGATCTATTCCAACTAATTTCCTATTTTTACAGATGAGGACACTGAGGCTCAGAAAGATTGTGAGTTCCCCAAGATCATGTATGTAGGTAGCGGAATCAGGAATTGTTCCCATATTCTTTCTACAATATCTCATAGCTTCTTAATCAGGGTAATGGAATAAATTTGCTCTATTTCTCAGAATCAGGGAGACTTAGGGCCATTAGCAACTTTGCAGTCCAACCTTATTTGACATGAGGAAACTGAGCCCTGGAGAGAAGGAAGTGACTTCATCAAAGTAACACAAGATGTAAACAGGAAAGCTATGATTCAAACACAGATCTTCTGACTTCAAGTACAGAGCTACTTCACCACTGTATCTCAGTAACCAGAGAGGGTCAGTGAAACCACAAGGACAAGGTTTCAGGTTGAATTTTCCCTAAACATGGTTTAATAGTACGGGTTGTCTACTAAAACAAGGTTCTTCACTTTTCAGATGGCATCAGAGCCTGATCCTCACCAGGAACTATCCAGAGGTAGGCAAGAACCTAACTTTCTTAATCAGTTGTCATTGCTTTTATAAGAGGCTAATAAAGTTGTGAGTTTATGGGGGGACATTATAACCATCCTCCAAATCCCTCACTAATATGAGGTTGTTAGGTAGTATAGTAGAGAAAGTACTGGAATTGAGTTAGGAATACCTCATTTAGAATCCTACCCCAGACACTATAAACTATTTATGCTCCTGGATAAGTCACTTAACATTAGTTTTTTCATCTATAAAATAAGGAAGTTATACTCAATTGACTCTAAAATTCCTTTCAGTTCTGAACCTACAACCCTGCATTCAAGAAATTTAAGTACTATTTCAAATACATATAATAACATAAGCTAGTGACTAAAGGTCAGGCATTATATATTCTCCAATGCAGGTCCCCCATAATGGGGATATAGGGCATGCCCAAACCACTTAAGATAGCATAACAAACATGGAAAATGCTCAGGGATGTGTTCCTTGGAGAATGGCAGACTGGATGATGGTTGGACGTTCTATGTTGACCTACCACACAGGTGGAAGCAGCCTTTGTCCACTGACTATGGGAATAGAACTGTGTGATTCTTTAAAATGAGTTGACTCAGCAGCAATGGTTCCTGCACTCTCACCTAAGTAAGTGAAGTATTGCTTCACCCAATCGGTATGGTAAGGGGAGAGAGGAACTATGAGATGCTTCTGTCTCCACTACTACCCACGCACCATTCTTTTCAGGTCATGTGGTTCCTTATCTTATTTCATTCTAAATATAGAAAGTATAGTCTCCAACTTGGGAGCTTGAACCAAGGGCATCCAGAAGTCCATGTTCTACCATAAGGGTTGAAGGCTGCCCAGCAGTAAAGCCTTGAGGAGCAAAAGTCCAAGTAGCCCAAAAGGGCTTTGGTCTTGACCTCAATGGGACCAGTGCTTTGTAGTAGCTGAGCTGAGTTATGAGCCTTTCCCTTTGGAAGCAAAGAAGGAAAAAAAATACTTATTAAGTTCTTATGATGTACCAGGCTCATGCTAAGTGCTTTAAAAAAAGCAAATCTTTTCTCGTTTGCACTTTACCTTAGCTGGTATGTACTATATCATATCCATTTTACAGTTGAGGAAACTGAGGCACACAGAAGTAAGTGAGTTGCCCAGAGTCGCACAGCTGGTAAGTGTCTGAGGCCACTTTGAACTTGTTTTCCTTTTCACATTTAGCACTCTCTTTCACACTGCACTGCTCTTACTCAGAGACTAGGTAGTAGTTTGGGGGTGGGAATTGTGCCCCCAAGATATTAGGAACAATGTAGGCATTTTTCTTGTTTTATCTTTGAAATAAATATCCCTCTGTAAAAGTCAATCCAATGTTAAATAATTGAATGGAACTGGAGCTAATCACAGGGTTTCTAAAATGGGGGGAACATAATAAGTCACGGTCTTGGTCTGATGGAAGAGAAAGGCTCCCCAGCTTCCCTTATTTAGGGTACCAGAGAAATCTAGAGTGGAGGAATGAAACAGATCTGGCCCTGAGAGACTAAGGCCAGAGGGAGATATGTTACACTGGGATAACCCCATATCCCCACCATCACTATTCCCTCTCCCTTTTTGTCCCCCATGGCTGTTCACCACACAGACAGAATATTTGCCTTCTCACCAGTTCATGCACTAATAAACAGCAACCAACCCTGGGCACTTAAACCAGATTAAACTAACTTCAAGGAGCTAGAAGCTAAGCTCGCCTTCAGCAGCAACCGATTCTATTTCACTCACTCAATCTAATTCTAAAATTAAATAAGATTGATATTGAAAAGTAAAGAGAACAGATCAATATTAGTCTGGTTTGTTTGCTACATTCCTGGGCATGCTGGGACTGCTGAACACCACTGGGAAAAGGCCCCACAGTCACTTATATAACAAAGTACAGTAAAACCTCATGAATTTAGACAAACTCAGGGGAAGCCTTGTCTGACTTGGTGAAAAGTCTGGGTTATTAATATTATTTGAAACATGCAGCCTGTCCATATGGTAGCACAAGCCAATCAACCAAGTGTAGCCAAAGTAGTAATTTTGACTTACCTATTGGATGACTAGATATAAGAGGTGGTATTGCCAATCCCGCCCTGCTCTGATCATTTCTGCAACCTTGGTTCAGTATGGCTCTGCTGTCCCATAGTGTTCCCTAAATACTATAGGTAGAATTTAGGGCCAAAGCTACAGTGGCAGCCGTACTTCCCACAATGTCAGTTTAAGATAAGCAGTCAAGCACACTCCAATCAGTCAAACAATGAGCATTTATTAAGTATCAACTATATGCCAGGCACTATGCTAAGCTCCAGACATATAAAGAAAGGCAAGACAATCCCTGCTTTCAAGGAGTTCACAGGCTAATGGGGGAAACAATGTGCAAATAAATATGTACAAATAAATATATACAAGCTATAGATAAGATAAATTGGAAATAATAGAGGGAAGGTGCTAGAGTTAAGGGGAATTGGACAAGGCTTCCTGTGAAAGGTGGGATTTTAGTAGAAGCATGAAGTAAACCAGGAGGCAGAGATGAGAAGGAAGAGCATTCCAGGCATAGAGGAGCAGCCAGTAAAAATACCCCAGATCAGGAGATGGTATGTCTTGTTTGAGAAACATCAAAGAGGCAAATGTCACTGAACTGAAGAGTCCGTGGGGATAGAGTGAGAGAGGTAAGGTATGAGAAGACAGTAAATCAGTGCCATCAAGTTATGAAGGACTCTAAATAACAGAGAATTTTGCGTTTGATCCTGGAGGTGACAGGGAACCACTGGAGTTGATTGAGTGTTGGAGGCTAGTAGCATGATCAGACAATCACTTTGACAGCTTAGTGGAGAATGGACTACAGTAGGGAGAAACTTGTTTCAGGGAGACCAAGCCAAAGGCTATTGAAATAGTCCAAACATGAGGTGATGAGGGCTGGCAGTAATGCCAAAGGAGAGAAGCGACATTTGTGAGAGATGTAATAAAGGTAAAATTGACAGGACTTAGAAAGAGATTAGATATGGGAGGAGGGAGTAAAAGAGTGAGGAGTCAAAGATGACACCCAAATTGCGAGCCTGGATGCCTGGGAGGATGTTGGTGCCCTCAAAAGTAACAGAAGTTAGAGGAGGGATTAGAACTGGGATCATTATGGTTGGTAAGATGCTATGCTCCATAGATTGATGGCCCTGAAGTCAGGAAGATTTGGGATCAAATCCCACCTCTAACACTATCTATGCAACTTTTTAAGCCTCATCCAATTTAGGTTCATAGCTGGAAAGAACCTTAGTTGTCGTCCAGTCTGACCTCTTCATCTTAAAGATGAGGAAACTGAAGCCCAAAGACATTGAAAACTTAACCACTGTCACAGATAGAAAGTAAAAGGACCAGGCTTTGAACCTAGCTCCCCTAACTGCCAGATCAGGTGACCTTTCACTGTACCACAGCTACCTTCCAGTTACCTCATATGGAAAATGGAAATAATATCTATACCAACTCCAAAAAGTTGGATGGAGGCTTAAATGAGAGAAGATACATAGAATGCATTGTAAAAGTTAAAGTGCTACATAAAATTCAGTTATCATTTACACTGGGACATTTCATGTGTCTGTTGCTAACATATTTTAAGGACAGTTTTCACATGAAGAAATCAAAGCTATCTATAGTCACATGAACAATGCTCTAAATCACTACTGACTTGAGAAATTCAAATTAAAACAACTCTGAGGTACCACCTCACACCTATCACATTGGCTAATAGGACAGGAAAAGAAAATAAAAGATGTTGGAGGGGACATGGAAAAATTGAGATACTGTTGTACTGTGGGTGGAATTGTGAGCTAATTCAACCATTCTGGAGAACAATTTGGAACTATGCCCAAACGGCTATAAAACTGTTCATATCCTTTGACCCAGAGATACCACTACTATGTCTGTATCCTAAAGAGATTGTTTAAAAGGGGGGAGGAGGGGAAGGACCTATTTATAGAAAAAATACTTATAGAAGCTCTTTTTGTGGAGGCAAAGAATCATAAATTAAGAGGATGACTATCAATTGGGGAATGACTGAATAAGTTGCGGTATATGAGTATAATGGAATATTACTGTGATATAGGAAATGATGAGCAGGCAGATTTCAGAAAAACCTGGAAAGACTTATACGAACTGATGCAAAGTGAAGTGAGCAGACCCAGGAGAACATTTTACACAGTAACAGCAATACTCTACAATGATCAACTGTGAATGGCTTAGGTATTCTCAGCAATACAATGATCCAAGAAAATTCCAAAAGACTCATGATGATTATCCACTCCTGGAGAAAGAACTGACAGAGTCTGGGTACAGATCAAAGCATGCTATTTTATACTTTCCATATTTTTTTTCATATTTCCTCCCCTTTAGGTCTATGTCTTCTTTCACAACATGACTAAGATAGTAATATACTTTGCATGACTGAACATGTATAACTGTAACAAATTGCTTACTGTTTCAGGGAGGGGAAGGTAAGAGAGGGAGAAAGAAAATTTGGAACTCAAATTTTTTTTTTAAATGATTGTTAAAAATTGTCTTTACATGTAACTGGGAAATTTTTTTTAAAAAAAAAGTGTTTTTTTTTTGATAGCAAACCTAAGCTGTCACTCCTATATGTATATGTATATGCGTATCTGTATGTATATGTGTATGTATATGTATGTGTATGTGCATGTGCATGTGTGTTATGTGTTTATGTGTGTGTATATATGTGTGTGCATGTGTGTATATGTATATGTATGTATATGTGCATGTGCATGTATATATGTATGTATTTACGCTTCTAATTTCCTTGGCAAGTTGTTTCTTCCTAAGTAGTGCAAATAGTTGCTTTTGCTTTACTTACAAATTTTACTATATTCTAAATGGTCATTGTATGTGCCTGTGTATGAGTGTGAAGATATGTGTAGATATGTTGTATCAATTTGGTGGCTATTTCAAGTGACATTAAGGGTGCTGCAATGGCAATAGTGACTTTTACCAACTGAAGTCCTACTTTCTTCTATCCTACAGAAAGGCAAACTGTTACTCCATTAATTTATTAATTATCCAGCAAGGACATGTAATATGTAATTTGTACACTAGGTGGTGATCTATTCCAACTACTGACCAATCCCACCTCACCTTACCTTCAAGGTCTTTCCAAGGCTTCTCAAACTCTAAACAACCTCAATCCAAATCAATGATATCACTCTCTAACCCCACAGCACCAAAGGAGCTCCTTCAAATTCTTATTCAGATGACTAGCACTAATAGAATTGGAGTATGTCAGTATGATTAGCACAGGTCCATTGCCCTAGGCCATGAGAGACAGTAGACCCTGTAGATCCCAGTAAGAATTTTAATAAAGGAATAAAATAAATCCCCCAGCCCTTCTTCTGTCCTCCCTCAGGCAGCCATATCTGAGATGATTTGAAACTCCCACATGGCTTTGTGGGGGTTTACAGATTCACAGTCTCTTGTCAATTCATCCAACCTTGCATGTTTATTTTATGTCTGGCTTAGTGTCACCTTTGGCTCAGCTATATTAACCCCATGTAGGCACTTCTTTCTGTAGGGCTCTAAGGAAATTACATAACTGACAGAGTTCACAGAACTGTACTATTGTCAGGCATGGAAACCAAAACTCTCCAAACATTAGCTCATTGCTCCACAAGTTCCTGCTACCAACCTAATCAATACCTCCTAAGCTGAAAATGAAATATTTCTTGAATTACTCCCAATCTTCCAGACATCCTCTTTGTTCATGGCATTATCACTAACATAATACCACATCGATGCTATGAGTATACTGCAAATTGGACCAAAACATTCCTCCTTTGCAGACAAAGCAGAAAGATTTTGCTTTGTGTACTATTCAGCTCAAGTGTAGCTTCCTATTGTGTAAGCTTCTGGGCCCCAATTCATCTTCCTTTGGGGAGATGGAGATGGCTCTCTCCAGTTCCTAATGAACTGGCAAGGGCAATTAAACATTGCATAGACTATCCATAATTGGCTGAAAAACTCTTCCATCAGTATAACCCAGAGATGCATTAATATTGTCTGCTGTGTAGGAATATGATGACAGTGAGCCCTTAGGATCATAAGATAACAGATTTAGGGCTAGAAGGGACCCTAGAGATCACTGAATACATGAAATCTTAACCTGGGGTCCATGAACTTGATTTTTAAAAATATTCAATATGATTGGTTTTCTTTGTAATCTTATGTATTTTGTTTTGTGCATTCAAAAATTTTATTCATAGAAGACTCCATAAAACTTCATCAGACTGCCCAAGGGGTCCTGGGACACACAAAAAGGTTAAAAGAACTGATCTAATTCAACCCTCCCATTTTATGAATGGGAAAAATGAGACTCAGAGAGAGGGGAAATTATATAGAAAAGAAATAGCAGTGCTGGCATTGAAACCCAGGGCTGACTCCAAATTCTCAGCTTTTTTTACAGTTCAGTGCCATATCACAGATAATACAAGAAATATATTTGAGGTCAAGGAGTCTAGGTCACACATGGGACTTACCCTTTAGCTGGCTTGTTAAAATGGGCACAATAACCTAGTAACATCCATGGGATTTAACTCCCTTTCTTCTCACCTGGAAGAGAGTCTCAGTCTAGATATTATTAAGTGATCTCCAACAGGGACTTTACCCAGAGGCAGCAGAAAGAGAAAACCTATCTCAAACAATGACCAGTAGAACCTTAAATCCATTACATGGGACCTCATTTTTAAAATAGCAAAATCATTTATTGTGTCTAGATGGGCTTTGTATTATTTTCTAGTGGTTGAGACGGGCTGTACACAAAACATCTCTTTTCTGGACTCTCAGAAATGCCTTTGTGCAATGACTGGCTGAATCTGGATATGTTCTATGTCCATTGATTGATTTTTCTCTGTGCTAGGCTTTGTGCAATGCCTGGCTGAATCTGGATATGTTCTATGTCCGTTGATTGATTTTTCTCTGTGCTAGGCTAAAAGGCAACTCCTCCTTTAGTCTCATTACCTTGATGCTCTAACTTCATAAGCTAATAGACCCAAATTTATGCTGTTTTCAAGGTACTACCTAATCCTACAAGGTTGCGGAGATTTTTATGGATGAAGGTGACAGTGTCCTTTATGGGTAAAAGGGAAAAGAGGAAAAAAATTTAATAGAATTAAATAATTAATTAGAATTAAGCAAAAAGCTACACAGATTTTGCTATCAGAACCTTTCTTAGATTGGAGAAAGGTCTCAGGACAAACCCTATGGAAGAAAAATGAACATAACTTTCTATTTATACAGACCAAGTGGAGAGATAAGTACTCATTCAAGTCAATAGCAGGGTTAAATGACTTTTCTTTTCTTCCATGAATTAACTAAACAATTTCTTTTCACTTTGCACTGGACTGGTATAAAACCTCTAAGGTTCAGGAGTTTTTCTTATAATGGGAACTCATCTGGCATGTGAAGGATTAAGGAAATCATCTCCAAGTGGTTAATCCCCCTTGGGGATCCCCACAGATCTTTAGGGCATATCTGAGTTTACCAAAAAAAAAAAACATTAAGCTAGCTAGTCTATTTGTATTAGCATGAGGTAAATTAGAACAGTTTTCCCCATCTTCCATTTTTATTTCCCCATGTACTGTAGGGATCCAGTAGGGAATTTTTTCCTGGGAATTCCCTTTTAAATTGATTTAGGTACTCTAGAAATTCACTGATGAAAGTTTTATTCCAAGATAATTCTGTTTCCTTAACTGATGGAGAAAGTTCCTAATGCCTGTGGGAAAAGTTGTAAATGCTTCATTGGTAACCCTCAGTTTGAGAGTTGTTAATGTTAGGAGTTCAGGCATCAGCCTCATAGAAGGGGAAGTATTTTCTTCAGCAGTATAATTTTCTGCGATAGAAGAGGTCAAGAAGGGAAGATTGCTCTGTAGCTAAAGGATTAAAGCCAGGACATGGGGCAAAGGTGAGGAGGCAAGAACTCTGGACCTTGCCAATCCCATTATTGTCATGAGTTATTCAAAACTGCAGGTTTATAGGAAAGGGAGTAATTGTCCCCAACAGCCATCCAAAATGTGTTTGCCTTCTAGAGAGGATCTAATAGGGTTTTTGGGTGTTTTATGTGCTTCTGCATCTCTGTTGGCTCTTGTGAGTGCTTTGTATCTCATATATTTTCTATAGGAGTGAAAATATTTATTATTTAACTATATTTAACGTGAAAATTGTGCATTGCTGTGTATCTGTATCACAATTGGGGAACTTGTTACCCACATTTAGAGAAACCTAGACATGAGAGGTGCTATGAACATATTCAAAGATTTTCCCTGAGTATGCTAGGTGAGATCAACAAAAGGAAGAGGGAAGCTAGTCTTCTTGGGATGAGACCCCCAGTACTGGAGACAGTCGGCATGAGCCCTAAGCCTTTTTGGGGGTGGGAGGAGTGTGCAGCCTTGGTCTTGAGTTTTGTAGACCCAGCTTTAATTTTCAATTATATTAAATTTCACAAATATTTACTCAGCAGCTACTATGAATGCATACCCAAGGAAATGTGGGAAATACCTGCAAGCTTCACAAGGTCAGGAACTAGTCATTTCCTTTCTGTTGATATGAGATAACTTATTTGTGATGTTATTTAGAAGTCCCCATATCTAGCCCATTCTAATTCTTTCTTTTTTTATATATTTATTTTAATATGTTTAGTTTTCCGCATTGATTTTCACATGTGTTTGAATTACAGATTTTCTCCCCATTTCCACCCCCCCCACTCCAAGATGGCGTACACTCTGGTTGCCCTGTTCCCCAGTCTGCCCTCCCCTCCATCCCCCCATTCCCCTCCCATCCCCCTTTCCCTTACTTTCTTCTAGGGCAAGATAAATTTCTATGCCCCATTGCCTGTGCATCTTATTTTCTAGTTGCATAAAAAATTTTTTTTTTTACTTTTGAACATCTATTTTTTTAAAACCTTGAGTTCCAAATTCTCTCCCCTCTTCCCTTCCCATCCACCCTCCCTAAGTCAAGCAATTCAACATGAGCC
>CM053626.1:196422266-196457140 GCA_028646595.1 Phalanger gymnotis | reverse complement strand
ATTTTTTAGTATAGCTTCTTTGAAACACTGAAAAACCCTTACCAAGAATTCATTAGGCTGCTTGAATGAGAAGAAAGAGACTTAAGTTTTAATCCTGCTTTCCACAAAAGATTTGGCAGCACTATCATTAGTGGACAGTTCTAAAGATTAAATTATCAGCAGACCTGAAAATAAGAAAAATGTGGAATATTGAAGGGAAACAAAGATTATATAATCACCTATCACCCATCTTTGCTGTTTCCTGTTTTAATTATGTAGCTAATAGTTAGAAAGAGCAAGTAGGATGAGGGTTGGGGGGAAGATGGAATGGAACAGAATATGTAATGACTTCTATGGATACGTCTTTTTTTACATGATGGTGAGAACAGACAGCTATAATAGTTCATAGTGGTTTTTCAGTCTAGTTTCAGATTTATAGCTGGAATTAATTCACACATTATGGTGCAGGGCATTATATATTCTATTCCTATCATTTTAAATAATAAATTAATTTCAGTGCCATTTAGTTCTGACTTGAAAAGGAGAGGTGTAGAGAGGTTGATGTGCTCAACTCTTTGATTTCTTTCTATGAGATTAAAATCATAAAATGGATCAAGTAGCGCCACCTTAAAATTAAAAACAGCCAACTGCTGTGACTGCAAAGTTGTCCTTTAAAAATGGCGGCCATATATGTCCCTGTATATCCTGTAAAAGCTACATATCTTTCCAGCTCCCTTAAAAAAGAAAGAAAAGGAGACAAGGCAGAATGATGCAGAATAAAAAAAAACTGTATTTTGTGTCAGAGGACCTATGTTCAAACCTTGGTTCTCCTACTTACTTGCTGTTTGGCCCTATGCAAGTTATCTTACCTCTTTAGCCTTAAACTTTTTCATTCAAGTACTTTGTACTAGATGACCTCTAAAATCCCTTCAAGCTCTAAATATATGATTCTATAATCTACAATCCTGTGTTTTCTGGAAGAACTATACAGGAGATGTAATAAGCTGAGGGATATTCCTTAGCCCTGGGAAAAGTAGAAAAACAAGAAGGATGGAAGGAAGGAGGGAAGAAAGGAAGAAGGGAGGAAGAGCAGAGAGAAAAAGAAAGGGAGAGAAGAAGGAAACAAGCATTCATTAAGCACCTACTATGTGCTAGGCATTGTGCTAAGCAATTTATAAATATTATCTCATTTGATGCTCACAACAACCCTGAGAGGTAAGTGCTATTATCGTCCCCATTTTATAGTTGAGGAAAGTGTTGGATAATGTCAATGTATAGTGTACCCAATTAGCATAGATATATCACTTCTTTCAGCTCTGTTCACTAACCTGTAAGCAGGAGCAGAGTGGGGTGACAGGTGGTGGGAGGTGGGAGGCGGGGGAAAATGAAAAGGAATAGGATTAAGGGTACTCATTGAAAGATTCGAATTGGGAAGGAGGAAGGCTGGATCTTCATCAGGCACAATTTAAGGATAAGCTAGCCAGTTGGGGATGAAATCAGCAATGTGAAAGAAGGGTTTTAATTATGCTGCCGCTGCTGCTGCTGTTGCTATTGTTGTTAGGTATGAGTCAAAATCCTCAGTTGGAAGGGTGGGGAAGGGGTGCTTCTTCCCACCCAGCTGCACTCCTTTGCACTGGACTCCATCATACCTCCAAAAAGTGTGGTCATCAAGAAATTATTCATCCTGAGAGATTGCCTCAGAGATATGCATATGAGATATATATATGATATGTTCCCCACCAGGTATCTTCCCTATCCTACCCCTCCTTATCTTCCTTTTCTGTGTTAACTCCCCCCTTTGAATTTCAAGCGCCATAAGTATAAGGGCTTCATATTTGTATCCCTGTTGCTTAGCACAGTATCGGCACATAGTAGGTAAATAAAAAATGTTTATTGACTGATTGCCGTATAAAGCCTGAGGAGAGAAGACTTTAAAAAGCTGCTATAGTGAGAGGGATAGAGAATTAATTAGGAAAGAGTAACAAGATGGCTTTGATGTAGTGAGAATTCAGTTGAGACTACATAAAATAAATTGATAGTGACCTTTCAGCATGATTTTATGATTTTCAGCAGCTCCATTCAGAAAAGATAACCAAAAGAATGGAGGTGGTTAATGTTGGAACGGCGATTGGAAGACAGGTACACTGTGAGCTATGGATTTGTCCAATAACTCTAGATATCAAATTAGAAATATGCAAAAATGATGACCTTTCCATATCCTTTGACCCAGAAATCTTACCACTGGTATATAGCCCAAAGAAAGAAAAATAGGTTCAATATGTATGCTAAAACATCCATGGAAGTACTCGTTATGGGAGAAAAGAGCTGAAAATAAATGGTAGTCCACTAAACGGAGGCAAACTAGCTGAAAAAACTGTTAATGAAAGTAATGGAATATTGTTATGCTATAAGAAATGACAAATATGAGGAATTCAGAGAAACTGGGGAAGGTTTTTATGAATTGGTAGCCAATGAAATAGACAAAACCAAAAGAACAATATATACAATGACTACAACAATGGAATTTCTTTTCGAATCACTGAAAAAATGTCAGATTCTGAGAAACCGAAAGACTAATGATGTCTCAAGTAATAAATAATGAAACAAACTCCCTCCTCATGGTAGAGGGATGGAAAGCAAGTAAGGCAGAAAGTTGTATTAATTGTCAAGTGTGGTCACTGAATCAGTTGTTCTTAATTATTTTTTTTCTGTAGAGGATTCAATCAAGAGGGGGGAGAGCCTCCCCCCAAAATGACTTTGATATAAAGATAATAGCACTAATAAAACATATTAAAATAAAGAATAAAATAAATTATAACAAACATAAGGCAAATATGGTGAGCAGTAACTATTTAATGCTGTATGTACATATGTATGTATATATATATATACGTATATATATGCATACATATATATGTATATATATATGTCCATTGTTTTCCTCCTTTTTAACTCAACACTCTGGATGCTGAGTATAGGAATGGGGGATCTAAGGGTCTACCCAAGTAGCCAACAGAAAATAGCAATTCAGCCATGATTTTTAAAAAAGTTATGATATTTGAATGTCTAAACTAGAGTCTAGCATTTACTTAACAGTATTCAGATCTGTTTAAAAATTAAGTTCAGACCTGAGCTCCAAAATATCAGTATTATAGAACATTTGAAGAATATTTGAAGGACCCCCCAAAAAGTCATATTGTACAGGATGTGTCTGTGGACAATCCATTTACCATTGTGCTTGGGGCTGTGAATATCTTGCTTATTGAAAGAAATTATGTAGACTACATTTCCCAGAAGGCCATGTGTGGGCCTACTGCTTAGGAATGTCACCCAGCATGAACTCTAGTTAGACAGGATACTCTGTATGGGGGGATAGATAAAGAAGCTTCGAGAGATTTGTTCAGGATGGTAAAGCACAGGCACTAAGGATGGAACACTGAAATAAATGGCCGTCATATCCAGACCCTGCTGACAGGCACAGGAGCTATGCCAAGAGGTTGTGCTATTTGGTTTGGGAGGAATCAGAGCCCTCACAACTGCTCACTGACAAGTCAGCGCTCACTGGGCTGCTTCTCCCAAATTGAAAGCTGAGCAGCGTCAGGTTTAATCTTCAACATTGGTGCTGTGGGAATAATCTGACTCTGTCCCTCTCTTGCTATATTGGAGAGAAAGAGGAATTCATTGGGGAAATTGACTAGAGGCCGTCTGGAGATGTACTAGGTGGTAACTATTTTATAGGGGTGTAGACCATGTTTCCTGCTAGAGTCAAACCATTAATACTTATCTCGTTATTTTTTTTTTCATTTAATGCCTTTTGTTGTGGGGAAAATAAAAATGTCCCCTGTTCTTCCATATGCAAGCTATTCCCAACTCCTCCATGAAGTACTCACTGATTCCCCTCAGAGGGATGTAATTTCTTCCTCTCCTTTAGACCTCTAATAAAATTGGTTCTACTTCTCATGGCTATATCATTGTCTTTTTTTAAACTACAATGAAATTGTAAACTTATTGATGACAGGGATTGGCGCAGCTCCTATTTCTCTTATTCACCAGTGCCTTGCACATAACTGAACAAAACAGATGTTTAATAATTGTTTGGTAGACGAAGAAATTGATAATTATTTCAATTCACAATGCAAATGTAAGCCTGATGTAACCCCTGTCCCAAAGCTCTTTGAAATGGAACTTTCTCCTTACTGATGGAGATGAATGCCCTGCCCTGTGGGAAGGGTAAGGTGGAATTGATGAGAGGAGAGCTTCTGCCTTCTTGAGTCCCCTTCAGGTTTCTTCAAGCTTCAAGTCTTCTTCAAGTGTAGATTTTCTTCAGGCATTTCTCACTTCCAGCTTTGAAAGGGAAGATGGAAGATGCCAATCCCACTTCAGGCTCCTGAAGGAAAATACTCTGGGATAACATGAGAAGAGGTGGCAGCCTCTGTCATATCCTTATCTCAGCTTGGGTGAGAGCTAGCTCTCTCTCTCTCTCTCTCTCTCTCTCTCTCTCGCTCTCTCTCGCTCTCTCTCTCTTGCTCTCTCTCTCTCTCACCCTGTGTGCATGTGTGTGTCTTTCTCTCTCTCTTTCTCTCTCTTCCTTTCTCTCTCTCTTTCTCCACCCCTCTCCCTCTCCTTCCCTCTCTCTCTGTTTGATAAGCTGAGGTATTGCATTCCCAAAGAGAAAATTGCTTCACTCTGTGTTGTCTAATATTGTTTCTCCTATGTATGCCTTCTCTGATTTCTGCTTTGCTACCAATTTGTATAAATGGGTTTCTTTGGTTTTTGTCTATGTGTGTTCATTGTGGAAGTGGTATTTGATGGGAAAGGGTTCAAAGCTTTGGATATAGAATTTAGAGTCTTTCCTTTCTCCCCAAAACGAAAAGGTTATCAGAAGTTAAATTGAACATGGTCACATCCCCTAGACTGACGATATTTAAGGGAGAAGATAGATATAATTCTAGCTCAGTACTTCCCCACCCCCACCTTTCTAAGGAGATTAGAGTAGCCTCTGACCCCAACTTCCTCCTTGTCTCATGGAAGGAAGGAAAGTCTCTCTTGGAGAAGAGGCTAGAGATGTCTAGTCTGCCTCCCTTCTAACCAGACAGTGATAGCCCTCACCACATGTGGGAATCTCATTACACATGGGGCCATCTCCTTGCATGTTGATCACTCACCACATAATATAGATTACCTTAATAAGATAACAGTCTAAAAGACAGCTCAGATTCCTGTTTGAGATGCAAAGGAAATTTAGATGAGGGTGAGGAAAGGAGGGTCAACTTGACTGCTAAAGGGGAAAAAACAATGATTCTATATGACAGAGCACTGTAGGTGAGGGCATCATTGAGTTGAGTGCCATAGAGGGACTTTGGCTATCTTGAGGGCCATGTGAGGATCCAGGACACCTTAGTGGAGGAATCAATTAATCAATGATATTTATTAATCACCCCTTATTTACTAGGGGGATACAAGAAAGAGACAGGTGAATAAAAGAAGTGGGAGGAAGACAGAAAACTTCCTACTTTGCAAAATTATCTAGATCTTAGGAGCTGAAGTCACCAGTTAAAAATCACTGCCATACATTTGGACATATGATGTTTATCCTGAGACACGCAAAGGGTTAACCCTAATCAAAGTGTTAACCCATAGTGTAGATAGAATAGTGCTCACTGAAGGGCATGTGAGAACCAGGGACAGCTGGATGCAGAACAGTTGTTTATAAGACTAGATTAAACCGTCAAGACAAAGCCTAATGTTGACCCATTGCAAGGAAATCACTCCTAGCTAGTGGAGATCAAGTAGATCCATTTCTCCCTGCTCTGAGAATGTGAAAAAAAACCCAGAAAAGAGTTGTACTGGCACGTTTTTTTCATTCCCTGCTGCTTGCCCAAATTTTGTTTCTTTCCCTACATGTGTATATTTTTTAAACATTCTGTGTCAAATTTCAAGCATAGTGCAGACCATCACTAATCAATCATTATTATTAAAGAGATCAAGACACCTCTCTTTCTCTCTCTCTCTCTCTCTCTCTCTCTCTCTCTCTCTCTCTCTCTCTCCCCTCTTTTCTCTCTTTACCCCTTCACTCCCTCCTCTTTTTGTGGGAAAGAAGAAAGTGTATGGAAGGAGAGATGGGTAGGAGTAGAAATGGAAAGGATATCCATCTTATGCCCCATAGTACAGACTGTTACCAATCAGGACTTCCTGCTTCCCCATGCCAGCCAAGTTTGTAAAGCTATAATGAAGATTCAGGATTCAAATTAAAACTCGGGGAGAAACAATTTCAGGAAGGGACCAGGCTTCGAGCAGCCTTCAGGCTAAAATGAAGCCTGAATGTAGCACTCATAAATACACAAGCCATCCAAACCTCCTTACTGATTCAGCCCAAATTAAATATACTTACTTTTAAAAGGTTAGCGATTCCAGCTTTTGCTGAAGTGCTCATTCCCCTGCACTTTGTTTTAATATTACCCTGACAAATGACCCCCACTTGGAGGATTTATTTCCCCTTAGATGTAACTCACCATATAATAATAGCTAAGAAGTCATAATACTTCATGGGGAGATTACTGGTAATGGGGAGTGTGTGCAGTTGATTCTGTCCACAGGTTGGGGAGGAGGAAAGCAGCCCCCAGGGCAGGCCCGAGCCCAGATGCAGACCAGCATCTCTGGTCCTGATGGCACTCCTGCTAATCAGGCTTCTGCCTCACAGCACAATGAGGTTGTGTGTATGCTACATGACAGGGTAATCACATAGCTGGGTGCTGCCCACGCAGAGCATGTTCCGCAGCTACCCGCCGAGACCTCCAATTCAATAAAAACACAAGCTGGCCAAGAAGAATCTGCCTTTCCATTCAACCCTTTGCTTCCCCAAATCGTGTCCTGACAAATGCTAGGAAGAGTAACTAAAGAAAAGACAAAATTGCCTCATTGGTATACAGGCTTCCTGGGCTCCCAGGGAAGAATAATCTGCTCTATTTTAGTGCCCACTTCCGGACTATTCTGACAGTGGTGTCTCCATGGGGTTTTCTTGGCAGCAGCCAGTTCTAGTAGTGCGGCTTAAATAAGGAGTGTCCCCAGTATTTGAGCCATACCCATGTGAGAGATGGAATGGGGAAAAAATAAGGTCTGAGCATCCTGGGTAGAGGCAGACTAGGTTTACAACTTATCATCTAATGCAGAGTGAGTGAAACTAAGACAGCTGAACACCATCCATTCATCTATCCAGCCATTTAGACAACAAATATTTACAGAGAAGCTAGTATGCAGAAATTATCATTTAGGCTCTTAGGGAATACAAAAATGTGCTAGACATCATCCCTACCCTCAAGAATTGTAAGATAGTGTGGCAAATATATGACACATATGTACATTTTTTTAAGCTGGACCTATGATTTCATATGTTTAAGTAACTCCTCCTCAATGTACCCAAATAACTACAGTAAAAGGCAATCTATATGCAAAGTGCCAAATGAGCATTCAGCATAGCATATAGTGTGTACTAGGTGTAGAAATAGAAAAGACATGCCATTTTAGGAAAAGATTATGTGACTAAAATGACAACCTTCTTTTCCCTGGGAGGGGCTTTCCTGACACACTAACAGCATGGTTGAGCAAGCAGGTTACCAACAAACTGTTGAGCCTCCCATTACTAGAAGTCCAGCACTCAGCTTTCTTTGTATGGTAGAACAATCCCCCATCATCTCAGTTAAATGACACATAATGTTGGTGATTGGCTTCATACTGTAAGAGGAACAGAGAAACTATAGAAACTAAATCAGTACAGTGAGGAGGGGGGTGGAACAGAGACGGAGGGGTGGACACTGTTGCTGCCAGCCACAGGAAGTCTCCTTTAGTACAATAATTTGTTTCTTTTCCTTTCAGTTTGACCTCTTACTTTATTTGCCTTCTAACCTACTAAACTCACTAGAGGCTGAGATTCTCCTAATCTAGGCTGACAAATTCTCCAACATTAGAAGGAATTCCTGACCTGGGACTGGGAACTTTTCAGGTAGATTAGATAGATAGATAGATAGATAGATAGATAGATAGATAGATAGATAGATAGATACAGACAGACAGACAGACAGACAGACAGATAGATAGATAGATAGATTAGATAGCTAGATGGGTAGATTAGATAGATAGATAGATATGCATACATGCATACATACATTTATACAAGCATACATACATACACATATAATTTATCAAGCACATTATATGTGCCAGATAGTGTGCTAAGGTCTAGGCATACAAATTTAAGCAAGAAATATAGTCTCTGTCCTCAAGTAGCTTACATTCTAATGGGAGAAGAAAATGCATAAAGGAGAATTGTAAAGGAAGGATGGGCATGGCATGGTTTATGGAACAAGAAGTGAGGTGGACAATTGATTGTGGGAAAAGGTTAAGTGAAAGTTCATCCAGGGTGGTTTCAGGAGTTGAGTTCAAGTTTCCTGTAGGGAGGAGGTAGAGATGATAGCAGAAGTGGAAGTGGAATAGGTAAGCATTCATCAATGTGAGGAAGAAGAAAGAAGAAATTCCATAGATAAGAGCAGCCTTTTGACTGAGTCCAGGTTTTACAGAACAAATCCTTTTATTAAGGGGATCAATTTTTCTGTACCTCGGTTTCCACATCTATAAAATGTAAAATCTGTGGTGTTTACCACACAGGGCTATTATGAGAATCAAATGAAAGAATAGGCATAAAAACACCTTGCAAATCTTACAATTCTATCTAAGCACCAATTATTATTTTCATTTTGTTCTAATCTTTAGGTTAGAGAGAGTTAAGACAGAAATGGTCCTTGCACAAGTTACTGTCCTACAATTGTTTAATATTTGGTAGATTTTTTGGTCAGATTATTGCTGATTTATCTAATCAGATGGAAAATTAGGATGCAAGTTCTATTTCTATAAATTCACAGAGAGTATCTTCAGGATAACTCCATAGGCAGATAGGATTATGGAGATGAAGAATACTTCTTGCTCCTGTGTGGTTTTGATTTCTTCTACTGATTTCTGTATTTTGAAAGCTTTTCTTTTCATATAGCTTGCAGGTTATGAATATATGCTATATTACATCTTTTAAAGACATTGTTCTTAAGTTTTTATAAATCAATGCTATATCTGGGTGATTGTGGCACAAGCTTTGTCATTAATAATGCTCTAATTCCAATTCAATTTGTTTGCTAAATTTTCAAGAGTATATGGGAGTTATCTTTACTACCAGCAGCAGCAACAGCAGCAGCAGCAGCAGCAGCCCCTCAGCTTTTGCTTTATCTTACTAATGCTGTAACTTGCACAAAACCCTCTGTCTCCCCACTCTATTTCACAAATTGTGCCCCGTGTCTGGAATTCTCTTCTTCTTCCTCTTCATCTCCTGGCTTCCCTGATTTCCTTCAGGTTCTGGACTTCTGCAAGAAGGCTTTCCTGATCTTCTCTAATTCTAGTGCTTTTCTTTAATATTATGCCCCATATGTCTTATGTATATAGTATTTGTATATAATTCTTTGCATTCTTTCTTTCCCATTAGACTGTGAGCTCCTTGAGAGAGGGGGCTATTTTTTTTGCCTTTCTTTGTCTCCCAAGCACTTAGCACTGACACAGAGGAGGTGCCTAATAAATATTTACTCTACTTATTCAATCTATCCACTATACCATGGTTGTTTCTTACTATTAGTAGTATGCCTACCAATCGGGCTTTCTGAAAACAAAATAGAGGTGAATGTGAATTTCTACAATGAGTCTGAGAGTCCAAAGAAACATACTGCATGGCTCCACAAGAGGGGCCACCTGCTCAGCAGCTTTCTTAGATAAGGACTGAGTGATCAAAAGATTCCATAGATATCTCAGTGTTATAATTTGCTATATTTCATAACAAGAAGTAGGTATTTGGCTAAGATCTTCTCATTAAATAAACAAGTAATATGTCAGTACATTGTTACAAATCTGTTCTGGTTTCTTTTAAACCCAAATAGAAAGTAATTTGCACAGCTCCTACATTCACTGAAATGGCTTTTATTGTATTAGGGGCAGAAGTCAAAGAAAGCTGCTAATTCAGAGTCAAGGAACACCCATGAAAAAATAAAGTTTCTCTTCTGATCCCATTCCTGCTGGGAAAGCTGTACATTGTACTTCAACATTTCTGGGAACTAAAGAACGTCAAAATGAACAAAGACTATATGTTGGAAGGGCAAGTTATTCACATATTGTGAAAACAAACACAAAAACCAATCATGCAAAAACAAAAACAAAAATGGTGAGATGTTTTCTGAACCAATGAATAACAAAGTATACTCTTAAGGACTCAATACAATTATTCCTTTGGCACAGAGTTTAGGAGAATTTAAATATGGACAAACCTTGAAAGTTTATCCTAATTCATTCATTCTTTGTTATAATTTTTTTGTGGAGTTCTTAACTTAGCATCTAGATTATAAGAGATATTGCTTTTTCATAAATTTGCAAAGTATTATAACAACTAAATTCCTATATATCACAAAGTGTCAAATTGTCACAAACCTCTTCTGTACATAATTGCCAAAATTTACAGGAAGAGATCTTACAAAGTCTTAGTTAACAATCTCACAAATGCTATAAGTGATAGCAAAACAATTTTAAATATAACTTCCCTTTAAATAAAGGCAAAACTTCGAGGTTCCTAATTTATTAAGTTACAACAATGGTGCAGTAGAAATATTTAAATTATATATATACACATATATGTATATATGTACTTATGTGTCTGTGCAAAATTTTTTTATTATTTAATACTTTTTAGTTTTCAACATTGATTTCCACAAGATTTTGAGTTACAAATTTTCTACCCTCCACCCCACCCTAAGATGGCGTATATTCTGATTGTCCCTTTCCCCTGTTTTCTCTCCCTTCTGTTACCTGCCTCCCATCCCTTTTCCCCTTACTTTCTTGTAGGGCAAGACAGATTTCTATATCTCATTGCCTGTATATCTTATTTCCCAATTGCATGTAAAAACAACTTTTTTTTAAACATTTGTTTTTAGAATTTTGAGTTCTAAATTCTTTCCCTTCTTCCCTCCCCACCCACCCTCCTTGAAAGGGCAAACAATTCAACATAGGACATACATGTATTGTTATGCAAAACACTTTCATAGTAGTCATGTTGTGAAAGACTAACTGTATTTCCCTCCATCCTATCCTGTCCCATTTATTCAATTTTCTCCTTTGACCCTGTCCCTTTTCAAAAGTATTTCCTTTTGACTACCTCCTCTTCCAATCTGCCCTCCCTTCTATCATGCCCCTTATTCTTTCCTCCCATTTTCCTGTAGAGTAAGATACCCAATTGAGTGTGTATGTTATTCTCTCCTTAAGTCAAATCCAATGAGAGCAAAATTCACTCATTCTCTTTCACCCACCTCCTCTTCCCTTCCATTATAACTGCTTTTTCTTGTCACTTTTTATGTGAGATAATTTACCCCATTCTATCTCTCCCTTTCTCCTTCTCTCGTAATATTCCTCTCTCACCTCTTAATTTTTTTTAGGTATCATCCCTTCATATTCAACTCACCCTGTACCCTCTGTCTACATATATATATACATATGTGTGTATACATATATGTGTGTGTGTGTATATATGTACATATATGTATGTATGTATGTATATATATATATATGTATGTATATATGTATATATGTATATTCCCTTCAACCACTCTAATACTATGAAAGGTCTCATGAGTTACAGATATGATCTTTCCATGTAGGAATGTAAGCAAAATGATTCAACTTTACTAAGTCCCTTAAAGTTTCTCTTTCTTGTTTACCTTTTCATGCTTCTCTTGATTCTTGTATTTGAAAGTCAAATTTTCTATTCACCTCTGAGCTTTGCATCAAAAATGGTTGAAAGTCTTCTGTTTTACTGAAAATCCATACTTTGCCCTGGAGTATTGTACTCAGTTTTACTGGGTAGATGATTCTTGGTTGTAATCCTAGCTCCTTTGGCCGCTGGAATATCATATTCCAAGCCCTTCAATCCTTTAATGTAGAAGCTGCTAAATCTTCTGTTATCCCAAGTGTGTTTCCACAGTACTCCAATTGTTTCTTTCTGGCTGCTTGTAATATTTTCTTCTTGACCTGGGAACTCTGGAATTTGGCTACAATATTCCTAGGAGTGTTCTTTTGGAGATCGTTTTCAAGAGGTGATCGGTGGATTATTTCAATTTCTAGTTTACACTCTAGTTCTAGAATATCGGAGCAGTTTTCCTAGATAATTTCTTGAAAGAGGATGTCTAGTCTTTTTTTTGATCATGGGTTTCAGGTAGTCCAATAATTTTTAAATTATCTCCCCTGGATCTATTCTCCAGGTCAGTCGTTTTTCCAATGAGATATTTTACATTACCTTCCATTTCTTCATTCTTTTGGTTCTGTTTTATAATTTCTTGATTTCTCATCAAGTCACTAGCTTCCACTTGCTCCATCCTAATTTTTAAGGCAGTATTTTCTTCAGTGATCTTTTGGACCTCCTTTTCCATTTTGCTAATTCTCCTTTTTAGGACATTCTTCTCCTCATTGGCTTTTTGGAGCTCTTTTGCCATTTGGGTTAGTCTATTTTAAAGGTGTTATTTTCTTCAGTATTTTTGGGGTCTCCTTTAGCAAGTTGTTGACTTGTTTTTCATGATTTTCTTGCATCACTCTCATTTCTCTTCCCAATTTTTCCCCTACTTCTCTTACTTGATTTTCTAAATCTTTTTTGAGCCCATCCATGGCCTGAGATCAATTTATATTTTTCTTGGAGGCTTTCGATATAAGATCTTTGACTTTGTTGACTTCTGGCTGTATGTTTTGATCTTCTTTGTCACCAAAGAAAGATTCTATAATCTGAGTCGTTTTATGCTGCTTGCTCATTTTCCCAGCCAATTACTTGACTTTTGAGCTTTTTGTCAGAGTATGACTGCTTTCAGAGTGGAGAGTGGTTTGTCCCAAGCTTCAAGGGTTTTGGCTGCTGCTTTCAGAGTTACTCCTGTACTGAGGTAGTGTGATGCTCCTTTCGTGGCCTCTGCTCTGGTCTGTGAGTGCAGATACTACTTTCTGCCATGTAACTACCAGGAGGGCCACCTCTCCACAACCACCACAAAGCTAGACCACACCAGCACTCCTCCTCCCCCAAGAACCACCAACCAGGACTGCGATCCAGATCCAAGCAAGGCAAAGCAAGAGAACTTTGCCTTTGTACCAGCAGAGACTCCCACTCCTGCTCTGATCAGCCACTTGATTCCTCCTACCATCTGTGGGCCTGGAGCTCTGGAAGCAGCTGCTGCTAGAGCTCTGGAAGCAGCCACCAGAGCTTCTTGCTGCTCCTGTTGCAGCCAACTCCACTGCCTCCTACCCAGGCTGGGGCCTGAACACACACTACTCTCACCCAGATCCAGGAGTTTCCCCATCGACCTACTCCATCATCTTTGTCATTTGTGGGTTGAGAAATCTGGTAATGTGACTCAATACAATTATAAGAGTCAATTAATTAGATGACTCATAATCCCCGTTTTGCTGCTTATTAGTTGTATGAAACCCAAAGAGAGTCACTTAGGTTCTTTGTGCCTCAGTTTCCTCAGTCATCACCTGATGAGATGGGACTTGAGGATCTCTAAGGTAGCTTCCAACTCTTAACTTATGATCTTCTCTTCCAGTGCCTCTATGTGACATTCAGATGTAACCATTTATCAAAAGTCAAAGCAGTCTTCAGGGAGTTTCTACCATCAGGAGGTGGCCGGATCATTTCATGAGGCAGCTTCAGACAGTCCATATCAAAGATGAATGCGTCTCTCAAGTTGGCTGTAAGGAAAAAAAACCTCCTTATATGTTGAGTTACGTAAAGGTGGAATGGGCTATCTGGAGATGTAATAGGTTCCTTGTCATTGGACTTCCTTTAAGCCCAGGCTGAATGCCCAATGGTATGAAGCAAAGGGAACTCTTAGATTAGATGGCCTGAAATGTCCCTTTCACCTTTGAGTGTCTGTAATTCCTGTAAGGAGAAAGAACCACTTAGTCACTCCTTTCTTGCATCCCTCCTACATGCAAATCCTTTTGTTAGGATTTAGAAGACATATGATCCATGTTCTTAAAGGTTTTAGAAATCCCATGGGGAGTATATGGCACCAATACAAAAAAGATAAACTGTCTTATTTAAGTGACAAAGAATGGTACCCATAAATTCTGAGGAAGGATTAATTGCTGGCAGGAGTGATCAGGGAGGGATTCACAGAGGGAGAGGGGATTTGAGATGAGCCTTGAAGGATGGGAAGCCTTCAGACAAGCAGGGACTGGGGAAAGACATTGTTGGTTAGAGAAACATCATGAGCAAAGGTGTGAAGGCAGGAAAGTATGAGTCTTGAGGCCATCATCTCTCTCTGGAACTCAGTTTGTTCCTCTCTAAATTAAGGAGATTAGAATTGATGGGCATCGTGTTCCCTTTCAGTTGTAAAATTCATAGAATGATAGTGTTTAGAGCTGAAAGCAACTTCAGAGGTAACCTAGCCCAGTGATGTCTAACTTTATTAGAAACTGAGACCACTAAACTAAAGATCCCTGGAGCCTGTGTGTTGACTTAGAAAACCACATATTAACATTATCTATGTTCTATTATATTTTTATATTATCAAATATTCCAATTACATTTCAATATGGTTCACTCTATGAAAGCTACAATGGGCCATATTTAACACCTCTTTTCTAGCACAACTTCTTCACTTTACAGATGAGGAAACTGAAGAAAAGAAAGAAGGAAACGAGTATTTACTAAGTACTTATTTGGTGTCAGGAACCATGTTAGGTACTAGGAATACAAATATAAGAAAAAAGAAAGACAGGCCCTAACTTCAAGAACCTTACATTCTACAATGCACAAAAGGGAGTCAAAAACAAGGAGGGGAGGGGGGAAAATGAAGGTCAGGGACAGGACAGGGAAGGGATTGAAGGCAGGTTATCCTGGGATTTCCACAAAATGGAGGAATTCACCACAACTGTGAAGGGAAATGACGTCTCAAAGTCCATGGCAAATAATGAGTAGAAGAAACAGAATCTGAGTTCTTGTAGTTGTAATCCAGAGCAATTGTTCTTTCTGTTCTACCATTGAAGACATATACATATATACATATAACATTCTCTTAGGTGCTTTGAAGGATGCAAAATTGGTACAAGACGTGGTTCTTGTTTACCCTCAAGGAGGATATAACCATATTGTGGAATCAAGCTTATGCATACAAAACATCATAGAATAATACACACAAAAGAATAAGGTCATGAATTCAAAATTTTTATTGTCAACTAAGTGTAGATATATATTCACATCATCAGAGATTTAGAATTTGAAGGGATTGTATTGATCCCTACCCATCTCATTTCATAGACGAAGGAAACTGAGACCAAGATGCATTAAATGATTTATCAAAGCTTACAAAGCGACAGTCAGGATTCAACCCATGTCTTCTGATGCCAGAATCAGCATTCATTCCACTATAATCACACTGCCTCTCACCTAATGTTGTTTCTCATACTATCAGAATTAAGGTGACATTTGTTTAGCAGGCAAATTCTCATTTCCTAAAGCTAGACATATGTTCTAATATTTTGGGGACTTCTTTTCCTCAATGTCTCTTTGCAGTTTTCATTCTCATAATGTTGCATAATGTGTTATCAGATTAGAAAAGAGGTAATTAACTAAAGAAACCCATGCTAACCTAAATGTGGATTGGAGACAGGAAAGTAACCTCATATTTAAGCAGTAGGATTGACTCATCCCCTTTCTTTACATCTTGCTATAAAGATTAATTGCCATGTAGGTTATGAAATCTAGGGAGTTTTGCTAAGGCAACAACTGTTTTTTGCAGCTAGAATGTCAGAAACGTCACAGTAGCCAAAAAAAACTTGCATCTTTCAAGGGCTCCCACCATGATAGATTTCTCCCTGAGTAGCAACTAGTGATTGGTGTTTAAGTCCTTACACTTTTGGTAGAAACTTTTCCAAAAAAGAATAATTCAACACCAGCCCATACCACTGGAAACTGTCTAGGGGTCTGGAATCACAACAGATTTGGGGAATACAGTTCAGTTTTACCCTGGGTATAGCAAGTTCAATAATTCACTTATGTTACCCAGTAACACAAGGCAGCTAGGTAGAACAATGAATAAGGTACTGCATCTGAAGTCAAGAAGACCTGCTCATACCCACTCTTAGACAATTATTAGCTCTGTTACTTTGGGCAAGTCACTTAACCTTGGTTTTCAGCTGGAAGTTCATTTAGTCCAATATTTTTTTGGTTCTTTTTATAGCTAAAGAAACTAAGTCTCACAGAGGTGAAATAACTTGTTCAATGCTACAGAAAGTATTTAAGTGGCAACCATGATTTTATCCCAGGTTTTCTGACTCTATCTTCGACATAAATACCACTCTGCATCCAATTAAAATGTATAAGGGAGAATTCGTTCATTCACTTAGCTAGCAAGCAAGCATTAAACACTAATAATGGGAAAAATACCAATGACCTAGCCCAGAGCACAGCTAGAATTGCTAAATTGGACATAAAGGGAATATAGTATCTTGATTTTTATAATCTCCTTATGATTTTTCACTCATAAAGAGAAAGAGGGAAAATAAAACTTATTTTGAAAAAAATAAAAACAAGTTATTTCTTTCCCAGTAAAAAGGTAAGGAGGCAGTGAGGTAAACTGTTGTCATAGGAAATATTCTGTTCTATGTACTCCTATGACTATTCCTCCTTATTCCTTTATAAAGCTCTACATCCTTTAGAGAAAATAATAAGCTACCTGTACTGTCAGTAAAGGAGTAATTGAGGGGCAGCTAGGTGGTGCAGTGAGTAGAGCACCAGACCTGGAGTCAGGAGGAGCTGGGTTCAAATCCAGCTTCAGACACTTGACTCACTTACTAGCTGTGTGACCTTGAGAAAGTCACTTAACCCCAATTGCCCTGCCTTCCCTTCCAAAATAAAGGAGTAACTGACTAGGAAGCTGAGGTCATTGGTTATCGGTAAAGTTATAATCAGTAAATACAACTTCCAAATTAATAAGATTAATTTATCTGTTGTAATTATTATGACACTTCACTCTAGGTGAGTTATCAAATTAATGAAGGTAAACTTGGCCTCTTATATTATTATGTCACCCTAACTAAACAAAGAAAAGTCTGAAGTCTCTATCTGTCCATGTATATGGCCATTGGTTCCATGATGACTTTGGAAGAATGGAAAATGTTATCCTTCATAGTGCTTTTGGAGACTCCAACCTTCTCTGCATGACAGAAGCCCATATTTTAACAACAACCTTCTCCAGGTCATGACGAAGGGCTATAAGTTGTAGGACTCTGTAGAGACTAAATAACTAAGAGCAGCAGAAGAACTACAGAGGTAGCTGGGTGACACAGTGGATGGAGTTTTGGGCCTGGAGTCAGAAAGACTTCAAATTCAAATCCAACCTGGAACATTTACTAGCTGTGTGAGCCTGGGAAAGTCACCTAACTTGTGTTTGCTTCAGTTTCCTCAGCCATCAAATAAGGATAATAATACTTGTCTCTTAGGATTGCTGTGAGGGTTTATAGAGGTAATATTTGCAAAAGTGCTTAGCACATTGCTTTGTCATATTAGGTGCTATATCTTATTTCCTCCATCCTCCTCAAAGTCCACAGTCACCCACAGGACACCAGTAAGAGACAAGGTGAGCACATTACTAGCCACAACTTTCTTAACAGAGGTCATATAAATTATGTCAATCAGAGAGCTCTATGATGAAAAGAAAAGATGAATCAATACCACAGTGAGAGTTGGGGATATCCAATGGACAGCCAGTGTGCTCCATCCACATCTATGCAGTTTTTGGTGGATCTACTATGGAGACTTTACTTGAGGACATGGACAATAGTCACAAAAAAAGGAAGGCAAGGAAAGGTTGTGATCTGCACCACTGAGAGAAGTATCAACACTAATGACATTTACTATTTGAGTCAGCTTAGGAAACTTTGTTTAGCCTCTGTCTAATCAATAAAATGAGAAAGTTGGATATGATGGCCCCAGAGGGTGTTTCGAGCTCTAAGTCTATGCTCCTGGGAGCATCAAAGTGTTCCATAACTAAATGGTCTGAAAAGATAACATCATTCAGGTGAAAAGCACATTGACTCTGAAGCCAAAGGTCTTAGGTTCAAATCCAGGTCCTGACACTATGAGCTATGACTTTTGGCAAGTCATTTACAGTCTTTATGTCTCAATTTCCTCATTTTCAAAATGAAGGGATTGGACTAGATCAGGGATTCTTCACCTGTGATCCATGAACACGTTAATTTTTAAAAATATTTTCACAACTGTATTTCCATAGAATTGGTTCCCTCTAAATCTGTTTTGTTTTATTTTACACATTTAAAAACATTCTGACAAGGGGTTCATAGATTTTGCCAGCCTGCAAAAGACATCCATGACACATTTAAAAAAAATTGAGAGCCCCTTGGATGAAATTGTCTCTGAAATTCCTTCTAGCTTTAGATCTATGATTATAAAATTGATATAATCTGACAAATCAATTCTATTGACTTATTTATATAGAAAAAATATTTACAAAGCATTTTTCTCATATGACTCTTCTAAAACAGGTACTGACGATATGTTGTTCAGTCATGTCTGACTCTTTGTGACCCTATTTGGGGTTTTCTTGGCAAAGATACTAGAGTAGATTGACATTTTCTTCTCTGGTTCGTTTTATAGATGAGGTAAGTGAAGCAGGCAGGGTTGAGTGACTTACCCAGAGTCACACAGTTAGCAAGTTCTGAGGCCAGATTTGAAGTCATAAAAATGAGTCTTCCTAATTCCAAGCCCAGTGCTCTAGCCAATGTGCCTCCTAACTGCCAAGGAACTGAGAGCTTTCTACAGAAACCTGAGAAGGGTTTAAATGACTTGTCCATAGTCATATAGCTAGCAAATAAAATAATGAATCCAAGTCCACCACATTGTTTAACTAAACAATTCTTATCGTTCATTGGTTTCAGTCACATCTGATTTTTTGTGACTCCATTTGAGGTTTTCTTGGCAAATATACCAGAATGGTTTGCCATTTTCTTCTCCAGTTCATTTTACATGCTAGGAAACTGAGGCAAAGTGGATTAAATGACTTGCCTAGAATCACATCTAGTTAGTATCTGAAGCTAGATTTGAACTCAGGTCTTCCTGACTACAGGCCCAGTTCTATATCCACTGCATCACCTACCTGCCCCTTCTCTCCCCTCATCAAATAGCACATAATGAAGATTTTCAAACAGCTTTCTATAATTTTAGCAGTTTCATGCTTCAGACAAATATTAGATAGAATAATCTATGAGATCTCTTCCAACTCTAAGGTTATGTAATGCCAAAAAACTTTCCTGAAAATGGTACCTGGGTAGAGTTTTGGAAGAGTCATGTTATATGTGTAGCCTCTAGAAATCCTTGCAAGCCCCTATAATGCATATTTAAGCAAGAGATATCACTCATGACAATCTCCTGTACTTTTAGCACAATTTTAAAGGTTTGGGATTTGGTTCTTTTGCTGGTAAAGTCTGAAAATATTCATAAAATATCTTCAGTCTCCAATGTGCAAAAATTCTTCTACTGATTAGCACTTATTAATCTATCCTTAAACATGAATGGGTTTCAAGGTGGAGCAACGTATGGATAAAGAGAAAAATAAGGAAGGAATTGCCTTATCACTCTAACTTGTGATTGACTAATGTTGGAGATTTCTGGTATATCTCAGTCAAGTAAGAGTGAGGTGGTATGATTCCCAACACCTTGAATATCATAGCACATAGGATGTTACCTCTTTCACTTGTATATAAATTTTATTCTCTTTTCCATCTCTTTTCCATGTCTGTATTCATCTGTAAAATGATGTGGTTGGTCTCAATGTTTTCTGAGGTTCTTTTCTGAAAATTGATGTCTCTATGATTCTCACACCTGGTTGCTGCCTGAAATGCTAGCTGCCACATTTGGCTTATTACCAGGTCACCCTCTGTCTCTTACAGGAGATTTCCTTTGGAGAATAAGTGTTCTTACTAAGGAGGATTCTGCTGTAAATTCTAAGAGCTTACACTGGGATTATGGTACTAGGATTTCCAACATTGAACAGGGGCGGAAAGAGGGTGCCATAAAGACTGGTTAGCTTTGCATTGTCCTGTCTTTTAATTATTCTCCAAGCTTATATTTACTGTAGTTGTTTATTTATAAAGGGACTTGCTCCTGTGATTAAGGACCTAAAGCGGATAATTATCCTGTGATTTGTAAGCAGTGCAGGGTCTGGTATTTCTAGGAGCAATATTGCCATATAAATATTACCTGTGTGCTGTGTCAGCTTATTGAGCACCTGAGAGCAATCTCACTGTTAGTTTTATGGCACATTAAGTCTCTTTTTAGAATAAATTGGGTTTGCACTGGTGGGATTGGTTACATCAGAATAAAAGAGTAAACAACTGTGATCACTGAGAACATGAAAAGCAGAAGCATAAGGGAAAGAGACTAGTAGATGGGAGGAGACAGAGAGATAAGGAGAATATTTAAAACCTTAGCCTAACAGAGGAGAGGTGGCAGGCTGAGAAGAGCTATACATATCAGAGAGGATGATAACAGCATGAAAAGAAAGGCATTATCTGGGAAGTCAGGATGTGTGAAGGGAGTTGAGTGTGACTTCCAGTCAACTGGTTTGGGTGCATAAAGGGTTGATAAGATGATAGATTTTAAATAGAAGGGATCTTGGTGGGAAAGGAGAGCTTGTCATCTGATCCAACCTCCTCATGTTATAGATAAGGAAACTGAGACCCAGAAGGCTTATGTGATTTTTTGAAAGTTATGCATTAGGCCAGTATTTAAGCTGGGTCCTATGACTCCAAGGGGCAGCTAGGTGGCGCAGTGTATGCAACATTGGGCCTGAAGTCAAGAAGATTCATCTTTCTGAATTCAAATCCAGCCTCAGATACTTCCTAGATGTGTGACTTTGGGCAAGTCACTTAACCCCATTTGCCTCAGTTTTCTCATCTATAAAATGAGCTGGAGAAGGAAACTGCAAACCACTCCAGTATCTTTGCCAAGAAAACCTGAAATAGGGTCACAAAGAATCTAAAACAACTGAACAACAACAATCTATGACTCCAAATTCAGCACTTTTTTTCACAATGTTGACTGCTGAACTGCTATGCCAGCTGACAGATGTCAGTGTACTCTGTAGGAAAAGGGACAAGAGTGCTATGTTAGAAATGGCATTTGACTTAGAGACAGAAGATCTGCGTGGGAATCCTTGCTCTTCTATGTTGGACGTATGGGGCCAAGGACAAATCCCTTTCCCTCTCCAGGGTTCAATTTCTGCATCTACTGCAATTCCAGAAATGGCTAAATTATTGGCAGCCAGATGAGCTCTGTCTTATACAAAAGAAAAAAAAATGAGCCCTGGAACATACAATAGAGTTAACAAAATAGAAGTGAAAGTATGAGGTAAAGAGGAAGCTCAAATTAAAGCAGAGTGAGTGGTACTGACTGTGCCAAAGGCCAGCTAAGGAAGAGTGGTGAATCTAGGACAGGCTGGAGCACTGGATCCAGTAATCCTAGATAGTTCACTTGTCTGGAACAAAAATCTGCTTCTGAGAAAAGCATATGCTGACATAAGTCTGTCTTGATAGTTCATTTGTCTGGAGCATCGTCTGCTCTGAGCTCTAAGAGAAGAGATTACAGAGGTCATCTGACAAAGTTCCAAAATAGGAGCTGATCATTTGAATGTGACAAGATGTAGAATACTGGAGTTTCCACTTAAGGAAGAAATGACTGAGTGATTTGCACATGAAGAATTTTTCTTTTAAATGGAGAATGTTTAGCTTAATAATTGGAGAAATATCAACACCCAAACTATTCTATGATTATAGAACAAATGTAATTTACCTGTTCATAGACAGTTGGCATTTTCATTACTAACTATAAACTAAGATGATATTATGTCAAGAAGAAGAAGTAGAAAAAAGACCCAGAGCCATAACCCAGAAAGATAAGAGAAATGAAAGGACAAATCAGGAAGTAGCAATGGGGAAGCAAGGAGTATTCTGATTCCCTCATCATTATCCATGATTCATACCTGTAGTACTCCTTTCAGGGCCCTCAATGTCTGCTCATAATGTTATACTACTGCTCCTCACTGGATACAACATCTCAGCTGGGCTTGGCATGTGGCTCTGCTTAATGGGTGTAGTTTCTACCACCCTTACAATCTAGCACAGGTGTAGTCCTCTACTAAGGAATTCACAGGCTCTTAAGAACCAGATTCTACTCTCCTGGAGTCTCATCACCATCCCAGTTCCAGCTATTAAGCTCTCTCTTCCAACTACCTTGACAGAGGCAGTTCTTCCTCCCCTCCCCCATTTTAAAACTCTTAACAGAATAAAGGCAAATCCATAGTTTTTGTCAATCCCCCATCAGTTCCCTAACCTTTACATAGACAAATGAGCCACTCAGAGTTTCAAGCCCTTGTTCAAATGAAATAGTTAAAATGTCAACCCAGGGGGGCAGAGGAAAGATGGTGTCTGGAAAGCAGGGACTAGCGTGAGCTTCCTGCCAAGTCTGGACAAAAAAGTGGCAAGAAAAAGCAGTTCTGTAGGAAGAGAAGAGAAGGCAGGTGAGGGGGAATGAGTGAATCTTGCTCTCATCGGATTTGATCTGAGGAGGGAATACCATGCACACTCAGTTGGGTATCTTACCCCACAAGAAAGAAGGAGGAAGAAGATGAAAAGCGGGGATGATAGAAGGGAGTGCAGATGGGGAAAGAGGTAATCAAAAACAAACACTTTCAAAAAGGGACAGAGTCAATGGAGAAAATTGGATACAGGGGGATAGGTTAGGAAGTAGCAAAATATAGTTAGTCTTTCACAACATGAATATTGTGGAACGGTTATACATAATGATACGCATGTGGCCTATGTTGAATTGCTTGACTTCTTAGGGAGGGTGGGTGGGAAGGGAAGAGGGGAGAGAATTTGGAACTCAAAGTTTTAAAAACAGATGTTCAAAAACAAAAAAAAATTGTACGCAACTAGAAAATAAGATACACAGGCAATGGGGTGTAGAAATTTAACTTGCCCTGCAAGAAAGGAAGGGAAAAGGGGATGGGAGGGGCGTTGGGAGACAGAAGGGAGGATTGACTGGGGAACAGGGCAACCAGAATATATGCCATCTTGGAGTGGGGGAGAGGGTAGAAATGGGGAGAAAAATGTAATTCAAACTCTTTGTGAAAATCAATGCTGAAAACTAAATATATTAAATAAATTAAATTTTAAAAAATGTCAACCCAGTAGTAGAACTGATGTGTTCTCTGGCCTAAGCCTAACTACAGTCTTGCCTGCCTAGGCTCAAAATTTAGATTTTTCTATGTCCTGGCCAGTCACATTAGCCAGACTGGAAATAGTCTGGCCAGGTAATACTTGGCCAGTAATCCAGACGCAAAAAAAATCCTAGAATTATAGATTCTTAGAGTGGTAATAGGCCTTAAACATTATCTAATCCAGCTCTCCAACTAGTACAGGAATTCTTTCCACATCCCTAATGGATGATCATCCATCATCTGCCTGCATATCTTAACTAATAGGGAGCTCATGAGGCCAAAAGGAAGCCTGTTCCAAAACTGGAAGGCTCGGTTAGAAAGTTCATGTTGATGCTGCAGCTGTGAATGGTTTGACGGAGGAAAATTGTGAACCTTATGCTGTAACACACAGGAGAGTCAGCTGTCAAAACAAGCTTCCATGAGCACAGGGAAAGCCCTGCCTCTCATGCAAGATGCATAGCAGTTGGTTGTCAAATGCTAAGTCAGGAGGAAAGCCTAAGTGTGCATGCACAGCTGGATGGAAAGGAAGCAGCAGGAACCAAATGGCTGAAAAAGAATCCTAAACACATGGTGACTCCCTCCTCTGCCATGAGCCAGTAGCTTACAAAAGAGAGGCAGCATTGTATAGTAAATATAGTGCAAGATGTAAAATCAAAAAGACTTCAGCCCAACAAATACCTCTGAAGCTTTTTAGTTGTGCAGCCATAAGTAAGTCATTTAGCTTTTCTGAGCCTACTTTCTCATCTATAAAATAGGTATAAAAAGGACAGAGATGCTCCATGCCTGACATTCCACCTTACCTCTCACTTCTGTTCTTGTAGCCTCTTGCTCCTTTCAAGGTTTTATTCAAGTATAATTGCCAGTCAAAATATCTTTCCTGATTGCCCCAGTTGTTAGGTTCTCCTCCAGACAACTGAGTATTTAGTGTTTGCATGTATGTATGTATGTATGTATTTATGGATGGACAGATGGATATGTACATGCATATGCATGGATGTACATATGTTGTCTCTGTTGTACATACGTATGTGTGTATGTATATGTGGGGCAGCTAGGTGATGTAGTGGAAAGAACACTGGGCCTGAAGTCAAGAAGACCTGAGTTTAAGTTTGACCTCAGATACCTACTAGCTATGTCTCCTTGGACAAATCACTTAATCCTATTTGCCTCAGTTTCCTCATCTGTAGAACAAGCTGAACAAGGAAATGGCAAACCACTCTAAGATATTTGTCAAAAAGAACCCCAAATGGGGTCCTGAAAAGTAGGATAGGACTGAAACAGCTCAGTGACAACAAATATGTAGAAAATGTTGCTCGAATTGTGCCTTACATGAACTTAGAGACTCTAAGAGGTAGCAGTGGGAAAGATGAGCGTACTAGACATGGGGGAAAAACAATGTGAAGGCACAGAAATCAGAGGTAGAATATCGTGAGAGAAGAACAACAAGAAAACTGATTTCACTGGACTATAGTATGTATGAAGGCAATTGGTAGTACAGTGAATAGAGTACTGAGTATGGAGTCAGGAAGATTTGAGTTCAAATCTAGCTTCAGAGTCTTGCTAGCAGTGTGACCATCAGAAAGTCATTAACTCCTATCTACTTCAGTTCTTCATCAGTAAAAAGGAGACACAATAGAGAAAGAAATGGCAAACCACTCCAGTATCTTTGCCAAGAAAACCTCAAAGACAATAGTCCATGGGGTCACAAAGAGCTGGACACAACAGAATGGTATATGTATAAAGGAGAGCAAAAGTTTTGTAATAAGGAGGGAAAGACAGAATGAGGCCAGATTAGGAAGGACTTTGAATAACAGACAGGAAGATTGAAGCCAGAATGGTGGAGTGAAGTTAGAATTTTAGCTAAATTCTCCCAACCTTCACCTCTAAACAATTTTAAAAGAAAGGGTCAAATAGAATTCTAAAGCAATATAGCCAACAAATAATCAAGGTAAGATGTTTTTCCAGCCCAGAACAACTTAAGAAGATACAAGGAGAGGTCTGTAGAACTGGGGTGGGTCCTGGTTAGTAGCACAGTGTGATGGCATACCAGCTGTGGGTTTAGGAGGTGACAGCAGCAGAAGTAGGATCAGGATTTCTCACTATCCAAAGAGGACAAGAAGATTGAACATCTGGTGGGAAGGAGATTCTTGGGGAAACCTCTGCCAGTACTGGGCACAAGACCAGGTGCCATTTAAAAACTCTATTGCCCATCATTGAGTTACAGGTCACAATTCTAGGGTAGAGAAGGGTAGTTGTGGTTGCAAGGGAGCAGAACTGGACTCCAGCCCCAAAAGCATTCCTGGAAGAACTCAAGGAGGACTTTAAAAACCAAATTAGAGAAGTGGAAGAAAAAATGAAAAAAAAATCATTGATGAAAACAAATCTTTAAAAAGTAAAATTGACGAAATGTTTAAGGAGAATCAGCATATAAATGGAGAAAATGTCTCATTGAAAAGTAAAATCAACCAAATGGATATGGAGATAGACAAGCTAAAGGAAGGGAACAAAGCATTAAAAATTGGAATTGGGCAAGTAGAAGCTAATGGCTCTATGAGACAACAAGAATCAGTCAAAAAAATCTAAAGAATGAAAAAGTAGAAAACGTGAAATATGTGATTGGAAAAACAACTGAGCTGGAAAATAGATCCAGGAGAGACAATCTAAGGATTGTTGGTCTATCAGAAAGCCACAATGAAAAAAAAAGAGCCTAGACAGTATCTTCCAAGAAATCAGCAAGGATAATTGCCCCAAGGTCCTAGAACCAGAGGGTAAAGTAGTCATAGAAAGAATCCACCAATCAGCCCCTGAAAGAGATCCCAAATTGAAAACTACAAGAAATATTAGAGCCAAATTCCGGAATTACAAGGTCAAGGAGAAAATATCGCAAGCAGCTAGAAAGAAACAATTCAGATATCACAGAACTACAGGCAGGATCACACAGGATCTTTCAGCTTCTACATTGAATGACAGAAGAAATTGGAATATGATATTCAGAAAGGCAAAGGAGCTTGGACTACAACCAAGGATCAACTACTCAGCAAAACTGAGCATAATTTTTCAGGCAAGGAGATGGACATTCAATGAAATAAGGGAATTCCAGACCTTCCTGATGAAAAGGCCAGAGCTCAATGGAAAATTTGATCTTCAAATACAAAACTCAAGGATACATAAAAAGGTTAACAGGGAAAAAACCTTGTTGATCAATAAGGCAAATTATTTACATCTTTGTATAGGATTATATTGTTTTATATATGTTACATATATGTATATATATATATGTCGATCTTGAGAATAGTACAGTTATTATGACAATTTAAAGGGATATACATAGACTGTGGGTGTCAGTATAAAATAACTGATATAATGATAAAAACATAATTAAGAGATATAAAGGGATGGTTCTGGGAGAAGTGGCAAGCAGGTAGTACAAAAGGGTAAATTGCATCACATGGAGAGGCACAAAAACACATTATAGTAGAGGGAAAGAAAG
Source organism: Phalanger gymnotis (assembly GCA_028646595.1). Lineage (NCBI taxonomy): Eukaryota > Metazoa > Chordata > Mammalia > Diprotodontia > Phalangeridae > Phalanger > Phalanger gymnotis. The sequence goes on along the minus strand of CM053626.1, from coordinate 196,430,320 downwards.
GAGGGAAAAGAGCAGTATTTGAGCTTTACTCTCATCAGATTTGGTTGAAGAAGAGAATAACATACTGCAATAAATATAGAAATCAATAGGAGGGGAAAAGGGGTGGTCAGAAGGGAGGGAAGAAATAGCAAGGGGCAAAGGTAAGACGAAACAGGGGAATTGGGAGTGAGGGTAAACTGAGGAAGGCAGCAGTCAAAAGCAAATCTCTGTTGAGGAGTGGAAGGGAGAAGGGAAAAATAAAACATAAACAGAGGGGAAATAGGATGGAGAAAATGACACAGCTTGTAATTATAACTGTGAATGTGAATGGGATGAACTCTCCCATAAAATGCAGTGAGATTAAAAAACATAATCCTACAATATGTCATTTGCAAGAAAAACATTTGAAACAGGAGGATACACACCGGGTGAAAGTAAAAGGCTGGAGTAGAATATATTGTGCTTCAGCTAAAGTAAAAAAAAGCAAGAGTTGCAATCCTAATCTCAGACAAAGCAAAAGCAAAGATAGATCTAATTAAAAGAGATAAGGAAGGACACTATATCCTGCTAAAAGGGACCATAAACATTGAAGCAATATCACTATTTAACATACATGCACCAAGCGGTACAGCATGCAGATTCTTAGAGGAGAAGTTAAGGGAGTTACAGGAAGAAATAGAGAGCAAAACCATGCTAGTGGAAGGCCTCAACCTCCCCCTCTCTGAACTTAATAAATCTAACTTCAAAATAAACGAGAAAGATGTTAAGGAGGTGAATAGAATTTTAGGAAAGGAAGATGTGACAAACCTCTAGAGAAAACTGAATGGGGATAAAAAGGAATATACATTTTTTTCTTAGTGGTACATTGCACATATTCAAAAATTGACCATGTACTGGGGCATAAAACCTCACAATCCAGTACAGAAAGGCAGAAGTAGTCAAAGCATCCTTTTCAGATCATGATGCAATAAAAATTATGCATAATAAAAGACCATGGAAACATAGACTAAAAATTAATTGGAAACTAAATAATCTAATTCTAAAGAATGAATGGGGGAAAGAACAAATCATAGAAACAATTAATAATTTCATTCAAGAGAATGACAATAATGAGACAACATACCAAAACTTATGGGATGCAGCAGTAGCAGTTCTTAGGGGAAGTTTTATATTTCTAAATGCTTACATGAATAAAATAGATAAAAAGGACATCAATGAATTGGGCATGCAACTGAAAAAATCTAGAAAAAGAACAAACTGAAAATCCCCGACTAAACACCAAATTAGATATACTGAAAATCAAAGGAGAGATTAATAAATATGAAATCAAGGAAACTATTAAATTAATAAATAAAACTAAGGCCTGGTTTGATGAAAAAACCAATAAAATTGATAAACCTTTGGTCAATTTGCTATAAAAAAAGAAAGAAGAAAACCAAATTAACCGTATCAAAAATGAAAAGGGTGAATTCACCTCCAATGAACAGGAAATTAAAACAATAATTAGGAATTATTTTCCCAATTGTATAACCATAAATTAGACAACCTTAGGGAAATTGATGAATATTTACAAAAATAAAAATTGCCCAGGTTAACAGAAGAGGAAATAAAATTCCCAAATAACCCCATCTATGAAAAAGAAATTGAGAGAGCCATCAATGAACTCCCTGGGAAAAAATCTCCAGGGCCAAATTGTTTTACATGTGAATTTTATCAAACATTTGAAGAATAATTAATTCCCATACTTTATAGGCTATTTGGGAAAATAGGTTAAGAAGGAGTCCTACCAAATTCTTTTCACGACACAAATATGGTACTAATACCCAAACCGGGAAGAATCAAAACAGAGAAAGAAAATTATAGACCAATTTCCCTAATGAATATTGATGCAAAGATTTTAAATAAAATATTAGCAAAAAGATTGCAGCAACTTATCATGAGAATAATACACTATGACCAAGTAAGATTTATTCCAGGAATGCAAGACTGGTTCAATATTAGGAAAATTATCAGCATAATTGATTATATCAACAACAAAACTAGCATAAACAATATGATCATCTCAATAGATGTAGAAAAAGCCTTTGAAAAAAATCCAACACCCATTCCTATTAAAAACACTAGAAAGAATAGGAATAAATGGAGCCTCTCTTAAAATTATAAATAGCATCTACCTAAAACCATCAACAAGCATTATTTGTAATGGCGATGAGCTAGATGCATTCCCAATAAGATCAGGGGTGAAACAAGGATGTCCATTATCACTCCTATTATTCAATTTGGTAATAGAAATGTTAGTTGTAGCAATAAGAGAAGAAAAGGAAATTGAAGGAATTAGAATAGGCAAAGAAGAAACTAAATTATCACTTTTTTGAGGATGATATGATGATTTACTTAGAGAATCCTAGAGAATCAAGTAAAAAATTACTTGAAATAATAAACAACTTTGGCAAAGTTGCAGGATATAAAATAACCCACGTAAATCCTCGTCAGTTCTATACATTACTAACAAAGCCCAACAGCAAGAGATAGGAAGAGAAATCCCTTTTAATGTTACTATAGATACTATGAAATATTTGGGAGTCTACCTGGTGAGACAAACTGAGGGTCTATATGAACACAAAACAATGCTCACACAAATAAAGTCAGATGTAATTAAATGGAATGACTTCAGTTGCTTGCTGAGCTAATATAATAAAATATATTAAATATAACAAAATAAAATATAAAAAATGACAATTTTACCTAAATTAATTTACTTATTCAGTACCATACCAATCAAATGACCAAAAATTGTTTTACAGAGCTGGATAAAATAATAACAAAATTCATCTGGAAGAAGAAAAAGTCCAGAATATCTAGGAAATTAATGAAAAGAAATGCTAAGGAAGGTGGCCTACCCATACCAGATATTAAACTCTACTATAAAGCAGTAATCATCAGAACTACTTGGTACTGACTAAGAAACAGAGTGGTGGATCAGTGGAATAGGTTAGGTACACAAGATGTAGTAGTCAACGACTATAGCAATCTGCTCTTTGATAAACCCAAAGAATCCAGCTTCTGGGTTAAGAATTCACTGTTTCACAAAAACTGCTCGGAAAATTGGAAAAAGATAGGGCAGAAACTTGGCATAGACAAATATCTCACACCATATACCAAAATCAAGTCGAAATGGGTTCATGATTTGGGAATAAAGGCTGATACTATAAGCAATTTGGGAGAGCAAGGAATAGTTTACCTATCATATTTATGGGAAAGGAAAGAATTCATGACACGACAAGAGATAGAAAGCATGACAAAATGCAAAATGGATAATTTTGATTATGTTAAATTGAAAAGTTTTTTTGTATAAAAAAGCCAATGCAACAAAGATTAGGAGGGAAACAGAAAATTTGGAGAAAATCTTTACAACCAGTGTCTCTGATAAAGACCTCATCTCTAAAATGTACAGGAATACAAGTCATTCTCTAATTGAGAAATGCTCAAAGGATATGAACAGGCAGTTTTCGGAGGAAGAAATTAAAGATACCTATAGGCACATGAAAAAATGCTCTAAATCACTGTTGATTAGAGAAATGCAAATCAAAATAACTCTTAGGTACCACATCTCTCCTGTCAGACTGGCTAACATGACAAAACAGGAAAATGAGAAATGTTGGAGAGGATATGGGGAAATTGGAACACTGCTACATTGTTGGTGGAGTTGTAAACTGATCTAGCCATTCTGGAGAGCAATTTGGAACTATGCCCAAAGGGCTATAAAAATGTGCATACCCTTTGACCCAGCAATACTACTTCTAGAGCTATATGCTAAAGAGATCACACAAGTGGGAAAGGGACCCATATGTACAAACATATTTATAGCAACTCTTTTTGTGGTAGCAAAGAATTGGAGATCAAGGGGATGCCCGTCAATTGGAGAATGGCTAAACAAGTTGCAGTATATGAATGTAATGGAATACTATTGTGCAATAAGAAATGGGGAAGATACGGACTTCATAATAACCTGGAAAGACCACATGATATAATGCTGAGTGAGCAGAACAGAACCAGGAAAACGTTGTACACAACCACAGATATATTGATTCTGTGATGACTAACCTTGATAGACTTGGCTGTTCTCAGCAATACATGGTTCAAAGAGAAAGGACTCCAAAGGACTAATGATGAAGAGAGCTATCTACATCCATAGAAAGAACTATGAAGTCTGAATGCAGATTGAGGCAAACTATTTGCTCTCCTAAATTAAAAAGAAAGACAATGCAAATTGGACACCAGTCCAACAAGAATTCCTGGAAGAGCTTTAAAAAAGAGAGGGATAAGAAGGAGCAAAAAATGATTTTAAAAGTCAAATAAGAGTAACAGAGGGAAAATTGGGGAAAGAAATGAGAGGAATACAAGAAAATTATGAAATGAAATTAACAGCTTGGTAAAAAAAAAAGTACAAAACATTTGTAGAATATAATTCTTAAAAATTAGATTTGGCCAAATGGAAAAAGAAGTACAAAAGTTTAGTGAAGAAAATAATTCCTTAAAAATGAGAATCAAGCAAGTGGAAGCTAATGATTCTATGAGACATCAAGAAACAATAAAACAAAATCAAAAGAATGAAAAAACAGAGGAAAATTTCTCAAAGGAAAAATAATTGACCTGGAAAATTAGAGAAGAGAGATAATTTAATAATAATAAATTAAGATAATTTAAGATATACTATCTTAAAGCCAGCCATGATTAAAAAAAGATCTAGACATTATATTTCATAAACTAAAAAGGAAAACTGCCTGGATTATTTAGAACAAGAAGGCAAAATAGAAATTGAAAGAATCCTCAATCACCTCCTAAAAGAGATCCTAAAAAGAAAACTCCCAGGAATATTATAGAAAAGTATTCCAGAACTCCAAGGTCAAATAGAAAATTCTGAAAGCAGTCAGTAAAAAATAATTCAAATACCATAGAGCTACAGTCAGGATCACACAAAATTTAACAGGCTACAACTATAAAGAAGCAGATAGCTTGGATTATGATACTCTGGAATGTTTGACACACAAACTTAAAACTTGTGTTGACATTGTTCTTGATATTCAAACAGAAGACTGAAGAGAGGTATAAAAAGGCAAACATGGATGAAAAATCATGAAGAACTTAATAAGGTTAAACTATTTACATTTACACTTATATTCCCAAATGGATGAAGGGCATATGTAGATAGGTTGGCCTTGGAAAAATGAAGGGCACACCTCTTCATCAGAGACTAGAATAAAAGATAATGGTTGATAATGGCAAGAAGTTGTAAGGCAAAGAGAAGGGGAAAAGAGGGCAAATGGCAGCTTGGTAGTACAGTGGATAGAGTGTTGGTCTTGGAGTCAGGAACAGCTGAATTCTAAATACTGCCTCACTTACTAGATATATGACCAATTCATATAAAGACAAGTCACCTAATCTCACTCAGCCTCAGTTTCCTCATCTGCAAAATGCAATAATAATAGCACGTCTCTCACAGTGTTATTATGAAGATCAAAGATAACATGTATAAAATGCTTTGCAAGCCTTAAGGTACTGTACAAATGCTACCTATTGTTGCTATTGTTATTATTATCCCTAAATTATTAAATAACTTCTTTCTCCGTAGAGGAGGTGAGATCCTCAGCTATGAAGACTGGGGAATGTGAAGTTGAGTAGAAGGCTTGAGGAAAGCAGAGTGGGATAGAGACTCAGGGAGGAAGCTGAAGCTTGGGTGACTAGTCATCTGGTCCAGCAACTTGTGTCTACCCTTAAAGAGCTAGTTATTACTGAGAGACATGATAACCTGCTTGAGGCAAATGATTGCAGAACACACACCGTGTTGGGAATTCTGGCATCTTTGCATGAATCAGAGTTTTTCCCCATTAAGTTTGCTGTCTCAGGAGCAATGTATCACTGTTTGACCAGGGCATTATATATATAATCTTTTTATAATTTCTTACATCAAAACTGTGTCAATGGAACTTCACAATTCTATATCCATATCTATATAGATATAGACCTATGTCTATAGGTCTGTATCTCATGAGCAGTGTCTTATTCTGTTTCACCATGGGATTACATATTTTAGATTAATATTATGTTTTTTTTTCTGTGTGTCTCTGTATAGCTGGTGGAAACTGGGGAGTGGGATAGGACTTGTCAGTTTGAAAGGGCCTCAAGGCTATACTAGTTTGCCCTTTCTCTCAAAAATAGCTGTAAGATGTTCTCAACCTACCACTAAAGCACCCCAGGAAGAAGTAAATGTTCTTACAGATTTAACTTCCTGCAACTTCCACCTATCAGTGCTAGTTCTGCCATAATGGTCTATGTTCATTAAAATACATGTAGGGAAATAATTGGCAAGTTTTAAAATGTTTCTCATGAATTATGTTTACATTATCATTTCTCTTCCCAAAAATCTTGTTGGCTTGTTTAACGATACTCTAATGCCTCGCTCAGCAGTGTTGCTATATGAAACTACTGCTTGAAACTAGTATGAAATGTAAGACTTGCTTTATTGAAATATAATCAAGCTACAGAATGAGAATGACAATTAGTAAATGAAATCTCATTTTAATCATGTGAGTCATTTTTCGCAGCAGGAACAGCCAACCTCTTCAGCACAGACAAACCTCTTAATTTTGTAAGCAGTTACCCTAAAGAATTGATTTGCAAACAGGATAATTAATGAAAATCCTAAATCTTCTTTCCTGATGCTTACACTGGCTCTTGCACATACACACATTCACATGCTTACACAGACACATATATCTAGATACAAATATACACATATATTTCTCAGTCATAACTTACAGATAATTGCACTATTATATTTGTGGATTTCTAGGAGCAGGAACACATTCCTAACTCCCAATTCATCACAAGATAGCATGTAAACCAGCAGTGGTGACATTTACTCACCAGAAGTAAAAAAAGAGAAAATAGCATATCTGTTTTCACTAGTCTTGAGGGCTGATCTTGTTCTGATTCCATGAAATTAAGCTGAATAGGTATAACCACAATCCAAGAAACCAACTATGTCTGAGATTGTAGACCAATTCCAAGAGGACCAAAGGGGAGTAGAATCTGTTCAGTTTTATCTGGAGAGAAGCAAAGAAAGCAAACTCCAATCTTCTTTGAATACATCAATCATGAATAGGTTAGAAAGGATCAGCAGTGGAGTTGGTAGAGCTTTGGTGTCAAAGGTCATAACCATAACCCTTTCCTCTGAGACCAGGCCTTTGGTCTAGTCTCAGCAATACTGAGTTGTAATTCTGGCTGACTTGTCCTCATCACTCAGTACACCTCTCTCTACCTTCACTGGCACATGCTAAAAAAAATGCAAAAGTTCTAAAGGCAAATCTGCATATCTAGCTATATCTATAAATTGATGAGATACAGAGATTATAGAGATAGAAATAGAGATACAGATACAGAGAGATACAGATATAGATACAAGAGGCAGCTGGGAATAGCAGATAGAGTATTGGGTAGAGAGTTAAGAAGACATGCCTCAGACATTTACTAGCTTGTGGCCCTGGCAAGTGACTAAACTTCAATTAACCTCAGTTGCCTCATCTATAAAATGAGGATAACAATAGCACCTCTCTCCTAGGGTGTTTGAGGCAGCTAGGTGGCACAGTGGCCAGAATCATCTTCCTGAGTTCAAATCTGGCCTTGGATACTTACTAGCTGCATGACCCTGGGCAAGACACTTAATCTTGTTTGCCTCAGTTTCCTCATTTGTAAAAGGAGCTAGAGAAAGAAATGGAGAACCACTCCAATGTCTTTGCCAAAAAAAATCCCCAAAAAGGGATCACAAAGAGTAAAAAACAACTGAAAAAACAACAAAACAAACCTAGGTTTTGGAACGAGGAGAAAAAGAGATACTATTTATAAACTTCTTCATAAACCTTCAATCACTATACAAATGCCAGCTATTATTATTTTCATGATTGGAAAGCAGTAACTGGCGTGAGCTCCCCACCAAGTCCCTCTAAAAACCTATAAAAAAATGGCTCTGAACCAATTCTAGAACTGCAGAACCCACAAAGTGGCAGAGGGAAGCA
>CM053626.1:196394228-196421766 GCA_028646595.1 Phalanger gymnotis | reverse complement strand
AATTTTGTGCATTCTTAAAAAAAGAGTTCCAAAGATTATTGAGTAATAGTGGCATCATTGGAATAAATATTCAACTTTATATGGATCATTTGATCCTTAGATAGATTTAGAGCTGGGAACAATCCTGGAAATTATCCATTTCAAGGTCCTCATTTGATAGATAACAAAACTAAGGCAAAGGGAGGCCAAAGGATTGTCTAAAGTGATACAGGTAGTAAGTGGCAGAGCTGAAATATGAACTGCCTCTTTGACTCCAAATACAACACTTTCCACATTATGGCAAAAGAATACTTCTGTTAAGGAAGAGCTTTTTGGAAGTGGAAGCTGAGTCATTAGTCAAAGTGAATATTCACTTGTCATAAGCAATTCACTTGTCATAAGCAATTCACTTGTCATAAGCAATTCTTACCTTTGATGTATACCTTACTACATATCCTAATTATTTGTCTGAATACATAGTGCTGGAAGTTTCTAGAATATATAACAGTGTCAATATTTTTGTTCATGTTTCTGGAAGAAACATTGTATCATGAAGGTGGGTTTAAAATCACATTTACTCCTTGACTCTCCTTCAGGTAATATTTGAAGTTTACTTAAAAAACAAAATCTGTCACATAATTTGAAGGCCATTCTGCCCGTTGAATTTGTAACAAGAGACTCACACTATGCCTTAATCAACTCAAAGGAGTGACACAAATGGTGGAATCTCAGTGATTTCTATAGAGCTCTAGCAGAAAGTTGGTAGTATATGGGTTTTTGATCAAATGTAAGCCTCTTGAGGCCAAAGATTTTCTTTGTTTTTGACCTTCAATCTCCAACAATAAACATAATGTGTTAATTGTAGCAGTCATTCAATAGATGTTTGATGAAATGAATTGAATTGAATTGTATCCTCCTCAAATAATTCCCCTGGAGGTAGCCACCCACTCTGACAACTCATAGGGATGGTCTGATTTGGCACTTCCTGTAAGTGTTACATGGTATCTTTGCTTCCTTTATTCAAATTCTTTCTTATAGGCTCTGGAAGGTGATTGTGGATTTTTCATACACTTATAAATTGTCACACATGCATTACTTCATTTTCCATAATCTATTCATATTCTATGGCTTGGTGTTAAGCTTGGGCTGCTAACACATTTTTATTCTTGATTTAATTGAATTTTTATTACTCATGATAAAGTTGGTGTTTTGCATTTTGCACAATATTTCCTAGTCCTGTGTTTTCATAAAGTACAACCATACTACAGACAAAACCTAGGGCAATTAATTATTAATGACAAGAATAAAGAGATGGGTTTATCTGTGACAAATGAGTCTACATTTGCTTTCTTCCATAGGTACAATGTGCTATACTTTTCATGACTTGATTAGTAGATTCCCAATTCAAGGCCATAGCAGAAATATCTTCTTATGTAAGCAGGCCTATAGAAATTGGACATGGATTTGGTACACCCTCTTTGATAAGGACAGATATTTCATTCACATCCATTCTAATAAGTTAAAACAATAAAGTCAGCTCTGTGTAAATCAGCAGCAAATTAGGTGATATATAAAAAAGTTCTACAAACCTTAAAACTCTATATAAATGTTAGTTAGTATTTATTGGAAAGACAATTGAACTCAGTTCTATTAACTGTGGCCTTGGACAAGTCACAACTTAAATGATAATAATAGACATTTGGCATGACTGCTATAGATTAGGAGTACATATATTTAGAGTTGGAAGAGACGTTAGCTTAGGAAGTCTTCTGGTCCAACCCTCTCATTTTATAGATTAGTCAATTAGGATCAAGAAAGATTAAGTGACTTGCTGAAGTGATACAGTTACTAAGAGGCAGAGTTCAAATTTGACTCTTGGAGTGAGTCTACATGACTTCTTGGAGTTCTAGGGGTTATCCTTGAGAAGCTGTTAGAGTATCTTTGCTCTTGGTTTATGTGCTTGCTCCAAAGGTGAAATCATAAATGCATCAGCTATTCATTTAGTACAGTTTCATAAGAGACGAGAATGGTTGATCCCCATTATATATTGTTCAATGGAGTTCAAGTGGAAATGGTTTGGAAGAAATCACTATTCTGCTGTATACTTTTATATTTTAATGTTTAACTATTCCATCAGTGAAGAATAGAACATATTCTTTCATAGGTGATTAAAAGTATCACCAAGCCCAATTCTCCGGGATTTCAGATTTCATGAATTTGATTTCTTCCATTAAGTCTCTATATTTTGTAAGATTTTTGTTCTATATAGTTTGGATACTTCAAGTACCTGGTCTGATGACAAATGTGGATATTGGTGGTAGTGGTGGTGGCAATGGTGATGGTAGTAGCAGTAGCACTAGTATCTTCAAATTATTCATTGGAGTTCAGATAGACTTGATTTTGGTCTAAGTTGTTATCTTACTATCATTCATAGCATATTATGTATTGAATATACTATATTTTATAACAATTGTTCTTTACATTATTGTGTAGGTGGCATGTTTAATGTTGGAGAAAATTACTCCAGTGAACATTAGATACCCTAGTGTTCTCACTATTCTTGGTACTGTTGAACATAGGTGCAATATGTGAACAAATCGTAAGTGTAGAAATGAGTCAAAGGCTTGTGATAATTGCTAAAGGTAGTGCAAAAGTTAATGTGCTTTCAGGTAACTTGTTCAATAATTCCCAAATCAATAAGATGCCCTATATACCATGCGAATTTTTGACGCTATTTTTCCTCCTCAACCAGGATATTTTGTTGTGTTTATAGATTGAGTCATATAACATTGCAGAATGCTTTGTATAAAATATGTAGACACATAACTGTGTCATAACTGAAAAGGTTACTTGTATCCTTTTCTTTGGGTACTAGATAAGTCATGTTCAGTTGTTTCAGTCATGTCCAAGTCTTTGTGACTCCATTTGGTGTTTTCTTGGCAGAGGTAATGGAATGGTTTGCCATTTCCTTCCCCAACTCGTTTTACAGATGAGGAAATTGAGACAAACAGGGTTAAATGATTTGCCCAAGGTCACATAGCTAGCAAGTGTCTGAGATTTGAATTCAGGAGGATGAGGCTTCCTGACTTCCGGCCCAGAACTCTAATCACTGTGCCACCTAACTGCCTGCAAATAAGTGATACCTTCTATTAAGAAAGATGGGATCAGGCTTGATTCTGAGAGAAAACTAACAAAGTATTTTGTGAGTATCTAGGCAAATCTGGGGCATTTGGCAAGACCCTCTTTGAACCAGTAGAAAAAATACTGACACAATGTGTCAGTACTACATGAGTGGAGTGATGGGTGGGGAGAGGTTGCTATGAGAGCTTTGGGGAGGAGAGAAAGTCTTCTGGCTGTCTGAAGTTGGTGTTGGAGAACTTTTGAAACCACACATGTCCTGTCTTTCAACTCAAAAGAATATCCTTTCCAAAGCTTTTGAATCAACCCTTCCTCTCAAGCACTAAGTCCCTTGCATTAGCATTCCCTCCACCAATTAGTAGAGGCTTATGCAAAATGCTTCAGACATGACTAAAACTCAGTTTACCTTAGTATGTCATGAGCCACTATGAAGTATTTGAGCAAAAAAGAAAGCATAAGTTATATTGTACTATTATATGCCATTATATTAATATTGCACAAGCTTTCTATTTCCCTTTATATCCACTTTGTACTGACCAGATAATTTCAATATTTCCCTTCTTTAGGGGTTATGTATTTTCTCCAAATTCTTTGTTTCTCCAACCTCTGTTATAAACTGTTTTATTGGTATTGAATTGTTCCTTTTGTTCTTTGTGCAGCTTAGACTTTGTATTGTGTTACTATTTTGACTTTAATTTTTAAAAGACAGTGATCCAAACAGTGGCATTGCCAGTGCCTAATTAAACACATTTAATCTGTTCAGTCAGTCAATTAGCATTTATTAAGTAATTACTATATGCCAGACAGTGGGCCATGCTCTGTAATACAGAGGAAGTCAAAAGATAACCCCTGCTCTCAAGGAGCTCACAGTCTAATGAGGGAAACAGAATCTAAAGAAGACACAAGATTTATACAAAAATGATATATAGACAAGTTAAATACAGAAGCAAGATACATACAGGAAATAAGATCTATACAGCAATACGTTAGAGATAATCAACAGAGGGAAGACAATAGCATTAAAGGAGAGCAGGAAAGTTCACACCTACACTATCCTCTATTCTTGAATCCCTTTTTCCCTTGTCTTTTCACCAATTATACTTTTCCCATACCCTAGAGTATAGCCATCATTCAATTCCTCAGTCTTACTCATATCCTGCTATTAAATGGAACTCCAAAATCATACAAATGTAATAATTGAGTCCACTACAAATTTTTGTTATCTAATCTCAAATGAACCCTAATTGTGGCAATGTAATACTTCTCAAACTCCCAAATGTATTCTGTATCCCAGTCACCACACTGGCTGACAGTAATCTTCTTTCCCCAAGCCTCCTATACCATCACCTCCTCCAATTCACCTTACTAAATAGCTTCTTTCATCATTAATGGAGACAACCAAAGCAATTATTCACTAGGAGCTCCCTTTTCTCCACTTTTCTTTATTTCACAATCCTCTGATGTTATTCTCCATTCTCCCCTCCTTTCTCATGAGTTTTTAATGAAGAGTTGGACCTTTACCTCAACAGACTAACCCCTTTCACATATCCTCAATCTCATCCCTTCCCATTTTCACCAGCAGATTGTTCCCTCAAAAATGACACCTTCCTTTGATCTTCAGTCTCTCACTATCTGCTGGCTCCTTCATTCTTTAAACCTATGGGCCTATATCACGCCTCCATTTCTAAGCAATACTCTGAAGAAAAGGTATCTTTCCTCATTGTTTCTACTTTCTTTCTTGTCATTTACTCTGGAATTCTTTGCACTTTGGTTTCTGTCCTCATCACCCTACTGAAACTGCTTTTTCTCCAAAGTCACTAATGATTTCTTAATTGTCAAATCTAATAGTCTTTTTTTCAAGCTTCTTCCTCACTGGTCTCTCTGCAGCACTGAAAATTATAGACCAACTTATCTTCCTACATACTCTCTCCTCCCTGGATTTTCATGATACAAATTTTCTCCTACCTGTCTGATTACTCAGTCTTCTTTAGTGATTCATCATCCATATAATATATCCTAACTCCGAGCTCTAACAAGGGCTCTATTCTGACTCTTCTATTCTGTCTTGACATTATCTCTTGGTGACCTTATCAATTCACATGGATTTAATTATCTTCTCTACACTGCAGACTCCAAAATCTATATATTGAGCACTAGTATCTCTCCTGAGCTCTAGACTCACATCACCAAATACCTATCTGACATTTCTGACTGCATGTTCCATAAGCATCTCAAACTTAGTGTGTGTTAAAACATGTTTCTCTTCAGAACCATTTCTCGTCTGAACTTCCCAATGTCTTTTAAGGGCAAAATAATACTTCTGGGCATGAAGTTTGAAACTTCATTATAGTGCTTGATATCTCACTCTCCCTAACCCCACATTTCCAATCATTTGCCAGTGTCTCCTGCATAGATTCAGACCATTGTTGGCAACAGTTTTGTCTGTGACAGTATTTTGATTCCAATACGGCAATATAGTGAATTATCAAGGATATTTCGAGGTTTTTGTAGTATGATGATTCCTTGTCTGTTACATTTTGAAAGACAGTGAGCTTCTGTTGTATAATTCTAGCCATCCGGTCATATCTTGCTAGATTGTCATTAAGTGCTAATTGTTTTTACAATCTGTAGAGATTTCTTTTACAATTTTTCATGTTTTCTTGAACAATTTGCATTGATTATTGAGTTTAGAGTCCTTAAAGATAATTTCTTTGTAAATTTCTGATGGCAATTAGCTGGCCCTGAATTGCCATCATAAATATTTCCATTTCCATAAAAATATCATTGTGATTCAGCCTTTCTCCCCCTCTCCCCACCATATATTTGTTGATGTATTATTAGCTGGTTTTATGTCATGAATTGTTGCTCACGAAAGACTTTTTGATTCCATTCCTGCACCTTACCCTTTTTCTAGGTCCCATCTATAGTTAAACAATTTTTATTTGCAGTCAATAAATCCAATGGTGTATTTCTGTTGTCAGCCATTACTAGTGCTTGGTGAACTGATGGCTGCTTGTTACAAAAGTAATTTTGTAGGTTTTTGATAAGTTTATCATGTGCTCTAAGAAGGATTACCAATACTCTTCCTCTTTTTTTGGCAAGGCAGTCTCCATTTTTTCTTTAGATGCCTTAAGAGTTATAAGCCTTATGCGTTGTTTATATTGTGACACCTCTAGTGTGAGGGCTTGCTGAGCTCTTTTCAGGGATGCTCATCCACCTTTGGTGCTCATCTGTCACCCAACTCTCACCTGTGGCTCCAAGAAGCTGCAGCCTGCACAGTGGCCACATGGTGGTAAAAACATCTGGGCAGATAGGTACCTCCAGTTTGGGGGTAGCTGACAGGACTCAAACCCATCATTGAGTTAGGGGAGATGTCTACCCCAAGGATGTGAAGATTTCTTCTGGTGGAATGGGCAGATAAGAACCATTTGTTCCAATGGCCACAAAGATAATTGATGCAGGTGCTGTGGAGTGCTAAGAACTTGGTCAGGCATCAAAGTTGCCAAGGTCATCTACTGCAGCCTTGGCTATCATCAGTTTTCCTGACTTTCGTCCTGCCACTGGACTTCAATGACTGAAAAAAAAGAGTGAGGCTGGCAACTTTGCATAACTCTGCCTCTCATATGTCAAGTCAAGACATCCACCCATGATGTCATTGGTCCTTTTCTGGAAAATAAAAGACAAATAACAGGAGTCTTTGTTGTTCTTTCTGAATCAGTTTTCATTCATTTAACAGTCCCCATAGTTCACCTTAAGATATATATATATAGATATATATAGATATATATATCTATATATATATCTATATATATATATATATGTATATATTGATCGTTTTAAATAAGTTCTTTGAAAAACTAAAAATTTTTATTTTGGCATGCCAGTAAATTTCCTAAGATATTCAACCAGTCTTCTCTTTGATATCTTTATTATCCATGTGTCTTGCCTGGAGGAAACAAAGGTATTTGCAGACATCACCTTTATCCACTGATTTAATGTGACCTCTGAGTTCAGCTCAAATCTTTTATCCATTAGTTTTATTGATATGTGTTATAAATTTTATTCTTATTGACTCAAAATGACGTTTTAATATCACTAGAGAACGATTACATGAGATAAAGAAACTATTTAGTTTGGTTTTTGGTGGATTTGTGAAGCTTGATGTCAACTATGCACATCAAGCAATTTATAAGATCTTTTTGTTTGACTCTCTTTAATTTGGAAGCCATTCTTAATTCTATTTAAGATAAATGATAATGGTTTTAAAGCTTAACAGAACCATAATGGGCTTAAATTGTCTCCCTGAAAAATGCCATATTTTACATCAATCATTCTTACACTGCTGGCATGTTTTAAATATAAAACAGTTTTCCATGTAGACATAAAATACTCTAGTATTCTCTTGATACTTTAAGTTTAATTTTATATGTCTTTTAGTACATGAACAAGCCATGAGTATGGGACTGAGTCAAAGGCTTTCTAATAGTTAAAAATGGCAATTTCTGGTGCCTTGTTTAATTACTATGCTGATATTACATGGTATTACCCCTGCTATTTTTTGACAAATCGTACCTTTTCCTTGGTCAATATACTGTTTTCTTTTTTTAGAGTTGAATGATAGCAATAATCTGGTGTAAACATTTATTTTTTTTTGTACAGAGACACCAGGAAAAGTAAAGTATTTAGATAAAATGCGGAGTTTACAATTTAGCACTTATTATCGATATAATAGCAGTTCTGTAAAACAGGTAAATAAGTTTTGATTTAGTTACAAGAACTTGGAAATAAACAGAAGAAAGAGGTAGTCCTTGGCCTGTATCTTATTTCCACTTCTTATAGTTCTAACAGGAAACCATACTTATAAACTTTCTTTGACATTTCAATCCTAATAATAATAGCTACCATTTATATAGCACCTACTTTGTGCCAAGCACTTTATAAATAATATTCTCATTTGATCCTTACAGTAACCCTGGGAAGTAGGGATTTTTGACAGAAGTTAAGTGATTTACCCAAAGTCAACGTAGGTAGTAAGGGTCTGAGGCCAGATTTGAAGTCAGGTCTTCCTGAGCAGCACTCTATCTACCTCACCACCTAGCTGTTTGGGAGCCTTAGAGTAAACAGGTAAAAAATATTTACCAGGTAAATTTCTAAAGGTAAGAGAAATCCATAAAAATATTGGAAGATAAGGCCAATTTATCATTGCAAAAGCAGAATTTAAGAAATTAAGCTTTTGTCTTCTAGGATGCCAAACCTCAGGCCACACAGTGAGATAAGAGGTACTAGAACCCTTGTCTTCTGACATTAGGCCTGCTTATCACCTTTGCCCATCTCCTTTGACTTAAATCCCCATCTTTAGAGTCCTAGGTTTGTCACTGATCCCAGAAGGGGATAATATAGGTAAAATAAAAATATGGGTTAAAATGGGAAGAATTTGCTTAACCTCTCATTCTCACAGTAGAACAGCTAGGTTTCTTGGATATGTCCGTGGGTTGAAAGTAAGGAAATGGCATCCAGCTAGGTTTCAGCTGAGATGAAGCACAGCAATAGATGGGGTCCATGCCTTAGGCCTATGAGAGAGAAGTAGGTAAGAGCCTTTATTTTGCCCTTACTGAACACCGATACTGTTTTTTGCTTAGGGGAAATTATTTTATATACCTGAATATACTGTTTTCTTATGGTCATAATATTTTTTAGTGATACAAGTTGTGAATGTTTTATATCAGGTACATAAACATGCAAGAGGCATGTATTTGAAGAGTCACTGGCCTCATTTGTTTTTAGTAATTGACATTATTATTGATAATGATACTTATAGTAATAAGATGCAATATGTCATGGTAGAAAGTCAGCTTGTGGAGTCAGAGAGATCTGGATTCAAATTCCCCATCTCCAAATACTGGTTGTGTGATCATTCCCAAATCTCTTAATCTCCTGACAACTGTCTATGAAGAATAATAATTGTAGCTATGCTTTGGTAGAGAACATTTCTTCACTGGGGAATTCTCTACATTAATGAAATCAGAGGTCTATATTAATACATACATATACATGCATATAAAATTATTGTTACAAATGAAAATGTGCATCTATATACATAAACATATATATATATAAGCACATATATACACATACATACATGCGTGTATGTGTGTATGTACCTATATACACACACGATCTCACTCGATCAAAAAATTCTGTGAGGTAGACAAGGTGAGGAGTATTATCGACATATTACACATGAGGAAACTTAAAGAGGGCAAGTTACTAGCCCAAGATCATATAACCCCAAGTGGGCGAGTTCAGACTTGAATCACATGGTCTTCAGGCTCCAAATTCAGCATTCCTTTGCACTATACCAAAAAGGAGATTAGCCTAGGTCAAAGGTTCCCAAACTCACTTGGCCTACCACCTCCTTTAAAAAAATTACCCAGTTCCCCCATGGAAATCTACTTTCTTTAGTCCTTTAACAGTTTTTTTTTTAAATTTGCATCATTTCAAAAATATTTTGAAATGATGCATCTTAAATTTAATAATTTATTATAAATTTTGTGGGTTTTTTCCTGCAATGAAATTTTGATGTTGCAATATTGTGCCATGTAACCATATAGCATCATATTGTAAACAAGTCTTTACGTGCACATATTCTTGCAGATGTATCCTGGACTTCTCGACAATGCACAACTTGCTCACCTGCCAACACTTGCTTGTTAAAACCTGTTGCAGCCTTGACCACTGACTGGTTATAACTTGCATTTTGTTTATTTATTTGGAAAATAATGTAATTACTATGACTTTAACTCTGTTATACAACAGATGAAACATGTATGAATGGTTTTTCAAAATTTTCTTATCTTCTCTTCTGTCCTTGTGCTTCCATTGCCCCCTTATTTTTATTCAATGACCCCCAGTTGCTACTACCACTTCCCCCAGGTTGTTACAGCACCCCCCAGGGGTGGTATCACCCACTTTGGGAACCTCTAGAGATGTTCACTAAAATCTCTTATAGCTATAAATTCTATGATTCTACGTAAAGATATGTTTAAAAACAAAGATAATAAGTAAGTTTTAAATTTCTCTCATCCATCCTTTCCCATAATCAGCTCTTTTCTCCTCAATAAAACACAGTGCTTTGGTAATCAGATAGGAAGACTAACAGTATAACTTGAAAGTGTATGGCACAATGAAAAGAATACTGTACTCAGATTTACAAGACATAGTTTTGAGTTCTAACATGGCCACCCGCTAACTAGCTATACGATCTGAGATAGGATGCTTAATATTTTTTCTCTAGGTTTCAGTTTCTTCATCTATAAAATCAAGGGACTGGTTTTGCTGGTTTTTAAAATTTCTTGTATCAGTCAAAGCCCTCCTGTCAGTTAAAGCCCTTCAAATCTGATCCCCTCCTACTTTTCCAGTGTTCTTACACTTCATTTTTCTCTACATATTCCATGATCTTAGTACACTGACTTACAAGCTGTTGTGGTAGGGACACTAATCAGAAGGCTATTACAATAGTCCCGGTGAGATATGAGGGAAAGGCCACGGCTGATTTCTGGCTAAATATTGTAACTATAACAATTCTGGAACCTCTCTGAAAACATTTATTTGGAACAATGATTGCCAAGCTTTGGGGACTTGCTATAACCTAGCGAAGTACCAAATAATGTCCTGCATGACATAATATAATATATTGATAGATGCTTGTAGAATTGGATTGAATTAATTATAATTTAGAAAAGAATTGTAATCTATTAACATCTATAGGAAAGATGTACCAATAAAAAGAGAAATACAAAGTAGAGCAATTCTGAGATTTCATCTCAAAAGTAGAAAAACTGGCAAAAGATGGACATAGTCAATGTTGTAGAGGATAGAAGAGAATAGGAATATAGATATACTGTCGATGGAGCTGAAAACTGCTCTAAATACTCTGGAAGACAAAATGAAATTACTCTTTTTTTTTAAAAGTGACTCAGCAAATTTATAGAAATAAGAGCTATTCCTCAACTGATAAATGGTCAATGGATTTGAACAGGCAGTTTTCAGACAAGATAATCAAAGCTATCTTTAGTCATATAAAAATGCTCTAAATTACTATTGATTAGAGAAATGCAAATTAAAACGACTCTGAACTACCACCACATAACCTGTTAGATTGGCTAATATGACAGAAAAGGAAAATGACAAATATTGGAGGGAATATGGGAAAATTAAAACACTAATGCACTGTTGGTAAAATAGTATACTGACTCAACCATTCTGGAGAGCAATTTGGAACTATACCCAATGGGCTATAAAACTGTGCATATACTTTGATCTAGCAATACCACTACCAGGTCTATATCCCAAAGAGAACAAAGCAAAAGGAAAAGAATTTATATGTATAAAAATATTTACAGCAACTCTTTTTGTGGTAGAAAAGAATTGGAATGGAGGGGATGACTATCAATTAGGAAATGACTGAACAAGTTGTGGTATATGATTGTGAAGGAATACTATTATGCTATAAGAAATGATGAGCAGGATGCTTTCAGGAAAACCTGGAAAGACTTACATGAATTAATACAAAGTAAAGTAAGCAGAACCAGAACAATATACACACTAACAGCAATATTATACTATGATCAACTTTGAATGACTTAGGTATTATCAGCAATACAAAGGTCCAAGATAAATCTAAAGGACTTATGATGAAAAATGTTACCCACTTCCAAAGAAAGAACTGATGGGGTCTGAATGCAAATTGAAGCATACTTTTTATTTTACTTCATTTTTTCTTGTTTTTTTTGCCTGTTTTCTTTCACAATATGAGTAATATGGAAATATGTTTTGCATGACTGCATATGTATAGTATATCAAATTACTTGACTTCTCAAAGGGGGAAGGGGAAAGGAGAAAATTTGGAACTCAATTTTTTAAAATAAATGTTAAAATTATTTTAACTGCTTCTAATAAATAATAATTATTATGTCCTATTTTTACATGTAATTGGAAAAAATAAGGGTTTTTAAATTCAAATTTTAAAAAAGAAAGGAAATATTCACAAAATCACCTTTCGTGGTGACAAAGGACTAAGGAAAAAGTAGATTCTCATCAATGGGTGAATGACTGAATAAATTATTGAAAAGGAATATAAAAAATATTATTGTGCCATAACAAGCAATGCATATATAGGCTTCCAAGAAACATGGGAAGACAGATGAACTGCTAAAGAATGACATCAGGAGAACCAGGAAAAGATTATTCACAATAGCTACAGCAGTGTAAGCAGATAACAAAATAATAAAATGAATTCAAGTGTTTGACAATTATAATCACTGATCTTGGCCTCATATAAGAGAGAGGAAATGTGTTTCTCTCCTTTCACTGATGAGGTGGAAGACTACAGGTGTGAAATGTTACATGTGTTATTGGCCACTGTAAGTGTGATAAATCATTTTACTGATCTACTTTTTAAAATCTCTATTACAAGAGGAGGCTAACTTGGTCAGGGAGAGGAAAGAGACATTCAGAAATTAATGTGATATAAAATCAGTTAAACTTAAAAAACTAATCCTGTACCTTCTGAGGTTATTGTGGGGAAAGAGCCTTATAAATCATGAATGTTATGTAAATATACATTATTATAATTTAAATTAATAACAATAAAAATAATTGAATTGAATCATGACATTGTCATGGTATCACCTTTCTTTTCCCTCAAAAGTCTACACAGGATGCTGTTTTGCTTTAATTAATTTGAATATCACTTGAGATATTCTCTATACCCTAATAAATTATAAAGCAACCTAAGGGTGAACCATTACTACTCTTTTTAGCCACTAAGGAAGCACTCTAGCACTAACTAAAGCAGCAATTGACAAAATTCTACCCAAGTGTTCCCAAAGTATTGAAGCAGCTTCTGCAAAGGCCCCACTTAATCCTGAGATGTACTTAACAGAGGAGAGAATCTCCATCACTCAGTAGAGTTTCTGTGAATGGAAAAAGTAAGGAAAAGAGAGAAGGATTTTAGTCCTATAGGTAGTAAAGGGGAGGATTCTAGCACAGGGAACTTCAATTTTCATTCACATACATTAATTGGTTTCTCCCAAGGAAGGGGCAGCTTGATGGCGCAGTGGATAGAGTGCCAGCCCTGGATTCAAGAGGACTGAAGTTCAAATCTGGCCTCAGCCTACTGGCTGTGTGACCCTAAGCAAGTCACTTAACCTTGTTGCCTCAGTTTCCTCACTTGCAAAATGAGCTGGAGAAGGAAATGACAAACCGCTCAAGTAATTCTGCCAAGAAGATCCCAAGTAGGGTGACGAAGACTCGCAGCACAACTGAACAGCAGCCGGTGCCCTTGGTTAAATCTGCCAAAGAAGACGACAATTATCTACCCTGTTGAAGTCTAGTCATAAAAAAATGCAGAATTCATTTTGGAATTCTTCATGGTTAAACATTTTGCCAGATCAGAGGAGAGTTTCTGTTTTGTTTTGTTTTTTTTAAAAAGGAGTAGGTAAACTATGAAAAGTGACTACATATGTATGTATGTAGACAGGTAGATAGATAGGAAGGTGTGCCTGTATGCATGCATGTATTTATGTATGTATACACAGTCACATACTTATTTGTGTGCATATGTATATATGCACATATACACACATATATACACACATGCACTTCAACACACAGACTTATAGCAGACACCACACACACACAACAAATACACACACACACACACAAACACACATACACACACCTTCCACCACCACCCCTACAGAAATTATAACGTAGATTGATCTTGTCTCATAAGGAACTGAAAACATTCATTGACAAAAATACTTTGAACTTAGAGTAAATAGTCATTCATCTTCAGTTACAGACTCAGGTGACATTTAAAGCAACCTCAATATTTTGCGATGCTTGACAATCATGTGTTTTTGTTTTCTTTAAGAAAACTGCAATCTAAAACCTCTTGGTCTTATTTCTCATCAAGTCCATATTATACACTTAGGTCTATGCATACCACTCTCTTTTTCCAAGCAGCAGGAGGATTAAAAATTTATAGGATAATAAATTTAGAATTTGAAGGGGCTTCTATGGCTTCCTCACTTTGTCCACTAACCTATATGTAACCATATATTATACTATTGCTAAGTTTAATTCAATTTAATACAGCAGTCCTATAGTAAGTACCTACTGCACATTACTAAGTGCCAGAGATACAAAGGAAAATGAGAACAGCTCTTACCCTCAAGGTATATATGTTCTTTTAAGGAAGAAGTAGGGAGAGAACAACAAATACAGAAATTGAAAAAAACATAATAAGCATAAAATAATTTAGTTGGGAGGAAGGAAGATTAGGAAACGTCTATTATAGAAAATGGCCTGAGGTTTCTTGGCTGGATGTGGCAGACTTGGAGTCTGAAAGACCCAGATTCAAATTCTGCCTCAGACACTTATTAGTTGTGTAATCCTAGGCAAGTCACTTAACCTCTGTACCTCAGATTTCTTATTTGTCAAATGATGATAATAATAGTACCTGCCTCTCAGTGTTGTTTAAGAGGATGAAATGTTTTATTTAACTCATGTAAAGTGCTTTTCACCTCTTAAAGCACTATATAAATGTTGATGGCTATTTTATTATTATTGTTGTTATTATTAGTGGTGGTGGTGGTAGTAGTAGTGGTAGTAGTAGTAGTGGTGGTGGTAATAGTAGTAGTAGTAGTAGCAGTAATAGTAGTAATAGGAAGAAATTCTAAGAAACAGAGATGAGGAGAGAGAGAGCACTCTAGACATGGGACACAGCCTATGCTAAGCCATGGAGGTGAGTGATGATTATGTCCATGGAAGAACAAGTAGGACCATTTGGTTAGAATGTAGTTTGAATGAAGATGTAGAATAAAATAGAATCTAGAAAGTTAGGTTGGAGACATATTTAAAAGGATTTTAAATGGTAAAGAAGTTAGTTCATTATCCTAAAGGCAATATGGGAAGTATTTAGCTATAACCAGAGAGAATGGCAAGGCCTTTAGGATTACAGTTCCTATAAATCTAAGGTATAACTTTATTTCAATTAACACAGTGGTTGCTGAGTAGTACCACAGTGAACTGGCTCTGTCCACTGGGAAGAGCACTAGATTTTGAGTCAGCAAGTATGGGTCTGAGTCCTGACTGACATTTTCCCATGTGTAACTCTAGGTAAGCCATTTCCCTTTACAGGGATTCGCCTTCAACCTCTGTATAATGATGAAGTAAGGTTCCATGTTCTTTAAGGTCTTTTCTAACTCTAGCATTGTTGGCTAGTCAATAAGCATTTATTCAGTACCTACCATATGGTAGTTATCTGCTAAACTAAGGATACAAAGAAAGGTAAAAAGATAGCCCTGCCCTTGAGGAGTTTACAATATAATGGGGGTGACAACATGCAAATAATTATGAGCAAAAAAGTCATGGAAAGAAGATGAGGAGGAGGATGAAGAGGAGAAGGAGGAGGATGAAGAGGAGGAGGAGGAGAGAAGGAGGAGGACAAAGAGGAGGTGGAGGAGAAGGAGGAGGAAAAGGAGAAGGAGATGATGAAGAAGAAGAAGAAGAAGAAGAAGAAGAAGAAGAAGAAGGATGAGGAGGAGCAGGACGAGGAGGAGCAGGAGGATTAGGAGAATGAGGAGGAGGAGGATGAGGAAAAGGAGAAATAATCAACAAAAAAGACAGATTAAGAGGGATTGGGAAAGGCTTCTTGCAAAAGGTGACATTTTAAATGTGACTTGAAGGAAGTCAGGACCAATGGAAAACATCCATATGTTAGTCACTGTTGTCAGATACTAGTCAGGGAAAGCTCAAATCCAGGAACGTTAAATAAAAGGGAGATACAGTCCTCGATGATCAAACATCATCCTTTAGGAAGCTTGGGAAAATACAGTTCTATTTAGGCAGCTCTGGTTGCCTAATTTCTCACTTTTTGAATGTCTGAATGATTGTAGTTTCCTTCACTTTTCAATGCTTTGAATGAAAGGAATGCTATTTCACACTGTCATTTGATGTCTTAATACTATTTATTGGGCTCTCTGACATGAAAGAATGAATTGAACTGATGAATTAAGCCTTTATAATAACTTTCAGACTAGCTACCAGGGTAAAATATCTAAACTGAATGACAACTCACAAGTAAGCTGATAAATTTTCTTCTTTTTTCATTATTTGAAATAATACAGTGTTCAAACTTGTGAATGAATCACATTACAGTGATGTTTGCCAAAACATGCCAAGTCTTTCACAATCCTTATACAAGAACCCTACAAATGCCTCGAAAGAATTATTTTAACATTCTCTGAAGATGCTTTGCTAAAAACTCCAATCAGTTGTCTTAGTGAGGGTAGGTGTCACTTGCGTTTAAGATATTCTTTGAAAACTTAACATTAATAGCAACATCAATATGAGAAAGTAGAGCACTGGGAATTAAATATGCAGATAAAGGAAGAACATTGATAGAAATGTTACTACAAATCTCTTGGAGGGAGAATAAAGGTGACTAGTAATAAACTTACGATGAGAAGAAATGGTTGGGGTGTTTTGTGCCTCTTTTATCAAGTTGTCTTCATACCATTCCTGCATAGCTCTCAATGCTTTTCCAGTTTTTCCCTCTTCCATTATTATTTGTTTTTTAATGCTTTTTTAAAATCCGTTTCTTTAACTTTCCTAGGAATTCTTTTTGGGCTTGGGTCCAATCTATATTTTTCTTTGGGGCTTACTTATAGATGTTTTCAAGTCACTGTCTTGTTTCATGTTTGTGTCATGAGTTTCCCTGTCACCATAGGAGCTCATTAGGATTCAGTTCTTTTCTCCCCTCATCTTTCCAGTCTACTTCTTGACTTTGGACCTTATGTTAGTGCTGGGTTTTACTCATTTCTGGGAGAGGGAGATGGAGATGTCAAGCTTTAATTTCCTTCCTTTTGTCTTTATGCTGTTTTCATAGCTCAGGTTGTGAGGGTACAGATTTTCAGTACTTCCAAAGTGGTGCAATCTGAGGAGACAGCTGCTCCCTGCCCTCCTGGTCAGAGTTCTGCAAGCTCCTGACACAGATTTGATTTTTTTCTTTGGCTTATGTGAGCTTGAGTTTCAGTACCATTTTGTTGGACTCACTCACAGAAAACCAATTAGGAAGTTGTGTAGGATGCCCTTTGGTCTTGGTCTCTTGCCCTGTAGGCTTATGTGCAGTGCTAAAGGTTAGAATACAGCCTCCATACTGCACTTAGGCTCAGAGGTCCACAGCTAAGTTTAGGGAACTCATTCTTTGCTCTATACACAGCTAGGGCAATGCTCATACTCAGCCATACCTCTCTGCCTAGAATTGTGACCTGAAACAGGGTAATAGAAAACAGAGCTCCCAGATGGTGTCAATTCATGCTCCCAGAGCTAGCTGAAGGGTCCCCTATGATAACTTTCTGCCCTGATGCTCTGTTTTAGTTCCCTTTCAGTCCCTGGGTGCTAAAGTGTTTCTATCCTCACCACCCTACCCTGTATTCCTGGGCAATCCCTGCCTCACTGTCTGTGGACCTGTTTTTCTATCTTCTTAAGTTTCATGGGGCTAGAAAAATGACTCACTGTGACTTTTTCCTGAATTCTCAATCAGAATTCAGGCTGGTGCTTTTTCTAGGTTGTTGTGGAAGAAGTAAGCTTCATTAGCTAGGGGGGAAATGCTTCTTCTCACCCCATTACTTCCTCGAAGCAGATTATCTTTGAGTTCTTAGTGATCTCAAGGATTCATCTTTGATTTCTTTGTCTTGTGTAGACTGAATATTGGTCAATGTAGCAGCACTGTGATGTGAAGTTAAGGAGACAAAATCAATCAGGTGACTAGTCAATCAATATATTACCATAATATGATTCAGCAGTGTATGACTTCTCATTTTTGAGAACCAACTAGTTATTTTCTTTGAGGTAATAATTTACTTCATGAGTTATTTATATAACTCATGTATTAATCAGAGCCCTTGGTTTCTGGCACTACAGACCTGGTTCATCCTGTGGCTTCTTTTCCCCAAATCTATTTGGCCTATACTTCCCCCAGGGACATCAAGCTTTAACACATGTCTTTTGCAAAAAGAGTCTTCAGCATCCCTGTAAGCACCGAAGTTGACAGGACATTACATATTATGCGAACTTCCTTTTATTACCTGTTAGATGATCTATTTTCACTTCAGTCTCTAACCTGAATTTCCACACTATCTTGAATCATGGTTCTGTCCTTGAGATGGGATCAATCTCTCATAACTACATTATAAATTGTTCTTAATTATAGTGCCATCCTGGGGTTGAGATCTTCACTCCCCTCAACAAGGAAAAGAACTTTGGGTTACTAGAGATTCAAGAAATAATTTCTGGTGATCTTCACATTTCTAAAGCACCCATGAAATTGCTCTAGATTCCAGGGCTTCTTAAACTTATTCCACTCACCACCTCTTTTCATGTTTCTCTAGCGTTAGTTGGCAATGCATGGCCTGAGGTCACGTGCAGTGCAAAGTGGGCATGCTTTGTGTCCAGAACCAAGGCTGCAATGAAGTTATGGAATGCAATATGCACAAGCACTACAAGAAACACCTTAGATTCATTACACCTTTGATTTTTAATTAATTTTAAGTCATTGCACGTTCAGAAACACTTTATTGTTGCCAAATTTTTCCAAAACCCCACATGGAATCATGACCCGCAGTTTAAGAAGCACTATGTCTGGGTTGAAACGTTACTCTGGGGTTGCTCAGTCATTCAGTCATGTCCAAATTTTTGAGACCACATTATGGATTTTTCTTGGCAAAAGTACTGGAGTGATTTGCCATTTCCTTCTCTGGTGGGTTAAGGCCAACAGAGGTTAATTAACTTGCCCAAGGTCACCCAGCTAGTAAATATCTGAAGGCAGATTTGAACTCACGTCTTCCTGACTCCATACCCAGTGAACTATCCACTGAGCTATGGGCTGTGTTGTCATTTTTCCGTCTCTTTTTCAGTCATGTCTGACTCTTTGTGCTCCCTTCTGGGGTTTTCTTTGCAAAGATACTGGAGTTGTTTGCCATTTCATTCTCCTGCTTCTTTCACAGGTGAAGATATTGAGGCAGAGTTAAATGACTTGTCCAGGGCCACTTGACTAGTAAGTATCTGAGGCCAGATTTGAACTCAGGAAGATAAGTCTTCCTAACTCCAAGCCCAGCACTCTATCCACTTTGCCACCCAAAGGCCCTGGGGTTGAGGCCTCAATTCATGGAAAGAAGTTGGTATTTCTAAGGTGAAAAATTCTTTCCTCTAATGAGTCCTACCTTCCTTCAGGATTCTTTCTGTCCATATGACTCATTTGTTGTTTTTGAGCTGTTTCAGTCACATCCAACTCTTCACAATGCCTTTTGCAGTTTTCTTGACAAAGATACTGGAGTGGTTTGCAATTTCCTTCTCTGGCTCATTTTATAGATGAGGAAACTGAGGCAAACAGGGTCAAGTGACTTGCCCAGAGATACACAGCTACTAAGTGTCTGAGGCCAGATTTAAACTCAGGCCCATTTGACTCTAGGTACAGCACACTATCCACTGTGCCACCTAACTGCACCTCCCCTACATGACTCATAGCACCAGCCTAAAAGAAGTGCTGGCAATTCCACACCAATATGACTCTCCGTACTGCCAATGAAACATGGTGCAGTGAAAAGAACATCTGAATTCATAGTAAGGGGACCTAGGTTAAAACTTCTGCTCTGCTACTTAGTACCTTTACAATCTTCATTGTCACTCAGCATCTCTAGGCACAAATCCACTCTTGTATTAAATAATAGAATGCAACTAGATAATCTCAAAGATGGCAGGTAGATGGAAAACTAAATAGAGTATTGGACCTGGACTCAGAAAGACTTGGGTTCAAAATCTGTCTGGGACCTTGGACTCACTCATTTACCCTTTCACATGCTGGATTTTCTCTTCTGGAAAATGAGTTTAATAATAATGATAACAATAATAATAATACTGTTATGAGGACCAAATGAGATAGCCCAGGTGAAATACTTCACAAACTTTAATGTACATTGTTGTTGCTGCTGCTGCTGTTGTCTATATCCATGTGTTTAACAGAGAGATGAAGTTCTTAAGAAGCAACAGAAGTTAGAATCAAGATACTGAGGGATTCTACCTCTTGTGTTGATAGATTTCTAAGGTGGAATGAAATCTGTGATGACTGAGGAATAGTAGGGCTCATAAACTTGAGGGCAATTTTGGGCTATTCTTCTTCC
Organism: Phalanger gymnotis; assembly: GCA_028646595.1. Classification (NCBI taxonomy): domain Eukaryota; kingdom Metazoa; phylum Chordata; class Mammalia; order Diprotodontia; family Phalangeridae; genus Phalanger; species Phalanger gymnotis. The sequence goes on along the minus strand of CM053626.1, from coordinate 196,401,403 downwards.
TTAGAAACTAGGATAAAATCGCTAAGCCGATAAGGGGTCGGAATTTGGTCAAATAGGTGCATCTCTTTTGCTAGCAGGCGTGCTGAGATAATGGTGTTGGTCAGTTCCACTATTAATAAAAGGCTTTACATAGTGAGACTCATAGGATATATGACTGCAGTCCAGCAAGGAAATCCTGAATAGAGGAGAATTGGATGGTGCCTCAAGTGCTAAATGAAAAGCTAGACTTCATTCCTGTGGTTGTAATGCTACTACATTGTGGGAGAAAAAGTAGAAATGCTGGTAAATGATGTGAAAACCTTCTGTGCTAGCCTCTAATTCCTAAATTATACAAGCTGAGGTGGGAGCAGACTGTTGTCCTAATTAGAGCCCTGCTCTAAAACTGAGAAACATAGTAAAACTGAAATCCTTGCTGATAATATATAACTGCTACCTTAGGGTATTCCAGCTGGCTGAAGTAACAGCAGGAGAGGGTTCCTGTTGGAATACAACCATATTGGAAAATAGTCTTAATTTTAAAATAACCATTCTGTTCTTCCCTATGGTAAAATCCACCCCCTCCCCCAAGCAGGCTGAGAAACCCCCCATAATTTCAGGGAGACAGAATTTTCAGAGGATCAAGCCATCCCTATTTCTTCTTATTATAGGAAAATGAGTAGGAGAGTTCATTGTTCAACCAGGTGAATTTATAGGGTAGTAAGCCTTCTGAGGGACTTTATCTCATTAATTGTGGATTAACTGGTTGGTTTGAACTGTTGTAGATCAGTCATCACTTTGTGATGGCCTGTAAAAGTGGGATATATAGCAGAAACATTCTTTTGTGGCCCTTTTCTGGAGAGATGTAGAGAATCATAGGGTAGGCCTGGTTTTCAGAACTAGAGTGCCACAGTGTTCAAGATGCTGCCAATGATTGTCTCGAGGGAAGAGGTACATAACAATTTTCTGAACTTTTTATCTAAAATATGAAAGCATAAGATTCCTAGACCCCGCAAATCCCCCCATCTCTTCCTCTCTGTCTCTCTGTCTCTGTCTCTCTCTGTCTCTCTCTCTCTCTCTCTCTCTCTCTCTATATATATATATATATATATATGTATACATATATATTTGTGTGTATATATATACATATGTGTGTGTGTGTATATATATACACACATATATATATATATATATGTGTGTATATATATATCCTCTCAATGGAAAAGGAAGGAAGAGTGGGAGATAAGGAGGGGAAGTGAAAGAAACCACATTTCTGGTCACTCACCATATCTCTGGATACTAAGCAAAATAACTTTGACATATTAAACGCTGTGACTTCATGGCTCCCTACCCCTCCTCCCCCTCAAGATCGCTGGTCCTAAAATTGCAAAATATCTTAGAAGTGAATGAGTCCAATCTTCTCATTTTACAGTTGAGGAAACTGAGGCTCAGAGAGATTCTGTGACTTGCCCAGGGTTCTATAGCTAGTAAGGACAGAGCTGGGATCTGAGATCAGGTCTACTAATCATAAACCCATTGTGAGATTTTTTGTTTGTTTTTCCATCATACCTCCCTTAACTCTTATAACATCTTTACCTCCACTACATTCCCATCTTATAGAACCACCTTAATGATCTCGGATTGCAATATCACAAGGCACTGCTCCATGTTTCAAATCTCTAGCTCAATATTACTCTCTAAGCCATTCAATTTAACAGAAATGTATGAAACTCCTACTTCATTCTAGGCAATGAGCTAGGTTATACTAATACTAAGACAAATGAGACAGTTCCTGCCCTTAAATTGTTTCATATTCTTCTGTGTTCATATTCTATACAGATATGTAAGTACAAGTTAGTTTGAGGAGGGAAAGAGCACAAAAAAAGTATGTGTCAATGAGAAAAAGCTTCCTATAGGAGGGGTCACTCCAGTTGATTAGCTATGAATTGTCAAAAGAGAAGCTGAGGAGAGATGCACTTTAAGTGAAGGAGAAAGACTGTAAAAACAAGAAAATGGAAGCTGAAGAAGATAGTAAGAGAGTTTGTCTGCAACAAAGAATGCATGAAGGAGAGCTATAGAAGATCTGAGTTTGAACCCTGCTACTTGTGTGACCCAGCCTTCATCTTCTCATTTGTAAAATGGGGATAATAATAGTACCACCTTACAGGGTTGTTCTGAGGATTGCATTAGCTAACATGTGAAAATCTTAATAATGGTAATAATTAACATTAATAAATTCTCATTGAGTTAAAGTACTTTGAAAACCTTAAAGCACTACATAAATGCTATTATTGCTATTATATTAAATAAGTCTGGAAATAGACTGGAGGAATATTGTGAAGAGCTTTATATGACAAGCTAAGGAGATCATATTTTGTCACAAGGAAGTGGGGAAGCACTGAAGATCCTTGAACAGGAGCGTGATGTGGTCTGATTGGTGCTTTAGGAATTTTTTTTTGACAGCCATATAGAGTATGATTTGGAGAATAAAGAGGCTGGAAGCAGAGAGACAATTAGGAAGTGGTTGAAGTATGAAGGGTAAAGGTAACAGAGCTTGACTATGGTGGTAGCCAAGTGAATGGAGAGAACATACAAGATATGTTATGGAGGCAGAATTGACAACACTTGCAAATGGTTTGATATGGGGGGGTGAGGAAAAGTAAAGAGCATATGATGAGTCCAAAGCTGAGTGACTCAAAGAATTCTAATACCTTCAAAGAAAATGGAGAGATATGACAAATAAGTATAGTACGGTCTTATATGGATGCAGATTAATGTATATGTCTACATACGAGTATAATTATAGACATTTAAGTACATGTATGTGTAAGTAAATGTATGTGTGTATGTATAGGCATATATATGTGTCTTTCTGTTTATATGTGTATATGTGTATGTATGCGTATATATGTATGTGTATATATATCTATACATATTCATATTCATATACATGTACCTGTACATATCTTGTATCCATGCTTAATTGTACCTTGGAGGGGGAAGGGAGAACAAAGTAAAAAGTACACAGCAGAAAACAAAAGGAAATTTACAAGGAAGCAAAGAAGAGATGGACAGCTCTCAACACAATTTGCAGTATTTATTACATAGGCTTTCTTGAAATGGAATTTTATTGCTGTATATTTTGAATCTGCTCTTACATTCTGCTGGGTACATGGCAATGCTTTTTATCTTTTCTTATTTTGTATTTAAGTTTAAAAGAAAATATAAATTTTTAAATTAATTAATTTAAAAAAATAGAACAATTTGGACGTGCTGCATTTGATATGACTGTAGAGCCTGTGGAAACATCTAGCTAGCACTGGGGCTCACTAGTGAAATGAGTTATGGGTAAATACAAATGGCAAATATATCCACATTCTTCAAGGCTCAGTTCAATTCACTTCCCTTTACAAAGCTTTTTCTGGTTAAGAAATAGATTTAAAATTAAAATGAACCTAAGAGGTCTAGTCCAATGCCCTCATTTTAAAGAAAAGGAAATTGTGGCTTATCAAAATGAATTTGTGACCAACATAAGTACTTACTATGTGCTGGGCACTATGCATAGCACTGGGGATTCAAAGGAAGGCAAAAACATGGTCCCTAACTTTAAGGAGCTTAAGTTCTAATGGGGGAGATAACTTGCCAACAGCTATGTATAAAGTAGACAGAGATAGGATAAATAAGATTTATGTCAAGGGGATGTGACTTGCCCAAGTCAGGATTTCAACTGTGGTCATGTGACTCCAAACCCCATGTTCTTTCCATCGACCCATGATGTCTTAGACTACCATGGCCAAGAGTGTTCCTTCCCTTACTCAATACAAAAGTCCTTATTCTCTGCAACACAAAACCTGCCACTCTGATTGTATACCTTGTATCATTTGTATAATTTTGTATTTGTCTTATATACATCTTGTTTCTCTAACTCTAGTAATTATATGTTTACAGTCACGCACGATAGCCTATTTGACTGTTACTACCCTAAAATATTGGTCCCATTTAGCAGAGGAAGGAACTGAGTTAGAAAGATTAACTAATTTGCCCAAGGTCATAAAATTTGGGATAGTGCTACAAAAAGTGGTTGTTGTTTGTTCAGTCACTCTTCTGTCACGTCCATCTCTTTGTGACCCCATTTGGAGTTTTCTTGGCAGATATGGGAGTGATTTGCCATTTCCTTCTCCAGCTCTTTTCACAGATGAGGAAGCTGAGGCAAACAGGGTTAAGTGATTTGCCAGGGGCCACATGGCTAGTAAGTGTCTGAGGCCAGATTTGAATTCAGGAAGATAAGTCTTCTGACTCCAGGCTCGACACTCTCTCAACTTCCACACCTAGCTGCTGAAGTCTTTTGGTGCTAGGTCCAAGTCTTGTTCCTCTATAATATGCCTCTTATCTGTGAGGCCAAATGAGATGAGGTTTGTAAAATGCCTTGCAAAACCTTATAAAGCACTATATAAATTGCTGTTGTAGAGGTTTTAAGAATAAATACTTTTGGTAATAAATGTTTTGTTGACTACAACATACTAGTACTTGGCTGTTGATAGGATAATATAATTTAAAGACAAAAAGCACATTAGTGATCATCTAATCCAACCCCTGCATTTTATATATGGAAAAAAAATTAGGCTCAGACAAATGAAATGCTTTGCCCAAAGTTATACAAATAGTGGCAGGGCTACAAGCCTTTATTATCCCCATTTTACAGATGAGAAATCTGAGATTAGGTGAACTGAGGCAAAGAAAGGTTAAGTGATTTGCCATTAGTCACATACCAATTTCAGACATGTCTGTAACTCCAAGGCAGGCCTTTCTTGGTCTCCAAGGCAAGGGTTTTTTCTGTTTCTCAGAATTAGCTTCAATTATATTGAGAAACAGCCCAGCCCTCTTACATTACAAATGAAACTATATTCTTATTCTTCCTATAGCCTACCTTACCTGGAGCACAGATGCCTAACTAAATACCCCTCAAAGTGGTAAGACTACAAACATTTAGAGGACAGTCATGCTCACTCTATATGTATAGCCAATAAGTGCTTTTGAGAATGAGAGTGTCTGGTCCTCACTGGACATTTTAGAATGGCCCATATACTGTTTAATAATCTGAAATAGGAAACAGAGGTGTGATAATGAAAAGATGAAGCATTCTGCCTCAGAAGGAGATAGAAATTCTGAACACTCAATCACACAGATGAGCATGGATCTTTGAAGGGTTAAATTTTATTCTCAGCGAACTGCTTGCAGCCTCTTCCCTTGACTTTTCAAAAATTCTGTCCTCAGTTTGTTTCCAACATACACAAAGAGAGCCACATTTTATGATTTATTTTGAAAACCCTAGTCCTCTGACTATCTCAGTTATCTCCTCAATGTGCTTGTGTCTCACCATCTTTTTCTCAGAGGCTGCTGGGGAATTCCACATAGAGACCCTGAATTTATTTTATCTATTCTAAGATCCTCCACTCCCACCCTTCTAATAGCTTCTGAAACCCCGAGGAAGGCACTGTCAACTTCAGTATTCCTCCATCTCCAAGGACGGGGCTGGGGCAGGGGTATTGAGGGAAGGGTAATGAAAGGGAACTGGACTAGACGTTCTTTGCTGAATCCCGGGAGGCAAAAGCTGGATAAGCGAAATTCCAGAGGTTCCACAGTTTTCTCCAGCAATCCCCCCTCCCCTCTTCCTGGTCCGAGGGATACTGTTCTGATTTTCACAATTTAAGAATCATATTACCCAACACTCTCTTCTACTCCTCCTAAAGCTACTTTCACCCCAAGCTACACACACCAAGGGAACTGGAGATGTCCAGGGAAAGCACGCGAGTCTCTCTGTGAGCACCTAAATGGAACCTCCCCTTCCTCCGCCCATGTTCTGAAATTATGTGGACGGAGTCTTGCTTGAAAAGTCCCCTGAATATCAGAATGGAAAAGTGCAAAAAAAAAAAAAATTCCCTACGGGTTGTGCGCGCGCGCTCGTGTGAGCGTCTGAGTATTTGTCAACGCTCGTGCGAAATATTCCAACGTCACGTTCTGCAACCAAGATAAGCATGATGAGAATTTGGGGACGGTGTAAAACCTTGCCCTCACCCCACCCCTTTCTCCTTCATCACCCCTCCCCCAAAGGAAGAAGGTCTCGGGCTCTGTCACGCCGCCACCACGGTCACAACCGCAGCTGCAGCCACAGAGATATCTGCAGGGATGCTCGCCTAGGATTCTTCACTCCCCATATCGCTACTATCTAAGCCTGCTCGCCCTACCTCCCCCCTCCCCATTATTTTTTTCTTTCTCCATATTGCCCCCCACGCCCCCATTCAAACTGTTCCAACTGCGGGGATTCCTTCCAAGTGTTTCCCGAGCCAAGTCCCTGACCTACGGCGAATCACTCTCCAGCTTCCCTAGTCCCAAATACACGTACATTCTCTCTCCATTCTCTCTCTCTCGCTCCCTCTCCACACACACGCACACACACACACACACACGCACACACACACACACACACGCACACACACACACACGCGCGCGCGCGCGCACACACATACAGAGTCTCCCTCGCAGTGATGAAACGCTCCCTGGCACCTCTTTCCTTGCCCTGGTGCCCGTGCCCGCCTCCACCTTCCCCAGGGGGCCAGGGAGAACCGCTCTCTCTAGCTCTGTTTACGCTCGTGTGTGAGTGTGTGTATGTGTGTGTTTATGTGTGTGTGCGCGCTCGCGCGTGTGTGTTTGTGTGTGCGTGTGTATGTGTGTGCGCGCACGCGCGCGCGCGTATTTGGTGTGGAAATCTCCTTCGGTGGAAGCTGCACCGCCAGCGGGGAGTATATCCTGGAGCCCAGCGAAGGACTGGAAAGCGCTAGAGCTAAAAGAAAGAAAAAGCGGAAAAAAGCCAGGCGAGGCTAGGCGAGGCGCGGAGGGCAGCCGCAGCTCCCCGACGCCCCTCCCTCTGGCCCAAGACTCCAGTCCCGGGCAACCCCAGCGCGGAGCAGGGCTCGGGATCCGTTGGCTGTCTCCGTCTGCTGCGTCCACTCAGCCCTGGAAAAGCTTTGGTCAATTATTTTCCTCCCTTTGGGGGAGGAGGAGAAGCAGAGGGAGGGGAGGGCAAGGGAGGAGATTGCAGAAGGGAGTTACACCTGGTTTACGAGCCGGAAAAAAGGAGAACTTTGGGGGTAAGTAGCGCTCTAGCGCTGAACTGCAAAGGGGGAGGGGGAAAGGGAGAG
>CM053626.1:196368653-196393728 GCA_028646595.1 Phalanger gymnotis | reverse complement strand
GATTTGGAAACTGAGGGTGAGAGAGTTCAAGTGACTTTCCCAGTGTCACACAGCTAGTAAGTGTTTGAGGTAGGATTTGAATTTAGATTTTCCTGACTCCAAGTCCAGTGCTCTATCTATTGTACCACCTAGCTGTCTCTAGGTAGTTGGTTAGTTAGGGAGATTGATTTAGATGATGAATCAACAAAGGAGACTGAGAAGGAATGGTCAAATCAAATGCCCAGTAAATTTCCTCTTCTCCAGGATGCATAGCCCTTGTTCCTTCAACTGATTCTCTCTTGGCATCACCTCAAATCCTTCTACTCTCCTGGTTTATATCCTTTCTTGACTCTCCAGTTTACCAGTGTTTGTCCTAAATTGTGTTGCCCAGAACTGAATTCACAGTCCTCCAGAGGCAATTTAACCATGGCAGTGTACATTGAGATGACATTTCAGCTAAAAGTTCGGGATGTCATCCCTCTCTTGATGAGCTTAAAATTGACTTTTTTAACTGCCATATTACAATATTGACCTTCCAGGCTACTAAACCCCCAGGTTTGTTTTGGTTTTATCAGATGAACTTGCATCTAGCTATGCTTACCCATCTTGTAAAGTTGATTCTTTGACCCCCAAGTAAATCTCTTTATCCCTATTAAATCTCATCTTCCTAGATAAGACTTAGTACTCCAGGCTTTCAATGTCTTTTTGGATCCTGACTCTCATCAAATGTAGTTATCATCCCTTGTAGCTTTGTATCTTCTGCACAGTCTTCTTATTTGTCTCATTTGGACAAAAACACTGTGAGGAAGTAGTAATTAAGTAATAATAATAATAATAATGTACATTTAGAGCTTTATGAAATAATTTCCTTGCAGTAGCCTGGAAAGATCTGTTTACCCTATTTTTGCAGATGGGGAAACCAAGATTTAAAGAGCTTAAGTGACTTGCTCATGATCATACAGTGAGTCAATGAAAGGGTTAGAACTAGAACTCAGAGCTCCTAAAGTCTCCTGTATTGTTACTTCCACTATAACGTCCTTCTTCCAATATGTATGGTATTCAATGATGTTCATCGGGGGATGATTATATCACATGTCAACAAACACTAGAACATGAGTCTGGTTCAAACCACTGTCGTTAGCATAAATAGACTGAGTCTTCATTCTGTTTCTTTTGTTGTTGTTGCTTTTCATTATTAAAATTTACTTTTACTTTATGGAATAAAGCATTTCATAGCATAGTACAATAAAAAAGATGATTGCACATGAAGCTGAAAGTCTACTATGTACAACTTGCTATTCCTTTTAAATATACCACAAAATTATCATGTAAATTTCCTTTTTTTTCTTCCCTCCCCCCTGCCCCAGAGATGGCTACCACTGCACACACACACTCACATATATATATATATATGAATTTGAATTATTCTGTACTTCTATTTATCAGTTCTTTCTGCAGGTGTAGATGATATCTTTCTCCATATGTCCTTTATAGTTAATTTGGGTATTTATAGTAGTAAAAATAACATTCACTCAAAATTTTTCTTAAAACAACATAGCTGGTAGTGTATACAATATTCTTTTGGTTCTGCTCCTTTTGTTTTTCATTATTTCATGCAAGTCTTTCATGGTTTTTTTTCTAAAATCACTGAGCTCATAAATTCTTACAGTATAGTAGGATTCCATCACAATCATGTGCCACAACTTGTTCAGTCATTCCTCAGTTGATGGGCATCCCTGCAATTTCCAGTTCCTTGTCACCACAAAGAGAACTAATAATCATTTTAGAATATATATATATATGTTTTCCTTTTTCCCTATCTTCAGAAATGGACCAAGTAGTGGTATTGCTGGGTATATAGGTAGTTTCATAAATCTTTGTGGATAATTTCAGATTGCTCTCCAAAATGGTTGGATCAGTTCACTAATCCACCAACAATGACTTAGTGTCCCAATTTTTCCATAACCCCTCCAACATTTGTCACTTTCCCCTTCTATCATTTTAGCAATCTGTTTCTAGACCTAATTTAAACCATGCTTAATTCAACTTACCTCACATCCTGTCATACCAAAACTTCATATAGGGGCTTTTGAGTTGGCTGGCAGAAATGTTTGTATAATATTTAGTTTTCCTTTATGATTCCCTATAGCTCCAGACTGAGACTGTAGCTCCAGACCAGGTTTCCAACTGGATGAATCAATTTTTTTGTGGTATGAGAAAATTATTTTCTCACCTCCCTGACCTGGGATCCTATTTTAGCAATGAATGCTGAAGTTTTCATGTTTCCCATGTAATACTTGTTTCAAAATTCTTTCCTCTGGGGCTAAAGTTACTCTTATTGTCTTGCTAAGGAGCAGATAAACTTGAATCATAACAATTTTAAATGTTGTTCTACGAGAAAACCCCATTATGGCAATTTTTGGAGAAACTGAGAAAAGTTCATAGAGATGGTTAGAGAAAAACTAGAGAAGAAAAAAAGATGGTGGGGAGACATTTCTTGGTGGAGCTAATTAATCTTTGTCTCATGAAGAAGATGAAGAGAATTCTTGAGAATAGACTTTATCCTGAGTGAACTGAATGGTAGAACTGAGCTCATAGAACTAAGAAATTATTTTTTAGTTGTAGTGATTGTTAGATGTGATTGTGATCTTTCTAACGGCTAAAGTGTTGCAAATAATTATTTATGTCTGTGTTATTATGGATTAATCTGTTAGTAAATTTTATAACTATTTTAATATGGATTTAATCCTAGGAAATTAAAGGTTTTGATAAGTAGAGCGATAAAAATAACTCCTGGGGAAAGAGGCTTCCTCATCTTATTAATAGCTAGCACTTATGCAGCAGTTTAAATTTTGCTAAATACTTTACCTGTCATCTCACGTGATAATAAATGAAAAAAAACTGGACTAGGGCCTCTAGCTTAGTTGACTAATTGAAAGAGATGTTGATATTTAGTAAATTATTAGAAAAATTCTGAAAATGCCTACTGTTTGCCTTAGACTCAGGATGAATACAGTAAAGTGTCAAGTAGCAGGCTAAGGGTAGGACCAACAAATGAGAGTGATTGGTCATTTGACCCCCAAATCTTGTGACATCAATAATAACTTTCTAGATTTTTATAATGTTCTTTAAGAGAACATTTTAGGGACTTCTGTCTACTTATATTGCAACCAATGAGGGCTCTGTGTAAAGCTATTCAGCATTGATTTTATAGAGATAATAGCTAACATGTATATAACACTTACTTTGTGTTACATGCTTTACAATTATCATTTCATTTGATCATCAAAGGTAGATGTTATTATGCCCATTTTTACAGATGGGGCAGCTAGAGGACACAGTGGATAGAGCACCAGTCCTGGAATTAGGAGCACCTGAGTTTAAATCCAGCTGCAGATAGTTACTAGCTGTATATTCTTGGGCAAATCACTTACCCTGTTTGCATCAGTTTCCTCATTTGTAAAATAAGCTGGAGAAGGAAATGGCAAACCACTCCAGTATCTTTGCCAAGAAAACACCAAATGGGGTCACAAAGAGTTGGGCACAACTGAAATTGACTGAACAGTAATTTTACAGATGAGGAAATTGAGGTGATAAATGACTTGGCCAGAGTGACATAGCTAATGTCAGAGGCCAGATTTGAACTTAGGTCTTCTTTACTCTAGGCCTGACACTCAAGCAGAATTATGGGTTGGTGTAAAATTAATGGGGAATAAGATCTTCCTCGCCCATCAATAGGCCTCATGTGAAGCCCATTAAGGGAAGCTTGCTTGCTTGTAGGGAGGCTCGAACACCTTAATTAGGTAATGAGTTGAATTGTGATGCCTTCTGGCTCTATTAGCTGAAAGAATATGTATTGTGAGAGGTGGGCTTTCTCTTTGGGGGCTCGCTTATGAGAAAGCTGTTATGATTCCGTGGTCAAGACTTAGAGTGGATGTATGTTCAGAGCTCTCCAACTCCTCAAAAGTAAAGGCTCTCTTGATTCAGTGGTGGATATAAAGTTTTGATTCAGGCAGTAGAGCCCTGTCTGTTGGTCTTTATTTCTCTTCTCTGTATTTCCTTTGTATTTTGTGTGATTAAAAAGGAAATATTGATGACCCCTGAAACAGCTATCTTTCCTTAGTAAAGCAGATAAAAGAACCTGCACTAGCAGCCATCTTGAGTATGCCAGTGTGGTTGCTGTTACAGTTGCTAATAGGACATTCTGGTCCAATGTTTACAATTTGAGTGTGATTGCATTTGCGCTATCTTATCATCAGGCATCACGGAAGACACTGTCAGGAGACAGTTCCCAAATGCTATTTCCCCCTGACATGGGAAAGGAATTGTCTTTGACATGTTTAATGTAGAATTTATTTTTACCTTTACCAAATACTTTATGCCTGTGACTGAAGGTGTTGCTGGAATCAAAGAAAAGTCGGTGACTTTCAGGTGAACAATTTAGAGCTGATTCTGGCTGGCTCCACAGCAGAATTGGCAGGGATGCCTGAGTTGGAGCAGATCCATTTGCTGAAGGATAAAAGTCAACAATACCTTTCTCCCCTCAACCTAAATGTGCATGCCACACTTTTTCTGTCCCCAAGAAAAACAGCTTTGTCAGAGCCCTCATTGATAGTGCTGAGGCTTTCATTTGAATAACACAAGCAATAGCAGAATGCTTATGCTTCCTTCTAAAGTAGGTGAAACAGTGAATAGCACAGGGCCTAGAGTCAGGAAGGCCTGTGTTCAAATCCAGCCTCAGACACTTACTAGCTGCGTGAGCCTGGGCGAGTCATTTAACCTATTTGCCTCTGTTTACTTATCTGTAAAATGAGCTTGAGAAGGAAATGGCAGACCACTCCAATTTCTTTGCCAAGAAAACCCCGAATAGGGTCATGAAGAGTTGGACATGACTAAGAAATGACTGAACAATAACAAAAAAGTAAGTCTATCAGATGGAAAGTGGAAGTTCAATGGCAAGAATAAAGACATTACTTCTCTTCTTAAGCTTTTACTTGTAGGGATTGTTTCAGTCATTACACTTGTCTCCCCAGTGGTTGACAGGTAGGTATGTTATGATACTTGTTGATGAATTATGTATGACTTTTATGTCATAGTCTAAGACCTGGTTTGAGAGGAGGAAGAATCAGTGGATCACAAAATTGAAATCTCTAAGGGACCTTTGAGACCACATAGTTCACCCCCTTCATTTTTTAGATGAGGAAGTAAAGATACAGACAAGAGAAATGACTTACTCATACATGTAACAGGTGTGGGAGCCAAAGGGAAGCTGGGAGAAAATCATAACCTTTTCCCAAAATGAGACCTTTGGGGACACATTTTAAGTTCCATTCTCAGATTCAAATTTTAATCTTGATTAGAAAAGATATTTATTTAAGCCTCTTTTTCTGTCAAGAAGCCACACATGTACAGAGCTAAAGGCACAAGGGATGAGGTAGGGGTTTGAGGTTAATTAAGGAAAAATGCATTCAGATTTCCTTTAAAATGCCTTCTGATTTCCTCTTCACAGGAGTGACATTTTTATTGTTCTGTCATTTTTCAATCATGTTCAACTCTTTGTGACCCCATTGGGGGGTTTTCTTGGCAAAGATATTGGAGTGGTTTGCCATTTCTTTCTCCAGCTTATTTTACAGATGAGGAAGCTGAGGCAAAGAGTTAAGTGACTTGCCAGGGGTCGCATGGCTAGTAAGCGTTTGAGGCCAGATTTGAGCTCAGGAAGATGAGTCTTCTTACTCCAGACTTGACACTCTGTCAATTTCTATGCCTAGCTGCCTGAGGACAGACATACTCCTCTTCTAACAGGCTAGGAATTTTGCTTAAGGGAGAGCAACCTTTCACAAAGTTAATTGTACTTCAGGCCCCATTCAACTGAAGTCCTAAGGGACAGGATTGACTGACATAGACAGACTCAGTATTGTCTTTACAATGAACAGTACATAAATTAGTTTTGGTCTTTAACTTTTTTTTTTCAACCCTGTGTCAGAAAATACTATAGTCCCTCCTGTCTTTTATCCAGAACTCTGGCATCTGTTGGCTAACTTAGTCTTTGGGGACTTGAGGTGGGGAAAATGTTTCCAAGGAATTTAAAGGACTGGTTTAGAAGAAGCGTAAGATCACAGATTCAGAGTCAAGAGCACTTGGATTCAAAACCTGCATCTGCTGGTTGCTGCTTATATGACCTTGTATTAGTCACATCATCATCGTCATCATCATCATCATCATCATCATCATCATCATCATCATCATCATCATCATTGCTAGCATGTATGTGCTTTAAGATCTCCAAAGAATTTTACAAATATTATCTCATTTTATCCTCATAACAAGCCTAGGAGGGAGGTGTTATTATGATTTCCATTTTGCAGGTGAAGAAATTGAGGCAGACAAGATATATGACTTGCCCAAGGTCACACAGCTACCAAGTACCTGGGGCTAGATTTGAATTCTGGTCTTCCCAAATTCAGTGCTCTATCCATTAGATTGGGAGTTCTTAGATACTTTGAGGAGTTTTTTGGATACATTTCAGCTTCCAGTGAACTTGGATTGGGAAAAAATACATCAGTTAGTTTTTAACTAACTGAAATTTAGCATTTCCTTCAGTTGTGAATATACCAACAAAGCATTATTCTGAGAAGGGGTCCTAGGTTTCACCAGACCACCAAAGGGGTCTAAGACTTAAAAAATGGTAAGTAACTTGAAACCAGATATTCTGAGTATAGGGAGTATTGAGTTTGTAGTCAGAGGACTTGGGTTTAAAACTCATCTCATTTTTTAGCTGTGTGTCCTAATGACAGCTAAGTGACACATTGGGTAGAGCACTGGGTTTAGAGTCAGAAAGATCTGAGTTCAAAGGCAGCCCAGACCCTGGGCAGGACACTTAACCTTTGTCTGCCTCTGTTTCCTTAAGTGTACAATAAAGATAACAAGAGTATCCATCTGCTGGGATTGCTGCAAAGATAAAATGAGATGATATTCGTAAAGCTCTTAACAATACACTTGGCACATAGTAGAAGCTTAGTAAATGATAGTTTCCTCTCTTTTCTTTTATTCAGTCAAGTCAAATAATCTTTTTGCAGTCCCAGTTCCTACCTTGGTAATAGTGGGAGTGGAGGATGTTGGACTCAATGATTTCTATGTCCTTTTCCAGCTCTAAATCTTATGATCCCAAGATCCCATGATGACCTCTGGGGCCCCTTTCAGCTGTGTCCTATGATGCCATGATTTGCTCTTGGTTGGGGATATTGCCAAGTTAGCAATTTTTGATGTAGGTTCCTATATATTCCTAGTTTGTGGGAGGCATCTTTATGGCTCTGTAGAAATGGATTGTGTGTGTGTGTGTGCGTGTGTGTGTGTGTGTGTGCGTGTGTGCTTTATGTTTTTATTCATTCATTCCTTCAGTAAAATATTTATTTGTTTGCTCAAGTACTACTGCTGAACAGGAAGATATAGGAAAAAAGAATACTGTTGCTAATCATTGTGGGAAATACATAGTTGATCAGGAAGAGTTGATCATGAAGGGGTCTGCATTTATAAATTTTCTGTTGCACAGACTTAGGTGCAATGTTTCACTCATAGGTTCTATCTCCTGGTATACTATAATTACAACAGTATCTGAGTTAGCATGATTCATGTCTCAGTGCAAGGGATACAAAATAGTGAAATTGCTATGTTAGAAAAATCCTTTAAAAATTTCATTCTAAGATTTTTCACAGTAATGAAATGCTGATTTCCATCTCCTGGTATGTCATTTGCTTGCACACTTGAAAAACTATGCTGGATGAATGAAAGCAGCATGTACTTTTGGTGAAAACTGCTACTGATTTTTCTCCTTATATGGATACCTGGGTTAGGTTAAGTTGGATTTTTTGTTTGTTTGTTTTCTTTTAGGCTTAGGCAAAAATCATAGGTCCAAAGGATCCTATATTTAGAGTTACAGGGCGACTTTGGTGTCATTTATTCCATTATCACTTATCCCCCTCATTTTAGGGATGAAGAAAAACTATGACTGGGGGAGATATCAGCTTCCTGCCCAAGGACACATAGATAGTAAATAGCAGAGCCAGAATTTGAACCCGACTGTGACTCCAAATTTCGAGTTCTTTCTACAGCATCATACGTGTCTAAAATATGATGAGCAGATTCATGAATCAGTGTTTTATTTCCATGTCTTTTACCAACAGTAATCAAGTATTGGTGTAAGTGAGATGCCTTGATTAAGATCACTTGATGGCCATGGAAAAACTTTCATTTCACAAATGTGCTTGAATCCAGGAGGTATATTAAAGGCAAATAGGCTTTTGACAATTCTTTAGCAACAAGAATAATAATTGTATCTATGATTCCATTGGCAGAAGGAACTCCCTCATGAGGCAGCTTTCTCCACCAATGCAAGCTAGAGCCTTAGAGAATTACCCAAGTCACCAAGAGATGTCTTGCACAGGCTCATATAGCCATTATATGTGAGAGATGAGACTAATAACTCAGGTCTTCCTGGCTTTAAGGCTGCCTTTTTTTCCACTAATCCATACTGTCTTTCTTAACAACAAAAGCAACAGAAAAACCTTTAGTGTGGTTCTTCTGCAAAGGTTATTTTTTTCCTTCTATTAATTTTTTTTAAAATTTTAAATTTATGGAATAAAACACACATTTCCATAACATAGTATAATAAGGAAGGTGATTGCACCTGAAATTGCAACTATATTATGTATGACTTGCTATTCTTTTTTAATATATAATAAAGTTATCATGCAAATTTCTTATTTTTCTTTCCTCCCCCCTGCCCTAGCAATGGCTAGCATTAGACACACACGTGTGTGTGTATGTATGTAAAATCGCTCCATACATACTTCTGTTAATCAGTTCTCTCTCTGCATGCAGATAGTATCTTCCTTCATATGTCCTTTGTAGTTAATTTGGGAATTTATGATAGTTATTGCAAAGGTTATTAAAAAGAATTTGAGTCATGATTGGCTTAGGTGCTGAGTCAATTTCATGAAAATGTTTTACAGACAGGTAACAAAGAAAAGAATGATGGGGTTGCTTTTTTTCTCATTTTCAAATAGAGAAGCTTAGTAGTGAGGTCCTTCAGAGATTGGTGCTGGACTGATCTCAAGTAGTATAATAAATAACTTGGGAAAGGAAAACAGGAGTCTGGAGACCTGGGTTTCAGTCCTGGCATCACCACTCTGACTTCAGGGTGAAATTCCAATTCTTCCACATACTGTCTCTGTCACTTTAGGTAAGTTACTTTCCCTTCTTTCTAAGGCTGTTTCCTCATCTGTGACATGAAAAGATTAGACTAGGTAGCATCTAAGATTCTTCTCACCCTAGGTATAATCATCTAGTTGGTAGAGTGCAGTACATCTAGTAAGGAAGACGAGTTAAAATTCTACCTCAAATATTGACTAGTTGTGTGACCCTAAGCAAGTCAATTAATATCTTTGGCCCCCATTTTCCTCATCTATAAAAATAAGAGGGTTGGCTTCTGTGGCCTCCAAGGCCCCTTTCAGATCTAAATTTATGATCCTATTTTTTTCTAGTGAGTTTTTGGTAAAATATACACATTTTCAGGTAATACTAGCTTTCCAGGTGAAGCACAAAATTAGTAAGGAAGATCTTAAAAGTCTTAAAATTCAAGGCCAATGCAAGATGAAATACAGGGCAGCTAGGTGATGCAGTGGACAGAGCACCAGGCCTAGAGTCAAGGAGACTCATCTTCATGCATTCAAATGTGGCTTCAGACACTTGTTAGCTATAAGATCCTGGGCAAGTTACTTAACCTGTTTGCCTTGGTTTCCTCATCTGCAAATTGGACTGGAGAAGGAAACAGAAAACGATTCCAGTATCTTTGCCAAGAAAAACTCAAATGGGGTCATGAAGAGTTGAACATGACTGGAAACAACTGAACAACAAACTTGAAAGCCTGTGTGAGTGAATAGAAAAAAAGGGCAAGGAACGTATAAGTGGTCATGTGCAAAGAAATGAGTAAGGGGAAAGAATATAACTTCTTTTTATAGGATTATACTCTTTGAGCCCCAAACTGTGGCCCAGAAAAAAAAGCCCAGGAGTTATTTTACTGTTCTCTGGCCCAATGCCAGGTGGTGGCCAAATTGTAAAATAGAGCCTAAATTCTTTTGGGAAGAATATTAGAGTAAAAACTTATAACATCGTCTTGCAGAACCAGAGTTATATCCATGTCTGTAAAACTGTATGTTGCCCTGTTTGTCACACGCCTTAGAGAGATATGACAGGGCTGAGGGTCCACTAATTTTTTTTGGAGGTAGGAAGAAGAAGAGGAAGATGATCATATTTGGATAGCCTAAAAGATTTGGACTCTAGTCTAGAAAAAACAAAGAGTGAAAGGAATCTATAATAGAGTGACTTTGGATTCCTTCTCAAATCCCTGAATACTAGAGTAAGAGCATACCTCTTAAGTCTTGAAAATAAAAAACATGTCCTACTTTTTAGAGCAAATCTATTAACGAAAGTTGGCCCTAGAAATCTAAGGAAGGTCACAGTTTTGATGGATTAAGATTTATAGTTTAAACTTAAATTTAAAATTAGTAGTTTGAATTTTGGAAAACACTTTATACATATTGTCTTATTTTTTCCTAATAACAGTCTTGTGAAGTAGGTTCTTTTGCCATGATTGTCCCTATTATTTTAATGAGACAGCTGATACTCTGAGAAGTTAAATGATTTATCTTTGCTACCAATTGTGATGGGATTTGAACTCGGTCCCTCCTGACCCCAACCTTTCTCCTTTCTTCCTTCCTTTCCCTTCTCTATTCCTTTCCCTTCCCTAGTCCCTTCTCTTCCTTTCCCTTCCTTTTCCTTTGCCCTTCCCTTTCTTTCTCTTTTCTTTTCCTTCCTTCGTTCCAGCAGCATTGCCTCCTAGGCAATTTGGGAGTAATAACTATATAAGAAATCATTGATACGTTTTGGGAGATGTAACCCAACTTGAAAATTGACACCAATGAAAACACAATGCCCCACAAAATATCCCTTGAAGAATAATTCCAAGCTGGATAGGCAATAGATCTTGTTCATTATGTTCTTAATTTCATACATTTTCAATCTCAAGTCAATAAGCATTAATCAAACACTTATTATGTGGCAGGCTTGATGCTAAAACCTAGGAATACAAACAGAAATATAGTCCCTGTCTCCAAGGAGTTTACATTCTAATGAGGCCCAAAGAAAATCATAATAATAGGATAATGGATTTAGAGCTATGAAAGACCTTGGAGAGCATTGAGTACAACCCTTTCATTTTTATAGATGAGGAAACCAAGGCCTAAGATGTTAAGTGACTTACTCAAGGACACACGTAAAAAGGCGATAAAACGTATGTGTGTTTGTGGGAAAGGGATCCCAGCTCAGTCAACACTTTTATATACAGTTATAATCAAAGCATAAATATAGATTTAAATCTTAAAATTATTCAAATTGATAGTAATGCAAAGCAAATCCTAATTTATGAATTTGCTAATTGCTCTTCTGTGTTAATTACAATATGTAAATGATGCACTGAGAAAGATATACCCAGGAAAGGAAGGGCCAGGGAGTAGATGGGTGGCTCCTTGAAAAGGGGTGTGTGGTGATATCCCAAATAAGAGTTTCAGAGACAAGGGAAAGGATTCTGTTTTATAAAAGAGCCTTTAGAGAAAAAAAGAATAGATACACTCCCCAGGGGCAAGAAAAACTGATTGAGATTGGTGGGGCCAAGATAATTAGCCTGCTAGAAACGTTAGAAAGATTATTATAGATAAATCAAACATTTTTCAAAATAAAACAGCTGAATAATATGTCCAGAAAAGGTAAATACACATTTAATGAATTTCTGTAGACAAGCAATAGGGACACAATGGAGTTGGGGCACAGGTTGCAATTTCGGCCAAAAGTCAAAGAGTACCAGGCAAAAAGGATTCAGCTTCTTACAAAATAAAGTTGAGAGGGATAGTTCAGGGATGAATTGGAGGTTAGAGTGGATTAAGGTTCACTTAGAAGAACTTGCCCACTCAAAGCTGAATGAAATGGGCTACTAGGAAAAGAAAGAATAATGGTTTAGCCTTATAGCAACATAGCTGAGTAACACCTAGGAGAAAGCAGCAAGGTACAGCTAAAAGGCTACTGGGTTGGGAGCCAGCTGATCTGGCCTCTAATTTTGATTCTGCCATTGATTTACTTCAGTGAATTACTTAACCTTTGTGAGCATTTAGTTCCCAATAAGGAAAATAAGGATTAATATATCTAACTCGTAGTGGGGAGTCCCTCCTCTGAGGAAGATATGGATGGATGGATGGATGGATGGATGGATGGATGGATGGATGGATGGATGGAAAAGTATATTTAAATGTAGCAAAGTGCTGTATTAATGTAAGATGGAAAGAGGAAAGGAAGGAAAGAAAAGGTAGGAGGAAAGGAAGGAAGGAAAGAAGGAAGGAAGAAAAGAAGGAAAGAAGGAGGGAAGGAGTAAAGAAGAAGGAAGGAAAAGCATAGTAGAGTGCAAAGAACACTGGTTTCTGAGTCAGAGAATTTGGCTGTGAATCCTGATTCTGCAATTTACTACCCATGTGACCTTAGACAAGTCACTTCTCTTTGGGATTAATCCCTTTCATTTGTAAAATTAGGCTGGAATAAGTAATCCCCCAAAAAACTTTCTGCTTCTAAAATCTATGATCCATTTGGGTTTTATTGAAACCCAATGGTTTGAAACATTGAAATTTGAAGACAAAATAGGTACTTTATAAATTTTAGTAGGATAGTTTACCTCCTTTCAATTTTGCTGCTTCAATTTCTTTTGGTTTACCAGTCAGGCCAAGCTCCTTAGGTGTTTGTTTATATACGTAATTGAGGGAGCTGCATTTCAAACTATTTTTCAGCCGGGCTAGGAGGATATGTTTGTAGTTCAGATTCACATGAGGGAATTATTCAAAAAAATATTGGTGAAAGCTGTTCTAAATATCTTCCTTTGATCTGGGACTACGACTTTGTTGACACACAGAATGAGAGATATGGCCCTATCTTCGATATTTAACATAACAAACAAGAACGAAGAAAGAGAATAAATACTGTATAAATATTGAATAAAACTAGTATAGTGATTCATGGCAACCCACATAACTTATAGGTAATGACTTAGGAAGCAGCTAGTCCAGGTTTAAGGTACTCTGTATATTTACATACCCCAAATCCTTAGCTCACAAGCCCCTGCCAATATGTGCACCTTTAATCAGTCAGTTTACAAACATTTATTATTTACTATGTAGAAGATATTGAAAGAAAGGTAAAAAATAACCATAGGCCTGGCTGTCAGGGAACAAACATTCTAATGTAGGAGAATGCATAGAAATAACTAGGTTAGTACAAGATATACACAGAATAGATGAAGTTAATCTGAAAGAAGAAGGCATTAGTATTTGTTGTTCAGTTGTTTCAGTCAAGTCTGACTCTTTGTGATGCCATTTCGTGTTTTCGTGGCAAAGATACTGGAATGGTTTGCCATTTCCTTCTACAACTCAATTCACGGATGAGAAAACTGAGGAAAACAGGGTTAAATGACTTGCCCAAGGTCACATAGCTAGTAGGCATCTGAGTCTGGATTTGGACTCATAAAGATGAGTCTTCCTGACTCCAGGCCCCATAATGTATCCACTGGGCTGCCCCAGGCATTAGTAGCTGAGATATAATTTAGCCAGAGGACATAATTTGTTCAAAAGAAGTATTTAATGAAATAGTATATTAAGAAAAGTAGCTACCAAGTATTTCTCCTGTGAGACCATTGAAAATTCTCCTCTAAATCCCCATAACCGCAGTGGGAAGAAGGGACAAGAACCCATAAGGAATACACGTGGTCCATGTAGGTGGGTGGATACACATAGAAATCATGTATAGTTAAGGCACTGGCATAGAGAAGAGCACAGGAGAGTAGAAGGAGCAATTCAGGCCTCTAACACTGCAGAGCCACTGATGTCCTTTTGTGATGTCATCATGCTGCTCTCAGTGGGCCTGCACCCTGCTAGTCTTACAGTTTTTACCCTTTGGTTGCTTAGCTGATTTCTGTTCCTCTGGATCGTACTCTACTGAACACATGAGTCTCTTGGGCAGAGGCTGTACTGGATACTCTTCTTCTAGAAGTGCAGCTGTGGAGTTCTCATCTTTCTCCAGTTTGCATGAAGCCCTTGGCTCTCTCTTCCTCTCTTGCCTAAAGGGAATAGTGGGTAGTACCATGCTCTTTTAGCTTGAAAGCTCATAGGTCATTTTTTTTTTCCTCACTAAGGCTCTTGTAGAAATTGTTGTGTTGGACCAACAACTATCTTTTTTCCTCAGATTTTTCCTGCCTTTCTACTTTATTTTTGGTCAAGCCTTTTATCTTAATAGGCAATCCTCAGCCTAGGTTCTAAAATCTTTAAAACAAAGATCAAGGATCCTCCAAGATAACTAGTGCCATCAGAATTAATGCTTTGTCAAAGAACTCACCCTAGTTTGGGATGAGTGTTTCGTATACTTCCCCATATTCATCTCTGAAGTCTGTATTATGCCAGGTAATGATTATGTGCTCAGTAATTACCAAATAGCTTTATGATTCAGGATTTTCCAGGTTTCCAACCTTAAATGTCTTCCATTTTAAAGAGGAGTAGGTGAAGAAAAAGGTACCAAGAAAAACCAGTTTTACCAAATTCCTGGCCTCATCTTCTTCACAGAGTCAACAAAAGTCTAATAGAGAATTGGAAGGACACCTTTTCATTAGCAAACTGTGACATGAGTTTGTTATTCTCTAGGAATGTTAGAACCCTGTCTAGGAGGTTTTCTAGTCATGAAGTAAAAATACTTTGTTTCAATCATGTTGGCCATGCCTGGCTTAAAACAGAAAATTCAGAGACTAATGGCCTGTTGTAGCTAATCTACTAAACCCCTGATCTCATTTCCCTTAAACTGACTGAACTGCGAGAAGGCTAACACAGGCAGAGTAAGCTGATGTCAGATCTCAAGATAAAAATGGGACCTCCTAACTTTGGGAAGTTGCAGTCAACTATATTGTAACTTATTTTACTGTGGAGGCTGGAAGTTGTTAATAATTTCAGTCCTTATATCTGTGATTCCTTTGTGTTTTAGCAAAATTAGAATTTTTCTTTTTTTAAAAATTCATGTAGGAAGAATTAGATAACAGGATATTGGCAAGAGTATGTTTGAAATTAATCATAAATAAATAGTATTTTATGACAGAGATTTAGGCAGGCAGGATGATCACACTGGGTGAAGTTGGCCAGATTCGATAGAATTGTTGTTGTTCAGTCGTTTCAGTTGTGTCCGACTCTTCGTGGTTGGGTGTACCAGTATCTTGGCAAAGATACTGGAATGGTTAACATTTCTTTCTCCAGCTCATTTTACAGAATAGGAAACTGAGGCAAACATGGTTAAATAACTTGTCCAGGCAAATAACTTACAGCTAATAAGTGTCTGAAGCTATTTGTGACTCCAGGTCTTCCTGACTCCAGGCCTTGTGCTCTGTCCACTGAGCCACCTGGCTGCCCTTAATAGAGATTGGGGCTTTTATAATTGTTTGAAGACGAGAACAAACAAGGTAACAAACAAGAACCAAGAAAGATGATAAATACTAAATAGATATTGAATAAAACCAGTGATTTGTGTTGGTAGTAACGAGATGAGTACAGGAAAAAGAGATGTAAAAAGAATAAAGACCCACTATGCAGTGGACATGCAAGTTTGGAACAGATGCCACTAGAAACCAAATTCAATTTAAATTTAGTAAGTATTTACAGATTTACATGCTTAATATTTGTGGATCACTCTGCTAGATGAAGGGATAGATGGGAGTGGGGGGAGGAAAGTGGTTGAGCTTACAATTTCATCAAAGTAGGGAAGAGTCAGGTAAGGAAACTTCCCCATTTAGACAGATTAAGACCATCTGCTTTTATTGTCTTAGTGAGTTTCTTGAGGCACTGAAAGGATAAGTGAATTGCCCAAAGTAGTGCAGCTAGTATGTTTCTAATATGTGACTTAAATTTGGATAATTCTGATTTTTTGGCTAGCCTACTATTCACTATACCACAGAGGTTAAATATAATACAGCTCCTGCCTTCATAAAGTTGGTGGCTGATGTCAGTCAGCTCCCTTCTGACCTGAGCTAGATACACGAAATCCACAGAGAACTAAAGTTTATTGAGCATCTACCATTTGTAGAACACAGTATTAACTTATAAACTTTAAGTGGCTCCCCAGTGCCTTCAGGGTAAAGTTGAAATTCCAAAGTTAGTGCAACATTTAACACCTTTCACAACCTGCCTTCAATCTTCTCTCTCACTCATCCTAATCAGTTTGCTTGAGCCAAACTGGCTTAACCACTACCATTTACATCTCCACCTCCACACCTTTGTTCACACCTGTTTCTAATACCCAGTCCAGGGGTGGGGAACCTGGGGCCTGAAGACCACATGTAGCCCTGTAGGTCCTCGTAGCCCTTGAGGACCTAGATAGCCATACATGGCCTCGAGACCACAGGTTCCCCGCTCCTGGACTATCTTCTCCCTCTCATCTGTGCCTCCCTGAATCCTAATCATCTTTTAACCTTTCATGTTTCTCTGTGAAGTCTTTCTGATACCACAGGCACAATGATCTCTTCTTATTCTGATCCCACCTACAATCTGAATCCCTCATTAAGCAGTTGTCATATACAAGATTATAGTGTTCTTTTTCCCCCATCCTATATAGAACCTCTCTCCTCAGTTAGATTGTCAGTTCCCCAAAGCCAGTGACTGTTTCTTATTCACTTATGACTTTGTTATTAAATACTCTAATTTTAACTAGGAGACCAGATTTGTTTTTGAGGGTTCTCAGTGACTAATAGTTACATATATTACAAAAGGGTCTCTGTGTGTTCCTTTGGTGACCTCTGAGTTTAGCTACTTCACTTATCCATCAGGACAATCAGTAAGCACGTTGAACGTAAGCATGTTTGTTACAAAACTGATAAAGACATAAAACTGTGACCCAACTCTAATAGCAAGGAATGAGCTCACAACATCAGTAAGGAAGTCTTGACGCTCTGAGTGAACTGGGACCCCTCGTGCCATGGCTAATAGAGGTTGTGCATCTCTGTCTCATAGCTGCCTTCAATCCTATCTCTCTAGCCTTTTCACTCTTCTCTTATTGGTTCTGCAGTGGTCATCTATTGTTGGCCTTACTAATGCTACTGTGGCCGCTGCAATTGGGGAGGCTTCTTTACCCCCACGCCAGCAAAATAACATGGATGTTTTTCTCCTTTCTTCCTTCCTTAATTTCCAGCTTCCTTCATCATTCTTCATCCCAGTAAGTGGTCTTTTTCTCTCCCAGTCAGCCATGTCTGGGTCGAGTTTGTTTTGAGGAAAGATTTGTTTGTCTCTTTTTGACTTCGTACTTTTGGTCCGCTGGAAGCTGTAGAAGTGTTTTGTCTTGGTTTGCTTTTTTTCCTACTAGTACTTTGTTGAAGTATGGCCTGCCTCTTCCCCTCTGCCCCTCCTCATTCACCTAAAAATATTTGTAAGTGTGTGTGTGTGTGTGTGTGTGTGTATGCATGGGGGGAATTAACAACTGTTCTCATGACTGTCAGATGTGTCCCCCACAGTACCTTGTGCAGTGACTGGCACATGATAGAGGATCAACAAATATTTCTTGTTTATGAGCTTCACAGATTCAATCTAACAAACGTTTATCAAATACTCATTCTGTGTGAAGCACTGTGCTGGAGACTGGAAGAGATATAAAGATGAATAACATGTTCCCTGTTCTTATCAGTCTTATAGTCTAGTGGGGGAAGAAGGGTCCAGTGCATTCAGATATAATTAAAACACAGTTCAATATAGTTAAATAACATCATTATCACCAAAAATAGTTCAATACAAATATAGTTAAGTACAGTTAAAATACAATTAAATAAAAATATAGCTAAAATTTAGATAAATAAAAATATAGTTAAATATAGTTAGAACAGTACAGAAACATGAGAAGGACAAGCAGATTGCTTCGCAATGGTCAAAGGAAGAAAGATCGAAGCTACAATCATATTGTAGCCATTCGTGGCAATTGTTCCCTCACCAAAATAGCTCATTGAAGCTACATTGAAGATTTACCCCTCCTGATGTGTCTGGCTTCTGGGAGAAGAGGCACATTCATTTAAAGAATCAGGAAATACATGGTATGGACTTTGTGTTCCTCATCTGTGTTCATTTTGTTTCCTTCCAGTAGAACATAGATTCCTTGAAGTAAGAGACTATTTTGTTTTTGTCTTTATATTTCCAGTGTCTAGGATGGAGCCTTGAACTCAACAGGACTATAACACTGGTTTGTTGGATTGAATCAAATTTTTAAAAAATATTCTAAATTTAAGAATACCCCCTAAAGAGAGGAGGAATTTACTGTCTTATTTTCTTCAGTAGGATTCATCTGCTAGCTGCCATTGCTTGAAGGCAAATAGGAGCTCTTGTTTTGTGATGGATTGGATTTATTAAAAAAAAAAAAAAAACAACTTTGCCCCACTTCCTTTTTCTCATCAGAGGAACTCAGAACTCATAAGGCAGAAGTTGATCTGACACTTCCTGGGAATTAATTCCAGAAGGAAATTGCCTTTTATTTAGGGATGGTGGCATATTGGAGAAGGGACTGATTTTCTAGGAGCATTGTTGCACTGTAGACTCTAAGGAAATAGATCGTGTTCCTTGGGGAAAGCAAAACTTCCATCATGGTCAGAAACATGCATTTCACCAAGAGGGCTAAGTAATTTCAAGAGAGGCAAAGAGAAAAATCAAACTTTTCTCACTAATGCTAGAGACATGCCAAGGACTGCGCCTGATCCAAGGTAAATTCTCTGTCCTTGGTTAGAGCACTTCCTTCTAACGGAAAATAAAAAGAAAACCCACAGGATTCCTGCAAGGTGAGGAGGGCAGATTGTTTCCCTCTTTGGACAGATGGGGAAATTGAGGTGAAGAAGTGGTTTGCCCCTGACCACAGGAGTCAGCCTGAGAGGTTTTGTTGGAATGTGAGCGATCTTGATTCCCAAGCCTGTGTTTCAACTCTGACACTGCCTCTGCACGGAGAACACTCAAGAAGCAAATTTCAATATGTTTCCTCGACCCAGAGTCTCCTGAGACTCTGGCTATGGGGTAATTGTAATTAAAAGTGGCAGCTTTTAAATGCTTCCTCCAGGGTGGTGTCTGGAAGTGGGGGATACAAAATATAAAAAGCCCATATGAGTTAGCTGTGAAGATGTATGCAAAGTAAAGAATTGTAAAGGGCATTTGTGGGTAATCACAAGAACTCTGCAAAGGCAGCAAGTGAAAGTAGAAATAATGGAGATCTTAACAGAAGGCCTTGAGATATAGTTCTGATGATGAAAGTCTGAATGTAAGGATTTTTAAAAAGCTTTTTTTTCTTCAGAATTTTTTTAAAGTTATGATTCCCTGGAAGTGGATACTTCCTGTACCAATACATAATACAAACCTTCCAAGCCTTAGAGATGGTCTCCTTTTTGCTTCTAGCAAAAAAAAAAATCACCACCTGGTAGCCAGCCATTTTGGTGATGAACCTCTCTTAAGTTAGGTAAAGTTGCCTTTTGCATACCACGCTGTTACTGGCTTGTGCACAGAGACATCATGGTATATTGAATAGAGTGTTGGATCTGGAGTTAGGAATACCTGGGTTCAAACACTGTCCCTGATACTTGTTAGCTGTGTGGTCTTGGGCGAGTCACTTCCTGCCCTTCATTTTCCTCATCCAGAAAAGGGGGGCAATAACATCTGTAGTATCTATATCTGGGGTTATTGTAAAGATCAAAAGAGCTCATGTATATAGAGTTCACTGTAAACTTTAAAGTACTATATACATTCCAGCCAATTTTTTTATTATCTTTGATTCAAGCCTACCAGGACTTGAGCTCGATGACATTCCAAGAATTCTTACTTAAATGAGGAAGTGGTTATGAAATGCTTTTTTTCAGACCGTAGGCAAGTAATACTAGCGAACTGTTATTAATAATCATAGCAAACACAGTGTGCCAGAGGCCAGACCTTAATCCAGATCTTTAGGACTCCTTGACTGGCTCTCTACCCATTAGACTATACTGCTTTCTTCCCTCCCTCTCCTGCTCTGCCTCTATGTATATGTTTATGTTTATGTAAGTATGTATGTACACTACCCCATGTTGTATGTAGTCTTCCAAGGATATGCAAGGTTTGGTCTGTTTATTGAAAATAATTAGCGGCACAAATGAAATTTAGACAATATGTAAAGTATAAGTACAATTATGTACAGAATGTGTTTCAGTTAACTATTTCAGTTTTGATATGTTAATGTTCCCCTATTTTTCTTCTATCCCAATAACTGAAAACTTTAAAAAAAACAGTAAAATAGTGCATACTTAAAAACTTCATAATCTCTTGTCAAGGTGTGATTAAGAAACTCACACTGGCTTATAACCCTAGAAAGAAGCATATTCATTCATCCTTATCAAATATTTATTAACTACCTACTGTGTGCAAGGGCAGCTAGGTGGTACAGTGGATAGAGTGTTGGACCAGTACTCAAAAATACTTCTCTTCTTGAGTTTAAATCTGGCCTCAGACCCTAATTAGCTATGTCACCCTGGGCAAGTCACTTGACCCTGTTTGCCTTACTTTCCTCATCTGTAAAATGAGCTGGAGAAGGAAATAGCAAACCATTCCAATATATTTGCCAAGAAAACCTCAGATGGGGTCACAAAGAGTCAGCCGTGACTGAAACAGCTGAACAATAGGAAACTATGTGCAATGCATCAAATTAATCCCTGGGCTTGGGCAGGGAGAATGAAACCTATACCCTCCTCTCAAGGGACTTCCTAGCTAGTAGATTGCAAGAATCAGGACGAGAGCAAAGTTGGGTCTCTTATATAGCCTGCCAAAGTATTAAGGAAAGTGGAAGTGCTACCAGGGCCCTGTGTGCTTATCTCTATGGCTTAAATCTCTTTCTGCTTCCAAGCAAGCCGGAAAGATGAAGTTTCTTTGATTGTAGGGAAAGCAGGCCCTCTATGCTATCCCACACACACACCACATTCAGTGCTTCTTACATTCCTAGAGTTACTGTTTCCTCCATGGCCTCCCAGCAGCCTTCCTGACAGATGGTCTGTGCTGTTCATTAAGCCAGAATTGACACCCCCTCTAAGGACTAGAGATATGGGAGAAAGATCTGGTGTCTGTTTCTAATGCTGAATGGGCTATGGCTCATGAACGTAAAGATAAATATTCCACTTCGTCGTGCATCTAGAAACTCAAGCCTTATTGTGCTGCGCATGTTCATTCCCAGGGCTTTGACAAAATATATTTAGAAATGTCAAGTGGAGAGCTCCTAGGCACAGCAAGCCCTTCATCCATTACTTTTTCTGGTATTACACTAACATGTTACTTTTTTTTCAAACTGCCTTAACAGAGTATTTTATAGTAGTTTTTCTTAGCGTCTAGAGCCAAAACATGACCACCAGCCTTGGGGGTTAAAGCTCAACTCCACAAGACTCCTGGGATAATCAGGTAGTGTGCTTTGATTTATAAAATCACAGAATCTAAGATGTAACAAGGACCTTGGAGGTCACTTTGGTCACCTGTTGATCCTTATCACCAAAATCTGTACAAAAATCTCATCTGCAGTAGTACCAATAAATCATCATCTAAAATCCACTCAAATATCCTCAGTCAGGACTCGCAAGGCAGCCCATTTTATTTTAGGACTGATCTGTTAGGAAGCTTTTTTCCTTATTTTGAGCTGAGATCTGTCTTTCTGCAAATTCCACCCATGACATCTAGTTCTGATTTCAGGTGACAAAGCGAGCAAGTTGAATGATCTTTTGAAGAACAGCATTTAAAAATACTCGATTGTTTCTCTTTAACTTATTCTGTGCAGGTTCTCTTGCCATATCCATATTCAGATGGTTGAATCAGTTGCAATTCTCTCTCCTGCCCCATGAGCAGCCTGTCCACATAACTCTGTGTATTCTCCTCCCCTTGGACCCTATGTCCTGTAGCAGTGACCCAAGGACTTCTTAAGGAGAATAACTGCATCATCCATATGCATGACTGTCACCCTAGTAACCCCAAAAGGATGGCTTTATGTGAAGATTGCCAGGGATTTTTTTTAAATAATAAAATGCGGTCACCCCTTGCATGAGTGCCTGGATGGAGAAGTAAGCAAGCCTCCCAGCTTGTTGCAGTCTCTGCTTGAGGACTTACCTAAGGCTTTTAAGAATCCACTGATGATTGTGTTAGATCACTTATGGGGTCCCTTCCAACTCTGACTCTTAGACACTTAATACATGCTTATTGAATGAATGAATGATTCTAGGTCGGGTGGCTTGTCCAAGCTAGTCAAGCTTAATCTCCAAAAGGAAGGAATTTGTTAGTATGATTAAGATTTCGGTCAATTTCTGTATGGGTTAAAGACATAAAAGTGAGTAAAAAAAGAAGAATCCACTGACATATGAGCATGTAGCTAAGACTCAAGGCCCATTTCCATTTCACTTCTCCATCCTGTCTACAAACTTTTCTTCAACTCTTCTTTCTCTGTCTAATTTGTGTGTGTGTGTGTGTGTGTGTGTGTGTGTGTGATGGCCAAGGTACTGATGGTATATAAAAGTAGAAGACAGTTCCTTTCCCTCTTTCAGTCAGTCATCTATTTATCAAATATTAAGTCTTTATTATGTGTAGAATAGGCAACTGCATGGTTCAGTGGTTAGAGTGCTGGGCCTGGAGTCAGGAAGATCTGAATTCAAATTTAGCCTCAGACATTTACTATCTGGGTGACCCTGGACAAGTCATTTAACCTCTGTTTGCCTTAATCTACTAGAGAAGGAAATGGCAAACCACACCAGTATTTTTACCAAGAAAATCCCATGGACAGTATGGCCCACAGGGTCACAGAGAGTCAGACACAACCAAACAAATATGTAGAGTACTCTGCTAGGCTCTGGGGAAGAAGATGCAACATTTAAATAAGAAACAGCCTCTGGCAACTCATATATATATATATATATATATATATATATATATATATATATATATGCACACACATATATATATGCACATATATATGTATGTATATATATACACATATATATGCACATATATATGTATGTATACATATATATATGTATGTGTTTGTGCCTATATATGTGTGTATATGTGTATATATGTGTGTGTATATATATATATATATACATATATATATATATATGTATATACAGAGAGAGAGAGAGAGAGATCCCTGCAGGCTACATATGGACTTAGGTTTAAAATGTAATATCTATATTTTATTGCAGGCTTGCACAAACTGAAGCCTGCCAAAGGATTTTGGGTGGCCCTCGAAAAATGTAGAGGAAAACATCCTCTACATTTTTTGAGGGCCACTCAAAATCCTTTTGGCATGACATGGGCCACAGGTTGTGCAGGCCTGTATTATTATATTCTTACTTATTTTGTTAAATATTTCCAAATTACATTTTAATCAGATTCAAGTCAAGTTTGGGAGTGTTGTGGGCTACATGTGACTTGGGGGCTGCATGTTTGACAACTCTGGGCTAGAACACTAGACTGAATTTATTAAGATGTAATTTAATGGAGAGGAAGAAAGGTAAAGTCTTAAAGTTGGGTTCAAAAAGTCAATTTCTAAAGTGTAAAATGGGAGGATTATGGCTATATAATGGTTTGGTAATGATCCAAGAGTTTTAGTTACCTGAAAGCTCAGTATTAGTCGACAGTGTGGTGTGAAATAGATAACAAGAAATCACAGTAAGTTCTTGAATTAAAGGGATGGCTTGAAGATGGAAATTAATGGAAATGAGCTTTGAAGATTATTGCTGTTGTTATTGTTAGAATGCAGGCTGAAGCTGGAATAGTGGGAGCAGCTTTTGGTTTTTTTTTGTTTTTTGGAGGTTTTTGAGGGAGGAAGGCAAGGCAGTTGGGGTTAAGTCACTTGCCCAAGGTCACACAGGTAGTAAGTGTGTCAAGTGTTTGAGGTCCAATTTGAACTCAGGTCCTCCTGACTCCAGGGCCAGTGCACCACCTACCCCGGGGACAGCTTTTGGAGTCTCTTTTCTCTAGGAAGTAACATTCTCATTGATTTTTCTTTACTGATATCAGATGATCATTCTTCCTTTTCCACTTGGAATAGGGCAGATCATGATGGGAATCCTAGACATGGTTCTCCATTATTCTTTGAAGGATCCTTTATCCGGTTTTGAGAATTGCTTAGTAGCAGTCATACATATTAACCTGCCACTTAGAGGGTTCTAGAGAAGTGCTTAATCAGCCCTATCACTAGCTTGCTGTTTGAACTTTAGCAAGTCACAACCTCTCTGAGCCTCATTTTTCATCCTTCAAGTAGGGATAGGCAGTCCCAGTCTACCTCAGTGGCACAGTGTTCATATCAAATGAGATAATGACCTGGCATATTATATTAAAGGTATAAAGCACCATACCAATATAAGATTAAGGATATTATTTTTTTTTACTTTTCCTGAAAACAGTTACTTTATCTCATTTTCTTTTACATTTTTTTTTTCAGAAATGAACTATGCCATATGAGCATGAGTTGAGAGAATGTGGGATGTTTAGAGAAGAAAAGGATTAGAGAGGATCTTGGTAGCTTTCTTTAAGTTCTTACAGGCTTGTTATATGGAAAGGGGATTAGCCTTGTTATACTTGGCCTCAGAGGTCATAACCAGAATCAGTAAGTAGAAAGAAACATATTAGTCTTGGTATAAGGTCAGACTTGTGCAATCAGAGCCGTCTCAAGGTAGAATGGGCTACCTTACAAAGTTGTGAATTCTTAATCACCAAAGGGCTTTACAGACCTGAGGTTAGATGATACTTGTTGGATAAGTAGATAAGTAGAGAAGTAGAGGATAAGTAGAGAAGATTCTTGTTCAAGTGTAGGACTAAATGGCCTTAAAAGTATTTTCCTTCTCACATTCTCTTCTCTTCTCTTCTCTTCTCTTCTCTTCTCTTCTCTTCTCTTCTCTTCTCTTCTCTTCTCTTCTCTTCTCTTCTCTTCTCTTCTCTTCTCTTCTCTTCTCTTCTCT
>CM053626.1:196340372-196368153 GCA_028646595.1 Phalanger gymnotis | reverse complement strand
TGCTGGGCTCAGCTCTGCTCCCCTCAGCTGGGAGCTGGGAGCTCCGTGCGGGACAGACCTTACCCAGAGACCATCCAGGCTGTCCTGGCCTGGAGCCCTGCTTCCCTCTGCCACTTTGTGGGTTCTGCCCAGCCCTCTTTTTCTTGAGGATATATGGCGTTTTATACTGAAAAGACACTGCCATGCCATTTTTGGGGGTGAGACAAGCCACCATTGCCAGTTGTTTATGTTCATCAGTGGCTGCTTGCTGTGGCCTCCCTCTGTGTCTGTGTCTTGAAGTGGGCACAACATTAAATGAGCTGGAGTAGATTCTAGGGAGCTGTGGCAGCTGAGACACATATGTGAAGTAGAGATTGAAGCAAGGCATCAGGGATGTGAGATTAACTATCAGACACAATGATGGACTCTGGCTGAACTGAGCTGGCATCTTATGAAAATCTCAAAGGAGAGTGACATGGAAAGTAGGACTAGTTTCTCTTCGTCTGTTTTATCCTTTGAAGTTCTGTTATCCCTATGGGACCGCAAGGTACAACCTCTCTCTCCTCAATCTTTCTCTGAACTTCAGGCACTAAAGAGGTTTGGAAATTTTTCCCAGCCCCTAATTCATCTCCCTCATCCAGGAGGAGTTAGGATAGTTGGGAGAATATGGTGGAGGTGGTTGGAGTAGCTCTTAATAAGCATTTCATTCATTTATTCCTCCCTTTTGGCATTCCAGAGATACCTCACTTAAAACAAAGAATTAAAAAAGAGAAAAAAAGAATAGTCCAGCCATTCTAACTAGAGCATTGAAAATGTCAGCCAAATATAATATACCACATTCACAATCCCCCACATCTTCAAAAATTTGTGGGGAGGGAAATGGATCTTCTCATGTCTCTTTGGTACCAAGTTCAGGCGTTATAATTTCACAGTATTCAGTTTCAATTGCTTTTTTTTCTAGTTACACTATTTTAATCATTCAGTGTATTATTTTCCTCATTCTGCTTACTTCACTATGCATCTGTTCATTTTTCTTCCCATGCTTCTTTATATTCGTTATATTCATCCTATTCGTTATTACTTACAGATCAGTAATATCTCATTATATTCATGTGCCACAACTTGTTTATTCTCTGACTGCTGAGCTTTCCTGAGCCCTCACACCTACCCCCCTTATCAACCCCAGCTAGGTAAGAGTCCCTGGTCCGGTTCCCCTATAGTAGTACTCTGTCCTGATTCCTCCTTGGATTCTATTCCTTTCTTTCCTGTGGCTTGACAGAACTGACATTAGCTCTGGAGAACTGAGACATCTGGGTGGCAAAGTGGCTAGAGGGCTTGGCCTGGAGTCAGGAAAACTCATCTAGCCTCAGGATTACTAGCTATGTGACCCTGGACAAGTCACCTCATCCTATTGGCCTCCATTTCTTCCTCTGTAAAATGAACTGGAGAAGGAAATGGCCAACCATTCCAATATCTTTGTCAAGAAAATCCCAACTGGAGTCACAAAGAGTTAGACATGACTGAAATGACTGAACCACAACAAGTGGAGGACTGAAAAGCTGAAGTGGTTTGAAGAAAATGATTAACCTCTCATCTTGTTGGTCTCGTGATCCAAAAGTCATCTACATTGTTAAATAAAATATGTGTGGCTGCCATCTGGATTTCTCATGTAGTGATGGATTGTGAAGGTTGTGAGTTAGAAAGAAGATCCTAAAGTCTTGCTTGAGATTAGAGATGTTCCTATATTAATAAATAGGAAACATATTCTCTAACTATATTAGCTTGTGAGAGACAATTCTTAAATTTTCTGTGTGACAAATGTTACAAATCCAGGCCTGATTTATTTTTTGTTGATTATTTACACTTAAGAAAGTATTGGAAAAAAATGTTACTACTATAGGTTAAACTTAAAAGTATTTTCTATACATTTTGGAGGGAGAGAGACTATTGTTAAACATTTACCAACTACATACTAATTTGAACCAAGTTTTTTCTGACTATGTCTCCATTGGGTACATATGTGAAAAGGGGGCCATTTACAGAATTCAGGTCAAGATGATTTCCTTTCAGATTAGTTTGATGATAAAAATGTCAACCATTGATTGCCAATATTAGGAATGCCCTTTTTAAATTACTCAATATATTAATTTTAATCCCTTAGCTGTCTTTCTCTCCCAATACACTTTTCTTGTTTTGTTTCATTTTGTTTTTAAACATCTCTCATTAGTTGAGCCGATGTTAATTCAGTTTTGTACTAGTGTTGTTGTTCAGTCATTTCAAGCATGACCAACTCGCTGTGATCTAAGTTGAGGTTTTCTTGGCAAAGATACTGGGTTAGTTTGTTGTTTCCTTCTCCAGTTCATATCAAAAATGAGGAAACTGAGGCAAAAAGGGTTAAAGACTTGCCCAGGGTCCCACGGCTAGTGTCTGAGGTTGGATGTGAACTCCTGACTCCAGGCTTGGCTATCTATCTACTGAGCCACCCAGTTGCCCTTTTTATTAGCATCAGGCAAATGATTTTTTTTCTTTATTAAATATGGAATTTCATTAATTTAAGGAATTCTCCAAAAGGGAATTCCCTGTATTGATTCAGATCACAACCTGTCCTGCAGTGATAGTCTTGGACAGTTACCTGGTGGCATTGAAACATTAAGTAACTTGCCAAAGATCACACATCCAGCATAGATCCAAGTAGGACTTTAAACCTAAGGTCTTCTGGGTTCAAAGGCTGACTCTCCATCCAATGCCTGATGCCACTCAGCCTCTCTAAATGGGAAAAAAAAATATGTTGAGAAAAGGAGAGGAAATAGTATGTAAATGTAAAGTCAATCAGAAATTATTTGGGGTTATCTACTTTTAAAAATAATCTCATACATTTTCACTAGCATAGATAATTGAGAGTTGATTGCATTTCTCCTCATTTTTTTCTGCAGTTTCATGATGCCAGATACTAATGGACAACTTGTTTCTTCTCTCCTCAGATTAATTGGCTGGAGTGTTTACCTTTTTGTAAAATAGTGTATGAGCTTTGCAATTTATCTGGGTTGAGTGAAAGGAGGTTAACAATCTTTCTGGTTGAATATCTTTATCTAATGACTATACCCAGATGAGAATTCTCTACAGAAGATGTGGATTAAATTTCCATACTATTTCTCACAAGTTGGGTTTATATATAGCTGGAACAGTGATAGAAAAACTGACATGGTGCGTCTAGCTAATTTGGTTCACAGAAATCTCTTGCCAAATTCACCAGGACAGCTGATGGTACACTGGATAGAATTCTAGGCCTGGGGAAAGGAAGACCTGGGTTTAAATCTGGCCTCAGACACTAGCTATGTGACCCTGGGCAAGTCACAATCTCTGTCTGCCTCAGTTTCCTCATCTATAAAATGAAGATAATAACACCTACATTGCGGAGTCGTTGTGAGGATCCAATATAATAATAATTTGTTTTAAAAAAAAAGCACTTAGTACAGTATAGATAGTAGGCAAATATATTTACTACAGATAGTAGTAAATGTTTATTCTTTTCTTCTACTGCCAAATGATTTTGGGGCTCTCTTTTATTTCCCTTGATCTTCAGTGAGTTACTTTTGTAAGTCTCTTGCACACCACATGTGTGTGTGCCAATTTCTCTGTTGGCTTTTATTTCTAAGTTTCCCTGGATCCAGTGAGGTCATTTCTACCTAATTCTGATTTGGCTAACCCAAAGAGAAGAAAAGATGGGAAGGAAACTGATTACTTAATGGTATTCCCATTCCTAGCTGCCAGATCCCAGGTGAGAGCTTAACTCTGGAAGGCTCTGATGCAGCTGGGAGAACAGTTACTTTCAGGGAATAATGGGGGTGATGTGGGGGAAACTAGCTTGTGCATGAAGCTGGCTAGAGAGGAAGGAAATTCCTTTTAACATAGTCTTGCTAATGACAAATTCAGTCTACTCTCCTCCCTTTGGTGCCTGCAGATTTGTCCTAATGGTGTTTCAGAGTATTGTGCTGCTGACACAATCTAATCTGAACAGGTACTGAGACCTAAGCACATTACTTATTCATGAAATGACTGATGGAGATGGAAACCTAAGCATGACATCAATGTATTTGGAAGGCAGGGTCTCTGAATCTTCTATCTCTTTTAATCTAGACCCCTGTGTGTGAAGCAGAAGAGAAAGCACATCAGTTAAATGTGCATCTGTCACTTACATGCTTGGAAACATGTCACAGTGAGTGGTGAAACATTACTAATTCTTTTGCCTTCGAAGAATAATTAATTCATGCACTTACAAGTATAATCTGCATCACAATGAAATATTTGGATGTAAGCGTAGGTGTAATTAACACCAGAAAATCTCTGAAACAACAGAAGCAAGGAAACTGGATGTTAAGCCTGCTGCTATTGCAGCTTTTGTGTCTAGGTATTAAGGAACACAATGAAACACGAGGTGGCCTTGAGAATTTTGAGGACCAATAGAGTGAAGAAAGGAGGAGAGCTGTTTCACTAGCTAGTGAACAGGTGGATGAGATTTGAGCTCTTGGGGATGGTTTTTCAAGCCTTCCATATAGATCTTTCTTACTGAGTAATTAACTACATTTACAGAGAAGGCTGGTTTTGATGTGCTTTCCACTTGATGGTAATCCTTTTGTGCATTGAGGTACAGTAGAGGAGGGGATACATTTTATCTAGTTTGGTCTATTTGTCTATCTGCATGTTGTATAAACATTCTTTAAAGTCCCAACTAAAATGTCACCTCCTGAAAGAAGATTTCTCTGATTCCTTAGTAAGTAATGGCGATGCTACTCAGACCTCATAGGATCTCGTTATGCAGATTCTGTGAGGAATTTAGTTATGTAATGTTGAATATTATAGTTATCTACACACGTATATAATACATATTATGTTCCCCCTCTAGAATATAAGCTCTATCAGGACACTGGTCATATCTTATTTAAACTTTCTAGTACCCCTAGAACCTAGCACAGTAATCCGCAAAGAGCAGATAATTAAAGAATGTTTTGTTGCTGTTGTAACAGACACACGGGGTATTCAGTCTTAAAGGTTACTATACATATCTGTCATAGACAAAAAATTATTTATGAAATAATTAATATCGATAATAATACAGATACTTCCTCTATTGTTGACCATGAAGTCTTTGACTCATTTCTGACCTCATTGGTTATTCCTATATTACTAATATATAAAGTATATCCAGGTGAGAGTACTAGAGTATTTGATTGCTTATTCCTATATTACTAATATATAAAGTATATCCAGGTGAGAGTACTAGAGTATTTGATTTCCATGTGGAAAATTGTTCTGTATTTAAAATATGTCACTAACATAATAATGTCAAATGTAAAACACTGCATTTTTCAGGGACAGCTTCAGTTTTATTATGTTCTCACATAGCATTAAATCTATTATCATCTCTTTTAAATAAATTAAATATGGTTTCCAAATTAAAGAATTTAATACAAAACATGAGATTAATCTCTATTGAATTAGTTGCAAGCTGGCCCTACAAAAAGATAATCTCATATTAGTAATATTGTCTTGAAGTACAGCTGAATAAGTGGTATTCTTTCATGTTTTGTTACCACAAAATGTTAAGATTTCTTTGTTCAGTTGTTTCAGTTATGTCTGACTTTTCATGATCCCATTTGGGGTTTTCTTGCCAAAGATACTGGAGTAGGTTTCCATTTCCTTCTCCAGATGAGGAAACTAAGGCAAACAGGGTTAAGTGATTTGCCCGGGGTCACACAGCTAATACGTGTCTGAGACCAGATTTGAACTCAGGTCTTCCTGACTCCAGGCCCAGCACTCTCTCCACTGTTTTACCTAGCTACCCAAGATGGTAAGATATGTGAGAATACCAATATATCATCTGATAAAAAATGATTCAGTCTAGATGAATAAAACAAGCAAACCATGAGTGTGCATAAAATTGACTAAAGATATGGATTTTTTATTATGTATCAAAATTGGAAACAGAAAATTTAGTAGTCAAGGATTTCATGTTCCTTTTTATTGACACCTACAGCATCTATATATATATATATGTACATATACATATAAACATATTACATACTAATGAAACTCGACAACATAAGAAAAAACTTTGTCCCTAAGTCTAGAATACGTGAAATGAGACCTAAAACTGAAGAGCTACTAAAATTTGGTGAAGAAAAAGTTGAATAACCTGAAGTCATTAAAACTCCAGAAATTTTACATAAAAATGAAGAGGACAACAGAAACAAAACTAATGTCTCCAATTATCTTGAAGAGAAAAGGGGTATACTTAAACAGGAATTTCGAAGCCTTTTTAGAGGTTGATGGAATGAACGCTATGACTAGACCAACTCTTTCAAAACAGAGCAATTCACAAAAGCTGGGTTTCATTAAAATTACTATAAATGAACACTCTGTCCCACAGAATTTGACAAAAAATACAAAAATATTTGTGGACTTACACACAATAGTATATGTGGCAACTGCTGTCACAGTAAGGATCATAGGAAGAAAGGTGAGACTATCAAAGAGTACTCTTAAAGATAGACATCAAATACCACCATGATAGATGTGACTTCAGAATACTATTGAATTCCAGTAGAAAGACATTGCAAGATTATGAAAATATCTAGCTGGTAAGTATAGTTTAAAAAAGAAACAACTTTAATGAATATTGCCCAGTTAAAGTCTACAAAAAAAAAGAACATGACAGAAAGGAATCAAGAACACAGAAGTACATTGGAAATTCTCAATTCTTTTAATCAGCAGTTAAAAGAAAATCATTGACGGGTTTAAGGCAATGCAAAGAGTCAAAGCAGCACAAAGGACACAATAAATTCAAACATTAGTCAAAAACTTTACAGCAGAGACTTAAGAAACAAAGATTCAGAAGGAAAAAGAGAAACCCCAAAGATATGGAATGTTTCCATTCACTCAGAAGATGTCAAGAAGATCCAACCAAATGAAAGTATAATTTGGTTGAAATGTTAGAGAAAACTTATATTCCATTACTAGTATGAGTGACAGAACAATAATGTGAAGGGAAGAGATTGAAACTCTGTCTTTTTGCAACCAGGGAAAGTAGCAGCACCATATATAATCCATGATTATTGGCTCAAACACTTTACCATAACTCCTGAATTGCTACTAGCAAAGTCTTTGGCCAATTTGTTCTCAAATACAAACCTGATCTCATCTTCCTTAACAGAAGGCATAACATGTTTACTACCAAATGATGAGAATGCCAATGGTCTCTCAAAATACAAGCCAAGCATTTGTTTATGTACTTAATGCAAAATGTTCATAACTTAAATCACTCAAAAAGAAAGGAACACTTAAAAGAAAATGATACATTGCCTAAGCAACAAGCGGGATATTCCAAGAAGTCGAGAGTGGGAAGGCCATAAAGAACAACTTATTGTTGACTTGATGTTTACTGATCACGCACTTCAAAAGTGTCCTAACATTTGCATTGCTTTTATTGATTATTGCAAAGCCTTTGACTCAGTTCTGCACTTCCGTCTTCATGTAATGCAAATTTTTTTTTTAAATCCAAGTTTAGTGGGAATGCTAGAGTATTTGATGGGAAATTGAATTCTATTTAAAGCATGCCACAAACACAATGATATCAAGAATCCTACATACCTCCTAACAGAAGGGTAATAGAATAAATATACAGAATGAAATAGATATTTTTGGACACGAGCAATGTGGGAATCTATTTTGCTCAACTAAATATATTTGTTATGAATCTTCCTTCCCTCTTTTTTAGTGGAATGAATAGAAGTGGGAGAGAGATAATACATGCTTATTAAAAAAGAATTTAAACATTTTAAAATGTTATTATTTCAACAAAGAAGAACAATTTCTGTAACAACTTTCAGGAAGACAATTTAAGCCTCTTTTGGTTCTAGCTTTAAACCCCTTATCATATCTCATGAAATAACACTGAGTATGGCTTTCAAGTTAAAGACAAAGTTGTATTGAGACGTCATAATAGCCACTTGACATACATGATGACATCAGGATATATGTATTCACATGTACACACAAAAACTCACATTAAATAGCTTCGTCATTCTGTGGAATCTTTCTTTGAATACAAGAGACATAAAATTCTTTCTTTCTTTTAAATTAATTTATTTTTAGTTTACAACAGTCACTTCCACAAGCTTTTGAGTTCCAAATTTTTTCCCCTTTGTCCCTTCCCTCCACTCCCCTCTCCCAAGATGGCATGCAATCCAATATAGGCTCTACATATACCTTCATATTAAATATATTTTCACATCAGTCATGTTGCAAAGAAGTATTATAACCAATGGAATGAACTATGAGGAAGAAACAAAACAAAAAAAAGAGAGCAAATAGTTTGCTTCAATCTGCAGACTCTGTTGTTCTTTCTTTGGATGTGGATAGCATTTTCCATCATGAGTCTTTTGGAGTTTAGACATAAAATTCTTAATGAACATTATGGAAAAACAGAGATTTAAGGTTAGGCTTTTAGTCTAAATCAAACGTCAAACTGAACCATATGGATGAAGCCAATACTTACAACTAAGTTAGTCTTCTCCAAACAAGACCCATCAAATAAAACTGTATTGAGAAAGCTGTATATAATAAGAGACTTACTGTTATCCTGAAATCAAAGCATTTCCTAGATCTGTTTGGAGATGGAAAATGTTTTGGTTTGGTTTGTTAGGAGGAAGAGCTTGCTGTGTTCCCTCCTGTTACTCTGCCATCTTGGTTCCATCCATAATAGTTTTGTTTTTTGAATAGCAGAGACTTGGAAAAGTTTGCAGGTAGCAGGGAAGGAATCATTAGGTAGGGAGAGTTTAAAAATTAGAAAGGAGGGGAATTATAGTGAAAGCAATCTGCTATGCAAGACAGGAATAGGATGGCATAAAGGAACTGTGTGAAAGACTTAGTCTTGGTGAAGGAAAAAGCCACCTCTTCAACAAAGATTGGAGTGAAAGAGAACACTGTAAAGGTCGATCTCAAGGGGTTCTCGTTTGGGGAGGAAGGGAAAAGAGGGAGCTCTTGGTGTGAATGTCTTCAGATTTTCTTTAAGTATGAGGTGAGACCTTCAGCTGAAATTATATACGTGTTATGCTTAAGGAGTCCAGAGGTTTTGACCAACGTAGATTGAAATGATAGACACTGTGTAACATCACTGAAGATTGTAAAAATGAGCACCCACTGAATACCTAGCCAGAAATTATTGGAGGCTACAATTATACATCAGAAGCTCCCCATCATTCATAAAATCTTAGAGGACAAATATCCATGCTGCAAATAC
The DNA here is from genome assembly GCA_028646595.1 of Phalanger gymnotis. Lineage (NCBI taxonomy): Eukaryota > Metazoa > Chordata > Mammalia > Diprotodontia > Phalangeridae > Phalanger > Phalanger gymnotis. The sequence goes on along the minus strand of CM053626.1, from coordinate 196,358,876 downwards.
AGACTTCAAAATGTCCTTGAGAATTTAACCAATAAACCAAACTAGACCATCATCATATGACAAATCTTGCCCATATTCATCTAGATATAACATTGATCCAGAAAAACTTAAGAATAGTGGTTTTGACCATGTACTCATGATCTCCAAACTATGTGAAATGAAAAAGAAAATTCAAAACACAAAGAAATAGAGGAAGAAATTGAAATCATGTAGGAAGAGGATGAGATACATATGATCCCCATCTCCCTGTCCATTACTGGAATTGCATGGAAGGTGCCTTCACTGTGCCTACAGAAGATGAGCTTACATAGTTACACATTTGGCAATTATCATTTACTGCCTGCCCTTATGAGTTAGCTTTTTTTCTGCACTTATAACTCATCTCCCCAATTTTCCTGTGAGGACATGAAAGCATAGACTATGTCTTCCAAGTCCCTTTTCCCCCCTGAGACTTTAACCCAGTGCTATGTGTATAGTAAGCACTCAACAAATTTTTGTTAGGAGACTTGCTTATTAGAAACTGGTTGAGGTTCATGCCCTTGCAATGACAAGTGAAGTGGGACTTTTATTGTCTTTTGTTTTGGAGTGCTTTTCAGCACAAAGGCAATCAAGTGCCTTTGAGTCTTGCCTTTGTTTCAATCAAGAGTCTTTGATGACCTGCTTAAGTCATGAGAAGGCTTAGGTCATGTGGGTTTGAGTCGCAGGGTTGTGATGCCCTCTGACCCTGAAGAAGTGTACATATATACTCTGAGGTTAGCATTTTCCTTGGGGCTCACTCACTGGAAGCGTGTGTGTGACTCGACCAGATGACACTCTGGGTAGCCAGGAAGGAGCCCCCAGCTTTGAAAAACCCAGATGTTGGTGCTTCTCTCTCTGGTGTCTGGGGCCACAGCCCCAGGGAGGGGCACCCAGCCCTGGACCGGGGCCCCTGGGGCGGAGTCTGAGACGCCCGGGGGTGTGACCTGCCTTCGTGGTACTGGAATGCCCCGGTAACTGCGTGGCTCGGCCCCCTGGGCGGCACTTGGGAGGGGCTCGGGCTTGGGTATATAGGGGCCGGACAGGAAGGGAGAGGGATGGAGCATAAAGGTGTGGAGTATAAAGGAGAACAGGTTGTAAGCAATAGAGTTTATCAGGATTAGAGCTGATTAGTGCCTCTGCCCCCTTGGTGTTCTCTGCCTTGTCTGTTTGATCCCACTTCCCCGATAACCACGCCGAGAGGGAAGTAGCGAGGAGCCCCGCCAAAGACCCGAGGACCGGTTGCTCTACCTGGCCAGGGGAGTATGGTAGGGTAGGGCTGTGATCCAAGCAAAGGCTCGGGGAGGGCAGAGCTAGCTTCCTTGCCCCGAGCACTCTGGTAACTATGTATTTAATGTCTTGGACAGACAGCTAAAAGCCTGTCTGCTGATTTCTGTTATTTTGCTCTGTTTATATAATTTCTGCTTGTAATTTCTGTTTGTGTTTTCTCTGAAGTTCAGGGTACTGACTTTTTCCCCTGAACTAAGTGAATGATATATGTATGTTTAATTAAAGTGAGATTGTAAACCCCTTAGATAAGCAGATTAAAGAATCTGCGTTAGTGGCCCTTCTGTGTGCTAGTGTTAATAGTCTTACGCAGCCACGGTAGTGGCGAGTAGCATTGTCGTGACAGCCCATTTCTTTTCTTCCTTGTTAGGTTGTTTTCTATTTCCCTTGATTATGCATGGTTTCTATGTATGAGTTCCCACATCACACACGCACGTACACACACACACACGCACATACACATACACACAAAGGTGTTACATCTAAGGATAGGGATAGAGTTTGGACTTGTGATTTCATGGGTATAGGAAATCCCTCTAGCAATGCAAGTTGGTGCCTTTTCTACGATTTGTAATCTTACAGAGCTACTGAGAGCACTTACAGGTTAAATGACTGGCCCAGGGTCACACAGCCAGACTGTGTCAGAGATGGGACCAGAACTCTGGTATTCCTGGTTTTACAGGCTAACTCTCTATATTGCACAGAAAAGTGGCACAGTGGATAGAATGCTGGACCCGGAATCAGGAAGACCTGACTCAGGCCTCAGACATTTACTAGCTATGTGACCCTGGGTAAATCATTTCACTTATATCTGCCTCAGTTTTCTTAACTGTACAATGAGGATAATAATAGTGCTTACTTTCCAGGGTTGTTGGTGAGGATCAAATGAAATAAATTTGTTAAACACCTAGCATGTGGTAGGCACTTAATAAATGCCTCTTGCCTTCCCATTCCCTTCCTGTGCTGCCTCTCGTTGCATTAAAATTGAATATAAATAAGAGCAGGTAATAGAGGCAACATGGAATGATGGGAAAACCATCAGAGTCAGGAAGACCTAAGTTAAAGGCCAGCCTTTGACAGTGGCACAGTCTTGTGAGTCAGGACAAGTCCCTTAACCTTTCTGAGCTCCAACTAAGTCTTTAAAATCATGAGTGGCAGAGCAGGCATCAGTCTGCCTTGGGTGTGTGTGTGTGTGTGTGGGTGGGTGGGTGGGTGTGTGTTTGCTAGAGTTCCTTTATAGCAGTGAAATTTTATGTCTAGATCAAAAAAATATATAAGTAAGCAAGCAACTCTGGTTGTCTTTAATATGGACCAGCAAAGTCAAGACCCTTGGAGTGACTTCCAAATGTTATTCTGATGTGCTGGGATGCATTTGAAAGTGATGAGCCATCCTGCTGGTGTATTTTGGGTCCAGGCTGATTGACAGGATTTGTTTTTTTGTTTTTCCTCATGGAGGAAGAGTATGGAACTTTCTCAGCTGAGGTTGGGTTCCTCTGGCTTCCACAAAGCACCTCAGCTCTTTTCAAGCATCATATTCTGCTCATACCTAGCTGAGCAGCTGTGGGCTATTGAGTTAATGTCTCCATTGAACTATGACTGTTCAGTCACCATGTACCAAAAAGGCCTACAAAAACTGATGAAGGAAAAGAACTGCTGCTCAGGTCAGGGGTCTACTTCCCAGAGCAAAATAGCTCAGTCTTTTATTCCCCCCACCTAAATACTCAGTAGCAGCTGCTTAGTCTCTGATCAGATGGGCCACAAAATTTTATTTTTTGCATAATAAGAACTCATGGCAACTCTGAAACTAGATACTCTTGACTTTCTCGATCTCCTTCCTCGCCTTTCTCCCACCCCAATTTAAATGACCAAATTTAAATGCTCATGCTGAGATCTTTGATAGTATCATTCCATTTACAAAGTCATTTGGCTACCTGAGAGGTTGACAAAACAGTGTTTAGAAGTGGAGTTAGGGCTGGGGAGAGCATTCCTTAGAAAAGGTAGAATTAGGAACTAGTCATAGAAGAAATAAAATAGAAATTCTCAAACTAGTGTGCCCCAAACAGAACTCATTATCTCACTCTGCCCCACTCCTTGCAAATTTTCCTGTTATATACATGGACATGACCATCTTCTGAGTCACGCAGGTCCACAACCTTGGCATCGTCCTCGACTCCTCATTCTCACTCACCCCACAGGTCCAATCAATTGCCAAGTTTTGTTATTTGTTCCGTTTCTTCACTCATATTGCTGTTGCAAGCTCTCATCACTTCGCCCCTGGACTATTGCAATAGCCTTTTGGTTGGTTTCCCTGCTTCAGCTCTCTCCCTACTCTACCCTCCACTTGGCTGCCAGTGATTTTCCTAAAGCATGGGTCTAACTATGTCACTCCACTACTTGATAAACCCTAGTGTCTTCCTATCACTTCCAGGATCAAATAAAAATCCTTTCCTTGGCATGTAAAATTCTTCACAACCCAACCCTTCCTACCTTTCTAGTCTTTTTTTAACATTTTACTCCCCTCTATACACTCTGTGATCAAGCCATACAAACTTTCTTGCCCTTCCCCAAATGTATCACTTTATCATCCCACTGTGCATTTTTCACATTCTCATGCATGAGATGTGCTTTCTCCTCATCCTTATCTTCTGGCTTCCCTGGCTTCCTTCAGTGCTCAACTTTATTCTTGCCTTCTACAGGAGTCTTTTTCTGCTAGTGCCTTCTCTTTAAGATAACCTTCTCTTTACTCTGTATATATGCTGGACATGCTTTTACTTGCATATTATATTCGCCATTAGAATGTGGTCTCTTTGAGAGCAGAGACCATGATCTGTCTTTTTTTCTATCTCTAGCCCTGAGCAAGTGACTAGCACAGTTTTGTTGTTGAGTTGTTTCAGTCATATTCTATTCTTCATGACCCCTTTGGGGTTTTCTTAGCAGAGATATTGGAATGCTTTACCATTTCCTCCTCCAGGTCATTTTACAAATGAGAGAAGTGAGGCAAGAAAGGTTAAGAGACTTGCCCAGGGTCACACTAGTGAGTGTCTGAGGCCTAATTTAAACTCAGGAATATGAGTCTTCCTGACTCTAGAACAGACACCCCATCTACTGCAACACCTAGCTGTCCTAACACATAGTAAATGCTTCATAAATCTGTGCTGACTGGCAGTTTAGGCATGGCTGAACATGGAAGAAAAAGGCTTAATTTGGTAAGGTTCTTTCTCTGAAAATCTCTTGGTTTTGCTTAGGTTTGGAGAGATGGAGCATGTTTAGTGAGAAGGATCATATATCCAGAGCTGGAAGGGACCTAAGAGGTCATTTAATCCAACTCCTTCATTTTACAGATGAGGAAACTGAGGCCCAGAGAAGTTAAGCTACTTGTCTAAAGCTCTACATGGAATAAATGATGGGCGGGATTTAAATCTCAGTCCTCTACTTCCAAGTCCAATGTTCTTTTCTCTATGCTGCCTTCCCCATCATTATAATTTGTATTGTATTTTATAATTGCAAAGTGTTTTCATAAACATTATTTCACTGGGCCCTCACATTATGTATTTAAGGTCAGAATTTCCCTGTCTCTTCAGCCTGTGGTTGGGAAGTTCATCAGGGTTTGCTGAAATGCATTGTGGTTTTAGTAGAACCCTGGTCAAAAACAAGTATGTAGTCTAGTCTCTCTCCAGGAGAGGGAGCACATGTTAATGCAATTTCTTCAGTGGCACCTGCTGCTTCTCTCCCAATGCATGAGTATGAATAAATAAATAAAACAAAGGATTGAGTTAGTTAAAATGGTGTAAAACAAATCCCCCAATCAATATCTCCTAAATGGAGATAAAGAAAGCCGTTTGTTTCACACGTGTAGTTATTTACCAAGGAGTAGCCAGAAGGCTCCAGAAACATCTTTTAAAAAAATTTAAAGCAATTATTCATTACTTAAACCACAGAAATACAGGCATATGATAATTTTGGCATTGTCCCTGCAGGGTTAGCTCTGTGATGAGAGATGGGGGAGTGGGGGAGAAGAGGGAGAGAGGGAGAAGCTCATTACATGCAGAAGGTTGGTTCTGTTTTGTTTATAGCATTTGTGGAATTTTCATTTCTTTAAAAAAAACTCTTCTTCTAGAGTAAAAGGGCCCCATATGAAGTCAGATGGGAATGTAGCTTTTAATTCATTCCTCAGCCCTTCCTCTCCCTCCCTATTCAATTCGTAAGGACTCAGAAATAAACAAACCTCTGGCAGAGGATTTCATCTCCCCTGTTCCTTCCTCAGGCAACATAAATCAGTTTGACTTCCTCCTTTAACTAAATCATAGCATATAACAACAGCAATACAAATAATAGTAGCATAAGTAAAATCAGTGGACTACATTTCAATATTGGCCTCCTCACAAAGACCCTTGACAGGTAGGTAGAGCAAGAATTACCTCCATTTTATATGTGAGGAAACTGAGGATAGGGTCATGGAGCCAGGAAATATTGCTGTTAAGAGTTCATTCTTACTCCAAGTGCCCTGCGTTTTTAATATAGAAGCACTTAAACACAGCCTAAACATGGCCAGGGTAAAATCTGGTACCTCAAACATTTATGATGCTCCTGTTCTACGAGCAACCCCCTGGGCTGGGTGCTAAGGACGTTTCTATAGTTGAGGGGCTCCATGATTTCTTCAGTGTGGAGGAGCTACTGTGGTGGCCTCTAAGTGGCAGGAGAAGAAGCTCAGTTTTTAAGGGAAGGAAAGACTTTAGGAAATGGTATCGAAACTCTTTATGTGCTCCAGCATCTTGGTCTCTGGGAGTATACATCTCTCAAGGACATTTGTAAGTCTTGTAAACTCAACATAATTGTCTCTATTATCAGTGACTGATTTGTGTTCTTTAGAATGTGAGCTCCCTGAAGGAAGGGACTCTCACTTTTAGAGTTGCCCTCACAGTGCCTGGAGCAATGTAGGTGGTTAATAAATGTTCATTCATTTATTGATTGGCAGGTTTTGCCCAATAACTCACATTCATGCAGAGGTTTTGCCTTTGAAAACAGAGATGCTTATCTCTTAAACATTCAAATTTCTTCTGTCTGGAGGGATAGTGCTATTATGACTCTAAACTTCTCTGTGCTTCCTCCTGGGCTTCTGGCTGTCTTTTAAACTTATTGGAGGTATCAGGGAAAAATCCTGTTGTGCTCCTGGAGTATGTGGCCAGGACTGACTGCTTACTTTAGTGTGGTCAAACCAAGGTGTCGTTACTGTTGTTAGTCTGATCAAACCAAGTTGTTATTGTTGTTGTTCAGTTGTATCTTCATGTCTGACCCTTTCTGATTCCATGGACCATATCACACAAATACCATCTGTGGGGTTTTCTTGGCAAAGATACTGGAATGGTTCGCATTTCCTTCAACTCGTTTTACAGAGGAAGAAGCTGAGGCAAACAGGGTTAGTGACTTACACAACTAGTAAGTATCTGAGGCTGGATCTGAACTCTAGTCTTCTTGACTCCAAACTCAGTGCTCTATCCGCTGTGTCACTCAGATGCCCATAGGAGCTCATAAGAGGTACTTAATAGTGGTTGCTGAAAAATGAAATGTGTGAATAAGCATTAATTTTCATTTGTTAAATATCTAGTGGCTGTGTAGAGGATTGTCTTTGTAGTTTTGAGGCTCAAGCTGAAGTTTATTTTCTTACCTAGTCAAAACTGCTTTTGGGTTTTTGGGAGGTTTTGGGGGGTCTTTTTGGAGAAGGATTCTGTTCTCCCTGTGCAGGTAGATGAAGGGGAATTTAATGTTTCCTATACGACATTCCATCCTCTACTTTAAGTGCTTCACATAGGCAATGTTCCCTGCCTGAAGTGCCTTCTTCTTTCATCTACAATTATTGGATGCTGGCTGCCTTCAAGAATCAGCTGTAATGTCACCTCCTACAAGAAGTCTTTCTTGATTCCCACATTTTTAGCATTTCCTCCATATGCCATGCTTCTGCACCAAAATTACTTGGATTTATTCTGTATATATTTTGCATTTACTTCTCTGCGTATGTTCAGACACTAGCTCTGTAACCCTGGGTAAGTCACTTAACCCTGTTTGCCTCAATTTCCTCATCTGTAAAATGAGCTGGAGAAGGAAAGGGCAAACTACTCTAGCAGCTTTGCCAAGAAAACCCCAGATGAGATAATGAAGAGTCAGACACAACTGAAATGACCGAACAACAAGTATGTGCTGTCCTTCCAGTAAAATATAAATTGAAGGCAGAGGCAGTTTTATTTATGTCTCTGTATCCATAGCATTTGGCACAGTGGCTGGCATAAAGCACTCACTTCCTCAATGCCTATTGGATCTAATTGAACTGACCTGAACAGAACAATACTTGTAGAAAGTGTAGATAAAGTTCTATAAACTGAAAAAAAGAGCCTTCTTAAACTCCCCAATCGTTTCCTTTCTAACCATGGAAATAAATAATTTAGGAAAAGAAGATTTCTCAATCATCCTCTCTGAGAGGTTTCTCAGTGCCATTTGGGAGTTTGCACCATGTTTCAGGAGCAAGAAGGTCTGAAAAAAAGGCTAGACCACAACCCATCTGCCACAAGTGATTTTCACTCCAGTGCTTCTTGTCATTTGCATCCCATTTAGAGTCTTGTTTATTCTGAGGCTTCACTAACTCATTAGCTATGTCTATAGATGAGTCTGTATGTGCGTGTGTGTTTGTGTGTACCACTGTATGGCAGATATCGTATTAGAAAGAGGCACATTTCACAAGGATGCTCTTTAGGTTTAGGGATAGTATGTGAAATTTCCTATTGCACTGAGTGCTAGGGCAGGAAATAACCCCAGCAGTACTGTCTGTCATTTATGGTAGGAAAGTCTAGTTGAATCCCATGTTTCTCTAATTCTAAATTTGGTGCAAGATTCCTGAGCCCTTTCCTTCATAATCACTCACCTCTTCCCTTATACATGGGTCTTATGCATGAGTGACCAATTAAAGATTGTTGGGTAAGGGGGGAAGAAGAAACAAAGGTCTGATTAACCAGCCCTATAGTAACCAACACTTGGAATTTGAAGTGATTTTTAGGAAGGAGAGCTATCCATTGTGTTTTATTCTATGCCTATCCTTATAGCTGAATATTAATTATTAATATTAAGCAGGCAAGAGAGAGAGAGACAGAGACACACAGAGAGACTGAGAGACACAGAGAGGGAGAGAGAGAAAGAGACAGAGAGAGACAGAGACAAAGACAGAGACAGAGACGGACAGACAGATAGATAGACAGAGACAGAGAGAGAGAGCTGAGAGGTCCTCCCTGAGTTCAGAGTTACTAATTCCAGGATGCTTAGCACACAGGGTACAATTACTCACGGAGAATTTCCTTTCAAGAGCTAAACAAAATAAATGTCTGAATTGTTGGAAATATGTTGCCACTCAAAAGATGGGTGGTTGAGAAAAGAACTACTCATAAGCCCTCTTTCCTCCCTGGATGCAGAGTACATTAGATGGTTTTTAATAAGTGTTAGGTACAATTTATTCGACTTACTGGATGAGTGAATTTTCAGCATGCACTACAGGACCAATTTAGTTCTATTGGCCTTTGCAAGGCTCTATACACTAACTGAAAACTCACAACCATATTCAGGACCTACCTTATTCTTTGTTCCATTCTATCATCTTTGTCCCAGTTAGTATCCAACCAGATTCCTTCATACCTACAAGAATAATCTTAGAACCAAATTCCCTTGCAAAAGCAGAATTTGTATGCTGTCATTGCATAATGTTTATGAATGTGATATATTTAGGTATCATGTTTAGGTTCACTTAAGATTAAACTTCCTTGCAAACATGAAGTTCTCCTCCAACCGAGGCAATACAGTTAGGTGGAAAGAGTGTTGAATTTGGAGTCAGAGGACCTGACCCCAAATCTGAGCTCTGCCAGTTACTAGATGGGTATTCTTAAATGAGTCATGTCACTTCTCTTGGTCTCATTTCCCTTATCTGTAAAATAAGAGGGCTGGACTCATGAATTCCAATGTCCCTTTCAACTTTAGGATTATGATCTTATGACGCATTTAGTATTAAGTACTTATCTATTGGTTTTATTAATTATACTTGCCACTGAAAATTCCTTTGTACCCAGTGGGGCCCTTGTCTTAGTCCTATCTTCAATACCCTCCTCTCTATTTCTTAGATTGGGAACGTGAACTTTCACCAAGAGGAGAGGGCTAGTTCTTCTGATGCCTGAGAGTAAATCTGATTCAGAAATACTATGTCGTGTCTTTTTATTCCTCATTGAACAAACCAGAATTGATACTTTCAGTGTTCCCTCTACTTGCTACATTCCTCCACATGAAGAAAAGTTACTTTTGCCAGGAAAACTTGGTCCATGATACAACATAACCAAATAATGCATCTTCAACCACTGAAATGAATGCTTTCTACAAGTAACAGGGCATAGGGGACAACTCCATAGTCTCCAACCTAATTTATAGGTTACTTCTCAAACTGTTATTTAACTCATTGCCTCTTCTTAATCTGATCATCTTGTGTTCCATGGCAATCCAGGATTGTTTTTCAATATTTGCTCATTAATTATTAAAATTTGTATATCTCTCAATCCACTTATCTCAGGTTCACTTTCTCTTTTCATCTAATGTGTATTTAACAGACTGAAGAAACTTCCTTTCGCTGGTTGTTCATTTCTCTCTATACATCAAAACCTCTAATCTTTGAGGATGAATTATATATCAAAGTAACTGAATATACAATGTATTTATAATAAAATCAATAATAGAGACATTAAATAATTATTTACAATGGTTTAGCTGTAAGAAATATCATAGCCAGAGTCACTTCAAACCATCCTTAGAATTATAGATGACCACTTCTGAAAACACAGCCCCATACAATTTAGTTTATTCAAAGTAACAAATAAAGTTTCTCACCAAAAATCTTCCTCATTTTCTTCAAAATATAAAGGTTACAGTAGTTTTATAAAGAAAGGATATCCCTTCATCCTCTTTCTCTGCTTTCTTTAGCTTATTTCCATCCAGGACAGGAAAACAATCCCTTCAATATTTTTCAAGCTCTTACTTTTAACTGTCTCAAAATTCTTATCTAACAAATTCACTTTATAAGATTTTTTTCTAAAATAACATTTATATAAGTTGTCTCACAAAAGCCATTTTCCTCTTTCTCTTTCTCTGCGTCTTCTTCACAAATTCCTCATACACGATGCATAGATCAGAGTTAAATTCACACTTTGCCTAACTCCACAGGGAATGAGTTAAAACAAAACAAACAAACAACAACAAAAAACTATTACTCCCCAAACTTCCCTGCTTGTTAAAGATATGATAACAGGTTCTATAGCCTCTGCAGGAGAGTCCTTTGAAAAAAAATAATAAATGTAGTAACAAAAACATGTGTGTCCAAGTGTATTTATTCATTCATTTTTTATTGAAGAGGAGTGGCCTGTTCCCTGAAGAACATTCCTGATATTGTTTGGTACTCAGAGCTTTCTCATTTAATAGTTAGCCAGGAATGCAATAAACAGCAATGGATTCCATTTCCATCACCTCTTCTGTCTCAGGTAGTAAGAATGAAACATTTAGAATCTTCCATTAGAGCCATCTTGTGACTTAAGCTGCCCCACTGTCAGAATTCACAACCACAATGACCCTGAATGTACAGAAAGAAGAGGATTTGTGGAATTGCAGGGTATTAACATAATAATGAAAGAGCATTTGCTTGTTTCCAATGCTAAATATGGTCCAGGGAAATCTGGCCAGGATGATGAAAGCATTTTATTGACTGAGCTCTTTATAATCCTTTGGTGTATTTTCCTTTTCTCTAGCTTGGTGATTTGCTCAGAAAAACAGAGTCCATGTTGTAGCTACCAAGACTGGCATAACCTTGTCTGGGTTAAAAAATCTATTTGCTTGTAAGGGATTATTTCTGTATCTCTGTATTGTGTTTGTATATTTGTATAGGAAGTTTTATAGTAGGAATTGAATGTTCTTTGTCTCTAACCATAAAGGCCCTTGAGTCCAGTGCGCACTGGTGAAGAAACTAAGGCTGAGAGAGGGTGAATGACTTGCTGAGTGCCATATACCTAAAAAGAATATGAAGCAGAATTCAAACTCAGGTCTTTCTGGCACGAAATCTGACACTATATCCATTGTGTCACAAAGCTGTAGATCTCTCTTACAGCTGTAGAGACTGTTACTGTCTTTTTTAACAAGCAAGAAAGTTTTGAGTACAATAATTTTTTCCCACATTGGGCTCTCGGGGCCAGTAGTTTTATTTTTTGTTAATTTGAAAATATTACATTTTATTGATAATATTTCAATTTTCAAATTGCCTACATTTCCCCTTTTATTTTCTTCTCCTCCTCTCAGAGTCATCTGTTATATATTTTGAAAGGAGAAAAGATAAAAATTCAACAAAACAAATCAACATAGGAAAAAAACAATTATGTAAAAAGAAACTTTAACTTCCTATCCTGTCCTGTCTTCATTCTGTTTTCCCCAATGAAGCATAAAATCTTATCCAGGGTCCATTTTTTGATCTATAATTGGCTTAAAATCCTTATTTTTGATAGGAAGAAACTCTGAGCTTATTAAATTAAAAAATGTAGAGTCATGGAGACTGTCAGTACTAGAAGGGGAGCTGAAAAGCAATCTCATACAAACTCTTCAATTTATAAAGAATGAAAATGAGAGGCTTACTCATGATAAGAACTATAGCTGAGGCCACTCCTGTCTGTCTGTCTCTCTCAATTCATATATATATGTATATATATATATATATATGTATATATATATACATATATATGCGTGTGTGTGTATGTGTACGTGTATATGTATATGTATATATATGTATATGTTTGTATGCAGATATATATATATATACATATCTGTGTATACATACATACATACATATGTACACACACATTAGAAGAGCCCTGGAATAAAGAATAGTCTGCTAACAATAGGGGAAAGTTTCAGAGGACAGAATAGAAAGGAAGACCAGGAATAGGGCCTGGGGAGTCCTAGGATTGAGTTGTAAAGGAATGTGGGTTTGAAAAAAAAGGAACGTGGAAAAAGGATTTCCCACCTAATCAGAAAACTGAGAGGCACAGATCAGAGGAGCAGGAGGTAGGAATTTGTTTGCATTGGTGTGCAAGGGATGCCAAATATAAACAACTAAATTAGTTATGAGGTACTAATTAGAATATTTGCAAATGAATCTAATGTTTGAGAAACACAAAGATACAAGCTTTTGAGACAAGAACTCACTATTTGACAAAAATTGTTGGGAAAACTGGAAAGCAGTTTGGCAGAAACTAGGTATAGCCCAACATCTCACATTACACCAAGATAAGGTCAAAATATACATGATTCGGGCATAAAGGGTGATATCATAAGCAAATTAGGGGAACATGGAATAGTTTTCCTGTCAGGTCTATGGATAAGAGAAAATTTATATCCAAGCAAGTGATAGCATTATAGGATATAAAATGGATAATTTTTATTATGTTCGATTTTTAAAAAGTTTTGCACAGACAAAACCAATTCACCAAGTAGAAGGAAAGGAGGAAGCTGGGGGAAAAATTTATAGTAAATTTCTTTGATAAAGACCTCATTTTTTAATTATACAGAGAACGTAGCCAAATTTAAAAGAATATGAGTCATTCCCCAATCGATAAGTGGTCAAAGGATATGAACGGGCAATTTTCAGAAGAAGAAATCAAAGCCACATATAGTGATATGAAAAAAATGCTCTAAAGCACTACTGATTAGAGAAATGCAAATTAAAACAACTCTGAGGTATCACCTCACACCTATCAGATTGGCTAATATAACAGAAAAGGAAAATGCCATGTTGGAGAGGATGCGGAAAAATTGAGACACTAATATACGCTGTTGGTGGAGTTATGAACTGATCCAACCATTCTAGAGCACACCTTCGAACTTTGCCCAAAGGTATATAAAACTGTGTATACCCTTTGACCCAGTAATACTGATACTAGACCTGTGACCCAAAGAAATCAAAGGAAATGGGAAAGGATCTATGTATACAAAAGTATTTACAGTAGTTCTTTTTTGTTGTTGCAAAGAATTGGAAATGTAGGGGATGCCCATTAATTATGGAATGGGTGAATAAATGATGAGCAGGATGGGTTCAGAAAAAGCCTGATGTAAGAACTGATGCAAAGTGAAGTGATTAGAACTAGGGGAACAATGTACATAGTAACAGCAATATTGTATGATGGGCAACCGTGAATGACAGCTATTCTCATCAATACAATGATCCAAGATAATTCCAAAGAGCTTTAATGAAAAATACTACCTACCTCCAGAGAAAGAACTAATGGAGCCTGAATGCAGGTTAAAGTGTACTTTTTAAAAGTGTATATTTGAGGGAGGCAGTCCTGTGTTTTCTTCTATAACATGGCTAACATAGAAATATGTTTTATGTGAATGCTTATCTTTTCAAGGAGCGAGGTGGGAGGAGAGGAGGCAGTGAGGGAGAGAACTTGGATCTCAAAATTTAAGTTTTAAAAATTGTTTTTGCATTTAATTTAGAAAAAAAAATAATAAAAAAGAATATGTGCAAGTGCCTCAATGGAGGCACAATTAAAAATGAAGGTAGGGGACATATTTATTTGGCTGGAAACCTCTCAACTGTTATAATCCTTGCCGAACATTTAATGAGTGATTGCTTACTTATAGTGCACCAAGTTTAGGACTAAAGAGATCAAGACTATGAGACACAGATCTTGCTCTCAGATAGTTTATAGATAGTGGGGGGGGGACTAGTGAATGCCATTGTATACTGCCTTTGTCATTGGTCCCTGAATTAATTCTGTGTTGATCCTGAGGGTGCCACATGGTGAGGGATGTCAGACCAGGTGGCATGATAGTGGAATTCCTCACTTGTGGATAGGTAGCCCTTAGAGAGGTTTGTGACAGCCATGGAACCTTAAAAGGTGGCAGGCAGTTCTTTGTCAGGAATAAGAGTGGAACCCCTTCGAGAGGTCCAGGTCTCCACCAGGAAGTGGAAATACATGTCTCTCTTGACAAAACAAATTAGGGACAAACCCCTGATTGTCTTGTGCTGGTTCCAGTGCCATCTGTTACACAGTGGCAGAGCTTTGACTTAACTCCCAGTTTCTTGATTTTCTAATGTTTTCAAGACTGAATCATAATGATATTTTAGAGAAATTAAATCTTCTAGATAATTGGAAATTAATCTTTATTTTATCAACTTTTGTTACTGAAAATATTTCTAACTTGAAATAACATGGTAAAAATGGAAAGACCACTGGACTAAGAGATAGACTTGAGTTTCTAGTCCTAGCTTTGCCACTAATTTGTTATATGATCGTAGAGAAGTTATTACTATTTTTATTCCAGACACACACACGCGCACACACGCACGCACACACACACACACACACGCACACACACACACACCTTATACAGGCAATGGGGAAGTACTAATCTTAGAGTCAGGAAGATTTAGATTTAAATTCCACATCCAACATTTACTAAGTGGGTGCCCATGTACAAGTTATGTAACTTCTCTCACATTTCCCCAGGCTATAACTTGTGGTTTTCACATGGATGAAGTAACAGATTCTTGATGTCCATTACTGTATGTATGTTTCTTATCACCAGTGTTATATTTTAATTTCTTTAAGGCTTGGAACTATCTCAGTAATCTTTGGAAGTTGCATATGGTATATTGTACATAGTAGGCACGCAGTAAATATTTATTGAATGGATGAAAGTCCCTAGACTCTGATTTTCTTGACTTTTCAGTGATAAACATTTAAGCTAGCAAACTGCTAAGTTCTCAGATCTGCCAATAAGAAGGAAAGTCTAGGACTCTAGAGGTGAGCAAAATCTGATGAATATTTAAGAAATTAAGCTCTACATACTGTTGAATAACCTTAATTTATACTTTTCAGTGGACTCCAAGCTAAATATAAGCTAGCGGTATTCCATGGAACCCAGAAAAGCTAAGGGAAATGCAGACTTAATTGCGAAATATAGTGTCTTGAACATGGGAATTGATAGTTCTGATGTATACTCACAGTAAGCATCTGGAATACTGTGTTCATTTCCGGTTACCATATTTTAGGAAGGGCATTGACAAGCTAGAGCACGTTCAGGAGAAATCAACACAGATGGTGAGAGGCATTTGAGATCATTCTTTATGAGGATCAGGATGTCAGGGAACTAAGAATTTTTAAGCTGGTCAAGAGAAGATTTGGGGGGGGGGGAGAAAATTCTCTTCATGTATATATTACATTTTTTAATTGATATTAATGATGTCGGACTATAATTTTCCTTCCATGTTTTATCTTTCCTTGGTTTAGGTATTAGAACGATATCTGTTTCATAAAAGGCTGCTGGTAGGGTTCCTATATGTAATGTATAATAATATATTATGATTATATAATTATAATTATTGTTATATATAATATGTACTATTATATATAATATAATGTATAATATAATCGTATATAAATTATATTAAAATTAATTACAATTAATAAATTAACCAATCAATATTAATAAATAAAATAAATAAATAATAAATTGTAATTCCCACAATTCCAAGAAGACTTGGAATCTTCCTCAAACCCTAATTCCTCCACTTTGGTAATTACTTTGCAGCTAGTTCTATGTACTTTTTTGAGTTTGGGTTATTTAATATCTGTATTTGGTCTTCTGCCAGTTTGAGTAGTTTACATTTTTTAAGGTATTCCTCTTTTATATTCTCCATTTTGTTAGCATATAACTGTGTATATTGGTTCTGATTATTCTTTTTTATTTCTTCTGTTTTGTTATGACTTCTCCTTGCTCATTTCCTATCTTGTTGATTTCATTTTCTGTCATATTCTTTTTAATCAGAGTAGGTAAAGGTTCATCAACTATATTAGTCTTTTCAAAGACCCAACTTTTAGCTTTCTTTTTCCATGTAATAGAGTTTAAAATTTCCAGTTTATCTATTTCCCCTCTAAGTTTTCATGTCTCCTCTTTTGTGCTTATTTTAGGTTTGGTTATTTGTTGACTTTCTAATTTTTTTTTAAATACATGGTCAGGTTTTTAATGCTCATTTCTTTCGGTTTTGTTAATGTATGTTTATAGGAATATAATTTTTCCTTTGATAACTACTCTGGGTGTATTGCAAAAAAATTTGACATAACATTTTATCACTATCATTTTCTTTCACAAAATTACTATTTGTTTCTATGATTTCTACTCTGATGCACTTGTTATTTAACATTCCATTGTTAAGTTTCCATTTGGGTCTTTTGTTTGTTGTTTTAGAATTGATTACTAATTTTATTGTGTTATAGCTTTTGAAGGATATATGTAATGGATGCCTTTTTACATTTGTTTGCAATATCTCTCAGCCCTAATACATGATAAATTTTTTGTAAAGGTTTTATGTGGAGCTGAAAAATATATATATATATATGTGTGTATATATATATATTCTTTAGTCCCATTTAGAAAATGTCTTTTATTTCTTGTATCTCTAGCATTTTGCTTATTTCTGTATTTTTCCTTTTGTTTATCTTTCTGTTAGACTTATCTAAAACTAAGGGAAATTAAAATGTCACTATTGTGTTTTTTCCCATATCTTCTTCTGGCTGAATTAATATTTTCTTTGTGAATTGCAAGTGGTTTGTGGCCTATGGTTCTTTTCAATGCAATGCTGTTTGCTTTTTTTAATCCCCTTTTAATGTTTTGAATTTATTTTTTGCTTTATCCAATAGCATGATTGCAATTTCTGTTTTCTTTTTGTGTTCACTTGATGCAGTCAATTTTTCCATCTCCTCATTTTTATTCTGTATATGTCTTTGTTTTTAAAATGTGTTTCTTGTTACTGATAGTTTGTGGGATTTTGTTTTTTTATTCAGTCTTGGCACTTTTAATTTTATTTGATTGTTTAATTCATTCTCATTTAAAGTTTTGATAGGTTTGTATCTTAATATACTTGTCTCTATTTTTTTTCAAATTAAGATTTTTCCCTCTTCTTCTGTAAATACAGTAAAATGTTTCTTCCATTATTTTACCTGACTCTAGTTTAAGGTAATCCTATTTCTATGCTCAATTGCCTCTCTCTCCCCTTTGTTATCTCTTTTCCTAATTTTCGCATTTTGCTTATGGCTATTTTTTCTTTTTTGATTATATCTAATTATTTAATTCCTCCCTTCTCTTTTTGCTCTCAGTTAAGTAATCAAATAGAATTCCTTCCTTTCCTCTTCTTAAATTTCATTTGTTTGTTAGTTTTCAAAAAATTTGGCATTCTTTTCTAAAAAGGATTTCTTTCCATCATTCTCTTCATCATTTATCTTTCCTTTCTGTATGCTCTAGATTGTTATTCTTTGATTCATGGCCCTCATACTTATTTAATTCGTTTCCAATTCTCTGTATTCCTCATGGGCTCAAAACATTTAAGGTATCTTAAATCTTTTTCTTCACTCTTCACCACTTCCTGCAGGTGATAGGGACACTGTTGCCCTATTGTAGGTATCTTCCTATATTCCTGATTGTGTAATTCATTATTGACCTTTTGCTTCCCCTTAGTCATTGTTTTCCCATTTGCCTCAAAATCTCTTCTCTGAATCTATGTGTTCCATTCTTTTGGGCGGCAGTTGCCCCTTGGTCACTTACAGTTATTTCAGGACCTCTTCATCCTCTTCTCCTCAGGCAAGATGAATGGTTTCTCTAAGCACCAAATCTCTGCAGATAATAACTATTATAAAGTATTTATTACCCCTTTATAGACTATCTCTTTTCCTCCATAGGAGCATTCATTGGTCATGGCCCCTCCCACCATTAAAACCAAGTGTAACAACAATGCTACTTGCCACTACTATGGCTGTGTAAGGCCGATAACACCAGCACACATGAGGGCTACTAGCACAGGTTCTTTGATCTGCTTTTCTAAGGAAAGCAACTTTAAGGGGTTAACACTCTTACTTTAATTAAACATACACATATCGTTCACTTAGTTTGGGGCAAAAAGTCAGCACCCTGAACTTCAGAGAAAACACAAACAGAAATTACAAGCAGAAATTATATAGATAGAGCAAAATGACACAAATCAACCAACATGCTTCTAGCCATCTGACCAAGACATTACATACATAGTTACCAGAGAGAGAAGCACCAATATCTGGGTTTTTCAAAGCTGAGGCAAGGGCTCCTTAA
>CM053626.1:196289258-196340272 GCA_028646595.1 Phalanger gymnotis | reverse complement strand
ATAGATATAGATATAGATATAGATATAGATATAGATATAGATATAGATATAGATATAGATATAGATATAGATATAGATATAGATATAGATATAGATATAGATATGCCCTTTTTCAGGGCCCGAGGGCTTCACACCTCTTGTGACCTAATTAGCAAAAAGGTGTGGGCCTTCTTACAAACAAAGGTAAGACTCAATAAAAGGCCCTTGATTGCCTTAGTGCTGAGAAGCACTCCAAAACAAAAGACAACAAAATGTCTCACTTTGCTTGCCATTAAACCAAGTCTCCATCTTTGTTTCCTTCCTTTTCAATCTCTCCACTTGCCTCCTTGCCCATTTTCCTATAGGCTCTCTTCTTCTTGAGAGACTACATGAGTTAGTTTCTCTTAATTGTTAGTCTCTGGTTAGATTAGGGTATATCACATCTTTCCCTCTAGCTTCTTCCTGCCCTTGCCCATTTCATGTGCCCTCCTATTCTGCAATTTATTTTTTTTAAACATGTTGATTCACCAGTAGATGGAGTGTTGTGAGGTTTAGTCCATGATGTTTCAGTCCTATTTCTCCACCATCATTTCTATCTGCTTTGATTTTTGTCTCCACATGTACATCTAGAATGAAATCTCTTAATGGTCTATTTGTTCTGTTGGTGGTGGTGTTGTCATTGCCACAGTCATTGTTGTTGTCCTTGTCCTTGGTTGCTGTATTTATTTACCCTTCTTGTATTTCTGTTGTCTGAGGTATTAGAGAAGCAAATAATTCCTTCTTGTCTGATTTTCTTTCTA
Organism: Phalanger gymnotis; assembly: GCA_028646595.1. NCBI lineage: Eukaryota > Metazoa > Chordata > Mammalia > Diprotodontia > Phalangeridae > Phalanger > Phalanger gymnotis. The sequence continues at coordinate 196,339,493 of CM053626.1, read as the reverse complement.
GGAATGTTTTGGATGCTTCTTTTTTTTTCTTGAATGTCCAAATATTTTCATTTATGGTTAGGGTCAGATTTGCAGAGTATGTCACCTTGGGCTACATGTTGAGTTTTTTTGCTTTGTGAAACATATTATACTATTCCCTCTTGTGGTTTATGGCAGGAAAAGAACAGTCTTGTGTTATTTGAATTTCCTTCCTTTTTATATTTGAAGCCTTTCTCATGGTCATTTGCAAAATTTGTCATATGTTAGTGGAATTAATGAATTTAACCATTATTTGTTTTGGAGTTTGAAGCATTAGTTTCTGACTTTTTCTTTTTTTTTCTTTCTGACGATGATCTTTGGATTATTGTGATCAGCACTTTGTCTTCTGTGTTCAGAAATTCTGGGCAGTTTTTTGGTATTATTTCTTGCATTACAGTGTTCAGGTTTCTTGATATGTCATGTTCTCTGGTAGCCCTATAATCCTCAAGTTGTCTTTATAAAGCTGTTTTTAAAATTATTATGTTTTGCTTGCATGAAGATCATGCTTTTTAGAAATGTTATTGTATTTTGTTTTTCTTCTTCCATGTGTTTGCATTCCCAATCAAATATCCTCTGTGCTGTTTCTTTGGTGAGACTTGCCATTGTATATTCAAATACTTCTATTATATCAATTATTTCCGTTATGAAGGTCATAAATTCTGCTTTCACAATGTATATTTCTCTTTAAAGCCATTCAGCAACATCCTGCTGTGGTTCCATACTCTCTGGGGAATCCATAGGATTCTCTGTCTCATCAGGTACTGATTCATTTTCTTTTGTCTTGAAATACTTATTCATAGTTGCCTGAACCCTGTTCTCTGATCTGGAGGCCATTTTCCTTTCTGTTAGTAACGTCTTGCCTGATGATTCATCTGCTTATACTAAAAATCTTTCATTGAATTTTCTTCCTGCTGAGGTCTTTGATGATTTCAATCTTGTTTTTTCTTTATTTTCCCCTGTTACTCACTTTCTGACTCTCATTTCTTTGATGGCAGTTTCTTTGGGGGTTAGATCTCAAAGCCATCTTAGCTTGTTCTCATGCTGAGCAATTCATAGGTCACCAGCTTCTCTCTCTTCTTCAAGTGACTTCTAGGGAGGCAGAACTGGCCCCGGATGAATACAGGATTCTTTGTCTCAGGCTTAGTGGAGTGCCACACACCCACAGACGTGAATGACCTTTGCCAAATCCTTCTTTTCCTCAGGTCTCTGGCCAAGCTCTTTTTAGCCCAGAGCCCTGTTGCTCCTTGCTTCCACGTGTTCCTCACTGCTCTCACAGCTTGAGCAAATTTCTGCTATTTGGATCTCCACAGCCATGGAAAGGGTATGAGGTTGGGGCATAAAGTTGAGCTAGGTTGTATGTACTTAGGTCAGCTTAAGCAACCCTTCCAGGAGAATGGTAAGGAAGTGGGGATGTGTAGTGACTGAGTTAGGGGTTAAATACTATTTTTCTATGCCATTAGTTTACTGAATACTTACCTTCTTTTTCCGTAACTGTAGACATGGCTGAAATAGCTTCATCTCTGGAGAATAATTTGTATTTTAGAGAGGTTTGAGTGGTCATGAGAATTGGAGAAAATATCTAGTAGTCCTTCATCTTGTTGATCAGGCAATCTAGGAGTCTTTCTCATCACATATTTAAAAAGCTGTCATATGGAAGGAAGATTAGAATTGCTCCGTTGGGTCTCAGGAGGTGGAATCAGAACCAATGGGTGAAAGTTTCAGAGATGTCTAGCCTTAATGTGAAGAAAAAAACACCTTCCTAACAAATAAATAAATATTTGTGAAATTGAGTTGAATAATTAGAGATGCTCCAAATTATAATGAGCTATCTTGGTCTGGGTACATGCCAGCAAATTCCCCTTCACTGGACATTTTCCAGTAGAGTTGAGTATACTTGTACATTGTAGAGGAGATTCCTATTCAGCTATTGGTTATCTAGGTGATCTCTAAATCTTATTCATCCCTCCTGCCCAAGTCAGAGAGTTCTATTGTTGCTTTCCACCTCAATTATTTAGTAAATGAATGAATGAATGTCTTTTGTATCTTTCTGTAAAATATTCAGATGCAATGGGATATATCTGTCTGAACAGATCCATACACAGTCACTATTACCCAGATAATTAAAGTTTTTAAAACCATATTCTGGCTTTAACTATCCATATCTCTGAGGAAAAAAATGTCCTCTTAATGCTCGAATTATTTGTTTGGCACATATAAACAACTCAGATATTCTGATTATTTCCCAGCCATCTCTAGTTGTTCTGTGAAAAGGAGTCAAGCAAAGATACATACTGGGAAATTTCATTGAGCTTCTGGTATATGAAAAAATGCATAAGCACATGTCTTCTGCCCTAGCCTTTTCCTAGGAGGCTGTGATGCTTTAGGTATTTTTATATCTTACCATCGCCCTATTTAACATTGATGGGCCGTTTTGACTGGCAATTTCTCTGAAACTCTATTGGGTGCTGGGAAAAATGAGCAGTCTGAATTTTTACAGGAAAGAGTAAATAGGTTTTCCCATATGTGGTCTGATGAGTCATAGGCTTCCTTCTGCTGCTCTCTGTCTTTTTCAGGCTCAGTATGTGTATGCTTCAGCCAGTCCACCTTGTATTCAGCAAATGTCATAAGCTATTCATTAGGGTTCCTTTTTCTCAACCTGTGACAGGCAGGGTTGTCCTTTTGTCTACTGAGGGCTGACTGAGCAAGGAGAGTTGAAGGAGCAAGCGTCTTTGACCCTTTCACCAACCACATCTTTAAAATTCCCAGCAGATCCAAATGAAATTCTGCCATGTCCCCAGTTACCTTTTTAAGTAGAAAATAGGATCATAAGATATATGATTGGAAGAAGACTTTAGAGATAATACAGTACAATCTCATTTTATTGAGCTAGAAACCAGACCAAGAGAGATCAAGTTACTTGTTGACTGCAAGCTTTGCATTTTGTCAGCTAATGACTAGCAGACTCTCACCATCCATTGTTCTTCCTATCCTTAATTACTGTCTGCTTACACTATCCCCAGCCTGCAAGTACCTTTCTTTCTTTCCTATCATCCTCACCTTAGCCCACCCATGTCATACTTCAACTCTGCCTACCTCTTCCACTTTTCTCTCTTTGATTCCCACTCCATAAGAAAAATAAATCCTGTCATTCTGGACTTCTTTCATTTATATACTTTTCTGTCTTTATAACCTCAGTGACTACTGACTGATTCATCTGGTTACAACTTCTGGGAGTTGAGCACTTCAATGTTGTTGTCATTCAGTCCTGTCCAACTCTTCATGGCCCCCATTTGAGGTTTTCTTGGCAAAGATATTGGAGTGGTTTGTCATTTCCTTCTTCAGCTCATTTTACAGATGAGGAAGCTGAGGCAAACAGAGGTAAGTGACTTGCCCCGGGTCACAGAGCTAGTAAGTGTCTGAGGTCAGATTTGAACTCAACTCCAGTTGTCAGGGGCAAGATGACAAAATTATTGTTTCAAGAGTCCATTCCAGCATCAGTCTGAGGTCCTTTCTCTATTACCCCATCTCTGGGTAGTAAAATTGTATAATTATTTGTATAATTTGTATAATTATGAGGCTGAACATTGGGCACAGTACTGGCAGCAATGATAATATATTACTTCCTATATTACTGCTTTCTCTGTTGCCTCCTCTCACTGACCGTTTTACTGTGCTCCTGGTACCTATGGTACTCCTCACACTCCAGGGAGTGTTCTGCTGTCATTGCACACTGCTAGTGCCCATTGTCCTGGAGCTACCATTGCTTACCAGTCTATTACATTAGCCACACCCATCATGACCTCCCATCCTTCCTTCCATCCCTTGGTACTTTCTGGGGTTTTTACCCCTGCTTTGACTTAATTTTCCACCCTTCACTATCTAGGTTCCTTACTTTACTCAGTTCTTCTACACAAGAATCCGTTGCCCCCTTGTCCTGTCACTGCTCACCCATTACCACATGATTGCTCCTACCATCTCCCTTCTCCTGATGCTGAACAGAGCTAGAAGTCACATGTGCTGAATAGATATGCTATACATTTATATTGTATGATATTATTTATGTTATATCATATCATATCATGTTATGTCATATATGATATATCAATCATATCATCTCATATCATATCATAATATCCTATTTCACCTAGGCATTTACTTCAGCCTTTACTTCCTTCCTACCTAATTCCTTATCTCACTTCTTATAGAAGTTCTTCTAAACCTTCTATTCTTTCCCCAAGGCCTCCAAAACTCCCTGTGCTATCACCTTCTCAGTTGAGAACTTTCCTTCCTTACTTTACCGAGAAAATTGAGCCCATTTTCTGTGACATCCCACTTAACCTCTTTTTTCATCAAAAATCCCTTGACATCATTTTCTATTTCTCTCTTCCAGTCCCTTATAATGAGATGGTCCTTCTCATTGTCAAGGCCAATTGCTTTACAGATGAACTTAATCCCATCCCCTGGCATCTTCTCAAGAAGATTGCCCACTCACCCATCCCTTTCTCTGCAATATCCAACCTCTTCATATCTACTTGTTCCTTCCCCACTACTTTCAAATATGTCCTCACAGGTATAGCTTGTTTTGGACAACATCATGAATGAACACTCTCTGTCTTTTCCTTATTCTGTACCTAGCACAAAATCACCTGGCTGTTGAAGTGCTTGACCACTCAGAGTATTCCATAAACAATGGTAAAATAATTCCATTCCCCTTCAGTTCAAAAGCTTCCTTTCCTCTGAAATAGTTTGAACAATTTCTACCCAGAAAGGAGATCAAGAAGTGGTGTTATTGCCTAACAGAGGAAGCAAAAATAGCTATTATCTAACTATGGTGAATGTCAATCTATTTGGAACAAAGTGGTCTTGGTGGTAAAATACAAGTGTCAGGTTGAAGGTGAGGGAGAGTCCTTACTTGACCCTTCTGGAAGAAGAGGAAAAACACCTCTGTAGAGGCATCTAAAGAATCAGAGTGTTTGCTTGTTTGTTTGTTTTTTATCATCTCTCTTATAGAGTTTCCAGGGAAGGAGAGATTTTGGCAGGTGAGCCAGTGAACACTGAGTGAGTGGCAGTATCAGGAAAATCTCAGTTTTAACTTAAATCCTCTAATAGGTTGCAGTCAAGAAGATTATGACCTCTTAGCTACGTTACTACAGATCACTCCAGCCTCTGACGAAGAACTCATGGCTGTGCTAAAAATGTTATCATCTGTGCTATGACCCTGATATTCTATCACCACTGCCTTTTATCACTAATAAACTAAATCACATCCAGAGACCAACCAGTATGGTTAGACTATTGGAGAATATTCCAGAAAATGATGAGCTGATGAAATTGGAAATATTTAACATGGAGAAGAAAAAATTTTGCTGTTCCTTCTGCACACTTCAGTGATTTCGCAGCATGTTCCACATGGATGAGATTATATAGGTCAAAGACTCATTCCTTCTAAAGTGAGGAAGAGGAAACTAGAATTTATGGCTGTTGTTCTCTTCCACATTTTTGGTCACTCCTTGGTCATCACCATCACTATCATCATCACCATCCTTATCATCACAGATTTAGAGCTGGAAAATGCTTAGAGATATTTTCATTCCAGGATGATAAATAAAGAACTAAAAGGGGCCTTAGAATCCATGTAGTCCAACTGTGCCATCTTACAGCTGAGGCTTACAGAGGTTAAGTTATTCATCCAAGGTCTCAGAAATAGAGTAAGAATCAGAGGGATATGGGGTGGGGGAGGTGAACATAGATATTCTTTGGTTTCAAAAGATTTCATCAGATTAGAAGTAGGTGATGAATTTCAATACTGACTAATGTAAACTACGACACTTTGGTCCCAAAAGTCAACTGTAGAAGTGCAAAATAGAGAATAAGTGATTAGATAATAGTTCATGCTAAAAAGACATGGGATTTTCAGTGGATTACAAGTTTTGTAGAAGTCAACTGTGTGACATGGTAACACACACACAAAAAGCTATTTTAACCTGAGATTGTACTGATAGAATTATGCTGTCCACAGTGAAGGATCTACTACATTCTACCATAGCTAGGCTATACAACCTGAAATATTATGTTTAATTTTGGACACTGCAGCTTAGAAATTTCATCAGTAATCTGAATCATAGCATATGGTTAGAAGATTAGAGAATATTCCAGGTTGTGATATGTTGATGAAACTGGAAATATTTATCCTAGAGAAGAAAAGATTTTGCTGTCAAGTATTTTAAGGGCTGTTGCAAGGAGGGTTATTGGGCTTTTTCTGCTTAGCTCCAGGATGCAGAAGTAGGAGAAAAGAATTGAAGTTGAGGAGAGGAAGGTTCAAGCTCAACTTGAAGAAAACCTTCATTATAATTAGAGTTGTATGAAGGTTGAAGGAGTTGCCCATCATTGGCGGTTTACAAGCAGAGATCTTTAAGATATCGTAGCGGGCATTCCTGTGGAAGTATAGGAAGGTCAGGGCAGACTTGAGCTAGCTGCCTTTGGAGGTCCCTTCCAACTCTAAGATTCTGTGAAATCCAGTTTGCCATCGTACCACATGGCCTCATTTTTCCTTAATCTTTTCCCAGAGCCCTTCTATCCTTTTTTCTTTTCAGTTTGGACTTATTTCTTCATTTAAAATTAACAAGGGTAGCTAGGTGGTACAGTGGATAGAGCACCCATATTGGAGTCAGAAGGCCCTAAGTTCACATTTGGCCTCAGACACTTACTAGCTATGTGACCCTGGGCAAGTCACTTAACCTCAATTACCTCAAAAATAAAACAAAAAAATAAGTCAAATTAATAAGGTTGCCATGACATATTATATTAGTCTGATTTATTAGCCTTTTGTTGTGGTTATGAGTTTCACGTTATAAACGGAGTCATTTCGTTAGTTATATTATTGCTCTGAAAGTTAATTCATATTTTCTTATGGTTGAAACTCCCTCTTTTTTGAAATAGCAACTATTTTCTATGTACCATGCATTTATGCTTATTGCTATTACTTGTGGGTCACTCCATATGCTGGAACAAATTGCTTAACTTTTCTGAGTCTACATTTTTTGTGTTTAGGAAATAAATTTAGTAATCTTAGATGCATATAACATTTAAAAGCTAGTGTGTATGTGTGTGGGAGTTGTGATATTGAATACTATCCAAACTGATAAATAACAGCATACATTTAAAACATCAATTTCCTTGCTCTGGCAGTAGTTGGCTCTCCATTGATGTGAGAAAGAATAGGCATATCCATCAACCCTTAAGGATTCTGTAGACCACAGCCACAATTGCAGTGTTTTATTGGTTAGTTGCCTGTTCGTGAGAAATTGAAACTATTTTCAGATGAATTAAAGGGTTTTTTTCCTCTCATCATTCATCCTGCATGAGCTCTACTCAAGCATTCTCCTTTAAAGAAAAGATATACAAGAAGTTGAAAAGGCTTCATTCTTGTGCTATTTCCTATCTGACACCAGGAATAGGGAAGATCCTAGAAATATGAGTATTAGCATATGTCAACATTTTTGACAAGGATCTAGGCTTTGTTTGAAGTTCCCCAGTAAGGAAGAAACCACTATCTCATTCTACTTCTGAATATCTCAAAGTGTAGATGTTTATATATGTATGTATGTTTATATATGTATGCATATAAGCATAAGTTATTGTGATAAGCAGATGTAGCACAAATATAGCATATTCAGAGGAATATACTGTGTATATACATATCTAAATATAAGTAAATACATAATAAATAAAAATAGTGTAACATAGTTAAATACAAGGAAGGAGGCACTAGCATTTGGGAGGGGGTGATGCAGGAAGGCATAATGTTAAAGGTGGGACTTGTGCTGTGCTATGAGAAAAAATTGTAGATTCTAAGAGAATCCTTAGGATTCTCTAAGGAATGCATTTCAGGCATGGGGATGTCAAGTGCAAGGGCAAACAGATAGGAGCTGGAGGGCTGTGTGTGATAAACAGAAAGGACCAGGTTGCCTGGGACATACCATGCAAGAAGAGGAGTGATATATGATCATGGTAGAACAATAAGTTGGGGCCAGGTTGTGAAGGACATCAAAAGTCAAATCAAAGAGTTTATGTGTTTATCTTATAAGCAATAGGTAACCAGCAGAGTATATTGATTAGGGAATGACATGGTCTGCACTGTGCTGCAGAGAAAAACACTTTGACAATTAAGTGAAGAATGCATTGTGATGTGGAGAGACTTTAGACTGGCAGACCAATTAAAAGGTCATGGGTGAAAATCTATACTATAGACCTGAACTAAAATGGTGGCCATATAGATAGAGAAAAGAGAATGAAAATGAGAGATATTAGGGAGTTAGAGATAGCAAGATCGGGCAACTAACTGGATATTTGGGGTGAGGGAGAATGGGGAGGTCAGGATAATATTGCGGTTTTGAACCTGGAAAACTGGATCAATAATGATGCCATTTGTAAAAGTATGGAAGAATGGTATGGGGGGGCAGATAATGAATTCTATTTTGGGTAGGTTGCTTTTGAGATGTCACTAATACATACAATTTGAAATAATGAATATGCAGTTAGTGATACAGGGCAGAATATATAGATCTGTGAGTCATCTGCTTAGAGATGATAATCGAACACTTATGAGCTAATGAAATTACCAAAAGAGAGAACATAGAGTGACAAGGACTCAAGATTGAGGCCTGGAAAACACTTGTAGGTGGGATACATGGTATGGAGAATGAGTCAGCAAAAGAGACTGAGAAAGAATGCATCAGAGAGGTAGGTGGGGAACTGAGAGGGCATGGTGTCCCAAAAACTCTTTGGGGTTTTTGAAAGGAGAGAGTATCTAAGAGTAGACGTGGGTGCAGGAGGGCAGGGCAACAGTATTGAACGTATAAGAGAGGTTCAAAAGAATGAGGACCGAGAAAAGACTAGTCAATGTATCTGTCTATTTGATATTTAATCACCTTTACCATCAAAATTGCAATAGCATAGAAACAACACAGGCAGCTGATAGTAACTTATTCCAATACCTATTCTGATTCTTATGATTATACATTCATATATGTTGATGAGTTAAATCTGCTAGGTAGCTCAAAGGATAGAGCACTGGGCCTAGAGTCAGGAAGACCTGAGCTTAAATCTGGCCTCAGACACTTACTATCTATATAATCCTGGGCAAGTCACTTAACATCTGTTTGCTTCAGTTTCCTCATCTGTAAGTGGGGATAATAAAAACACCCACTACCCAGGGTTGTTTTGAGGTTCAGATGAGATAATATTTGTAAAGCACTTAGCAGACTACCTAATACAATATTAATGTTAACTATTACTACCACTACCACTACCGCCACCGCCGCTGCCACCACCAACACCACCACAACCACCACCACCACGACCACCACCACCACCAACACCACCACCAACACTACTACTACACAGCTAGGCAGTGGAGTGGGTAGAGTGCCTGGCCTGGAGTTAGGAAGACTCTTCTTCCTGAGTTCAAATCTGACCTCAGATACTTACTGGCTATGTGACCCTGGCAAAGTCACTTAACCCTGTTTGCCTCAGTTTCCTCATCTGTAAAATAGCTGGAGAAGGAAATGGTGAACCACTTCAGTATTTTTGCCAAGAAAACTCCAAATGGTGTTATAAAGAGTTGGACATGACTAAATATGACCAAACAACAAATTATTATTATTATTATTATTATTATTATTATGAAAGAATTTCAAAGGTCATCTAGTCCAACTCATATCTGACCTGCAATCCTGTGGTCATCTTCGCCACAATGATGGGGATGTGCCATCTCCTGAGGCAGCCCATCCTAATTCTGTAGAGTTGACAGGCAGTTTTCTGCTTCTCTGCAACTTTACCACTTTGCCTCTAAAAGTAGCAGAACAAATCTCATTCCTATTTCCTCTGACAGTCCTTCAAATACTTGAAAATGGTTATCATACTTCCTTCCTCTTCTTTCTGCTATGCTAAGTATCACCCAGAAATAATGTATGCATATGTATTTTTAAAATTGATTTTAGTCCTATGTTCAAAGTCCTTCTAATTTTTTTATTTACTTTGCATTAATTCATATGAACTTTTCAATATTTCTCTATATTATTTGTATTTGTCATGTCTCAAGGACATTGGTGCCCTTGTGTTTGACTCTTCCCCAAAGACTAAGTGTTTTGGTTGTTTCTATTTTTCACCATCACGTATTGAACAGCTATTAATACCATTTTATTGATAGTTCTTTTTAGTGTTTTCAATGATTTCCTTTTGCAGCCTGCCCCGATGGAGGGAATACTCACATGGATGGATCTTTTACCATATTAATTTATTTCCTTGGGTTAGATTCCTTGCCCTGGAATGCTATGGCTCCCATTGTATATTGTTAGATTGTCTTACAAATGGCTGTACAAATTATAATCATCACTGAGATTAACTGCCTTGTAGCATGACCACAGTGGATTTTATATTTTTAAAATACTTATTTTTATCAAATAGATGGATTTGAAATTGCTTTAATTTTAGTGTGACTGAAAGTTTTTCAAGCATTTACTACCTTGATTCAATTAATATTTGTACATCTAATGTATGTAGGTTACTGGGTTAGGAGTACCTACTGTGTGCATAACAATAGCACATCTCCACTGACAGTCATATCTTCTCCAACTCAAACATCCTTAGTTCCCTTAACCAATTCTCATACAATATGGACTCAAGGCCATTCATCATCCTGCTTTTCCTGCTCTGGACATCATCAATATCCTCCTGCATTTCCGAATCCAGAATTGAGCATTATACTCCAAATTAGGTCTGACCAGGGCAGAAAAGAATAGTTAGGTGCTATCACCTGGCCATTCCTGGAAGCTATGCCTCTCTTAATGCAGCCCAAAATTGCATGAGTTTTTTTGACTGCCATTTACTGCTAATTGGGGTAGCTGGGTGGTTCATTGGATAGAGTACCAGGCCTGGAGTCAGGAACCCCTGAGTTCAGATCTGGCCTCAAACACTTACTAGCTATGTGACCCTGGGCAAGTCACTTAACCCTGCTTGCCTCAGTTTCCTCATCTGTAAAATGAGCTAGAGAAGGAAATGGCAAATTACTCCACTATCTTTGCCAAGAAAACTCCAAATAGGGTCATGGAGAGTTGGACATGACTGAAATGACTAAACAACGATAACACTGATGATTCATATTGATCTTGAAGTCCTCTGTCACCCACACATGTTTTTTTCTGTATAACTGCTGTCCGACTAGGTCTCTCAGTTTGTATTTGTGCAGTTGATTTTTTATACCTAAGTATAAGACTTTACATTTGTCCGTATTAAATTTCATCTTATTCGATTCAGTGCAATGCTGTGACTGGTCAAGTTCCTTTTGGGCCCTGATTCTGTCATCTGGCATGTTTGCTACAGATTTGTATCAGCTCCAAATTTAATGAGCTTATCATCTATACATTCTTCTAAGTCATTGATAAAACGTTAACCAATACAAATACCTGCAGTATTTCACTGGAGACCTACTACTACATGAAGTCATGTTGAGCTGGAAGTCCACTTATACCCCCAGATCTTTTTGAGAACAACTGCTATCTAACTGTGTCTCCCCCGTTTTGTATATATGACATTGATACTTTGTAATCAAAAATAAGATTTTAGGCTTATCCCTATTGTATTTTATCTTAATTCATTCAGCTCCATTTGAGATCTTCAGCAGCTATGGCTTCAGACAGCTGCTGTTGGAAAGCATCATCTTGGGCCACAGCAGCACTCAGAGGATCAGAGGCTGCCTATTCCCTCTATCCAGAATTTCAGACAGAAAATCTCCCTCCAGGGTGAAGGAGAAAAAATAGAGAGCTCCAGAAATCTATGTGCATGCACCCAGGTCTTGTCACTTCCCACTTGTCACCCAGGGTCTCACCTACCTATTTCTCTTTGTCAGAACTTCAGGGTGCCTCCCTCAGCTTCCAACAGGAATCAATACAGGGCAATCCTCCATATTCTTCTGCTCAGCCAAAAAAATCTTTAATCCCCATCAAATTACTCAAGGCACACTTGAACATCTACAAATATGCATAATAAGCAAAATAAGAAACATCAATATCCAATCCATCTGGGACAATTAACCCAACATCCTAGGTAAGCCTCCCATGGTAATATTGATATACACATTAATATTACATGTAATAAACATAGTGGAAGGGCCAGGTATCATTTGCCAGGCTGCTTCAAGGACACGATGTCAAAAATTACATGCAGAAAGTTACATTCTTGTGGCCAGAAGCCACATGTGTCTTGTAAAACTCCAGCCTGCAAAACTCCCCAGGGCAGCCTCAGCCTATTAAAAATGTAATTGGAAAATGTTTAACAAAATAACTAAAACACCATAAAAATTGATAATTAACAACACCAATCTAGTTCAAGCCTCTCATTTTGAGGCAAACGAAGCCCAGACAAGTTAATGGACTTGCCTAAGGTCAAAAGGTAGTAAGTGGCCAAATCAGAAGATTTGATTTCAGATTCCAAATCTAGTGCTTTTCATAAACACCATGATCTTATTTTCCTAGGACAGATATCATTGTTTGCAATCACTGTGGATTTTCTCTATACCCTATAGATTGCCACAGATAAATCACTGGACAGAAAAGAGAACTGCCTCTGGACTCAATCCTCCCCCATGGACCCCCGATCTGATCTGAGGTCCTTCTCAGTCTGAGGCACAGTCAAATGTACTAACTGTGTCTTCTTCATTTGAATCATTCTTTTTCCTGCTTTCTGAGTTCTTTTCAGAATTAATCTGTCAGCAGCTGGTGAGCAGGGTTTTCTCAGAACCTGCCTAGCTGACTTTCCATCCCTTCTTTCTCTCCTACTCACTAGGGTATCCCACTAACTCTCCAACAGGCAACATGCAGAAGCTATGAATTGTCTTTGTAGGGCCCCCATCATACTCTGGAATTATTTTGTAAAGAGGCATGTTAACCAGTATCTCAAATACTTGGTACAGAGTGGCTTTCCATCAGTTTGTGTGTTCCCTGAACATCAAGGCTTTTCAGGAAGACTTTGTATCTTGCCAAAGTTCTTGATAAAACACTCAAGGCAACTTGTCAGCAGTTATTGCTATCCATGCACTTCTAAACTGAAAAGATGGCTAGATGATTAGATTTCTTTAGCTAGTGTCTTGGCCACTTTGAGTATTGGTCATATGTCTTTATATCCTCTCCATCTTCTTAGACCCTAAAACACAAGTGAATAGGTGAATATGGTTCTTTCTCAGATATCAGTAAGTATGGTGTAAAGCCTGTCACCTTCCTGGAAGAATTATATACATTCCCTATTTCATGTGTTGACTCCACTAAATTTTTGCTCAGGCTTTGGTGTTCCAAGCATGTTCATCAATGTGCGGTGAAAATACTGGAGGTACGTGCCTCCTTGGGAGATGGTAGGATCTAGTTCTAGACTTCTTGACTCCTGCCAAGGCCAGTGTTTCTTAGAGTAGTTTCCTCTTAAAGTCTCTACTTTGGTCAGAGTAGATTCTGTCAGGGAATCAATATATAGAGAAATGCTTCTCCCACAACTGTCAAAGCTTTCTGGTTACAGATTGATTATAATTGTGCATGCCTATTGAAATTTAGTTACCACTAAGACATGACATATTCTTACTGCCACCTTCCAGAGATAAAAGGTCCAAACAATTGTCAGTTTCAAGTACTTGCTAGTGTGTGCACCCGCCATATATAGAGGATAAGTTTGTAGTACTTTTCCTTGATCATGTCCATATCTCAAGGACAAATCTCGCACATCTCCATGATGTCTGCTGCTATTTTGGGCCAACAAAAATCATTTCTTGCTAGCTTAAGGTTTTCTCCAAGACCTTCATGGCCAATCGGATATCAATAGCTGCTTCCTGGTACCTTCTGTGAAATCTGCAATAGATATAGTACTACATTGCGCAGCTGCCATTTTGAAAATTTTTTCAAAGGTTAAGACTCTTCTGTGGCCAATAAAGTTAATGTTGATGCATATATGATACATTTGACCAAGTCTTTAAAAATGTGTTCACGTTGTTAATGCCAATTCTCCACAGAATTTCAGAATGGCTTTTCTTATCTTTTTTTTCTGGTCCTCTTCATTCATATATCTATGAGTTTGATCATTCAGTGGTTTTGCAATAGTATCATAATTATTTATAAATTTATGTGCACAGTCACCAGATCCTAAAAAATTCCTAAACTCAGGGATTCTTTGGACATATTCAATGGAAAAGTGCTTCTGTCTTTTCCAAGTCAATGCTTACACCTTTCTGAGATAGTATTATTCCCTCATACTTAACAGGAGCCCTGCAAAACTGGCACTTGTCAGTTGACAGCTTCAGACTAGCTCCTTTAGTTAGTCCAACACTTTCATTCATCATTCCTCATGCTCCTCCAGGGTCTTTACAAAAACAATAAGGGCCTCTGTACACACCAATATGTCCAAGTAATTCATATCTCTACCTACTTTTTTTTCAGCTATTGAAGAATAGCAAATTCCCCAAAGAAGTCTTGGAGCATATTCTGAAACTTGTAAAAATCTATCTTCTCTTTTTCTTGTCTGCCATAATAGTCTTTTAAAATATTTTACTATGAATTTAATAATCATAAACATATAAGCATATCAACATACAAAGAACAAAAAGAAGATTGGTTATGAAATCATGAACTTTTCTTACATACAAGTTGGTTTTAAAAGTATGTATAAAATTCATTATGGTCATGATAAAAATTACATTTTATGGCCTGCTGAATTTTGTTTTCTTCTATTCGTTTTTTATATGTCCTTGATGTTCTTTATTTTTTTGTTTCTTTTCTTTCTTTGTATCACTTCCCACTAACTCCACCTCTCTCTGAAATTAGAAGCATAACCTTTTCACATATCGGTATAGTTAAGCAAAATAAGTTTAGACACTGGTCATATCTAAAACACGTATACATATATTTATATATATATATATACACACACACACACACACACACGTGTATGTGTGTGTGTATTTCTGCACTTCTAGTATGCCACATTTCTGCCAATAGGTGGGATGCATGCTTCATCACCAATTGTCTGATATCACGACTAGTCACTGAATTCATTGATGTTCTGAAGTTTTTAAGAGTTGTTTTCCTTTAAATTACTATTGTTATCTTTAACTCATTTCACTTGTAATGTCTCATACAGTCTTCCCAGGCTTCTCTAAATTTTTGATATTCATTATTTCTTATAGCACAACAATATTTCATTGCATCCACATGATATTTTGTTTAGATACTACATATGTGTGTATGTATGTATGTGTGTATACTCCTGGTCTGTACCTATTACTTTATAACACATTTAAATTTTTGTCCTCTATTTTGTTCAAATCATAGTTAAAATTGTGTTCAACAAATCTGTTATGCAAAAGCAGCCATTAACACACACTGACATATAATATTTAGGCAGTGAATCAATACACAAATACAATGAACAAATAGTCCTCATATAATCATGCAGCTAAATACATTGTCTAATAATTAGCATATGAAGAAGCAATCAATATCTATGGAGTCATTGACACATGCAAATAAGCATCAGCCTTATCAATGACCCATAATAACTTAATAAATTAATAACCAATAGCATTCACAAACAAAACACCTCTGTAATTCTGTGAAACAGAGTGATGACTGCTCAATCATGAGAGGAGAAAATGCCATGGAGTGAAAAACAAAACGAAAATTTAAAATTAAAAGATGCACCAAAATCTGGGCTTGAAAAAGACAATCCCTGTGAGGGAACAAGTTGAAATAAAAATAGAATAAAAGAAACACTGTCCTAAAAATAAAATTTGGCTTAAAACTCAAAAACATAAAAAAGTCCAGTTCCATGATTAGCATCCTAAATTGTGACTCCTGTGTGTAACTTAAGCAGACTTTCTCAAAGAAGAGAATAACAGTCCCAAAATTAAAATGTCTCACATGAGAAACCCTACCTGCTGCAAGTGAAAGCAGCATTTGGTGCTTGGAGCACTACAGTGATGCAAATAGCTCACAGCAGTTCATGTGCTGCTCTCTTTAAGACTACAGAAAGGCAGTATGTCACTATATTAATTATCCAAAGAGAGATCACAACTAAATTGCTCACTGAATGTACTCAAGCCACAACCCAGTCAGTCCCATCAAAGTTGCCCTGGAAACTGTGTAGAATAACCTTCCCAAGACAAAACAAAACTACAATATTCCCACTAATCACCAAAGGGTGTTCGACCTTTATATATTCTAAATACTCTTCCTCCAAAAATCTGAGCACCACTGCTACCCCCTCCTTGCCTCCAGAAGAAACACTCTTTCACAAGCAAAAGAAGAAAAAAATAGGAAACTGGAATCTTCTGTGATTATGCACAGGCCTCACCACATCCCAGTCTCCCACAAATCTGTTTGCCTCTGTTAGACCTTCTGGGGACTTCCTCAGGATTGTATGTGTAAGAGAGATTTGACTTGCTCTGCTTGGTCTCAAAGGGTAGATCTAGGAACAAAACTGGAAGTTATAGGAAGACTGATTTTTTGTTAAACAAAAGAGTAAATTTTCTGACAATTAGAAAAAGCCTGTCACTGGACAAATATCACCTACCAGGAGTGCTATGAAAGGATTCATGTTTTAGGAAGAGACATCCCAAGATGAATACTAAGATTCTCTGATGGAATGACTTCCTTATTCTTAGCCCATTAGAACATGCTTGCTGCCTGCTTGTTTCTAAATTGAGTTACTCATACATCCATAATTTAGTAATTTTCTTATTGATGTCTTTATTTTTTTATATCATCAGAGTTTTCTTCAATATTCCTCTCTCTATCCCTCCAAGAGAGTCATCCCATATACCAAACAGAATTTTTAAAAACGAAAGAAAAAAAAAGGAAAAATCAGCACAATTAATCAATGTCTTGAAAAAGTCTAAAAATATTTGCAATGTGTAGTACATATGGACCTCTCACTCCATAAAGGGGTGGGTTGAGGGCATTCTTTCATATCTATTCATTCAAATCATGGTGGAGCTTTATAATTTTTCTTTACTCACTTTTATTTATTTATTTTGTTGGTGTGGTTGTTCTTTCCATTTGTCTTTTTTTAGTTATTGTTTAGTCATTGTTTTCTTGGATCTGCTTACTTCACTCAGCATCAGTTTATGTGACTTTCCCATGCTTATCTGTGTTCATCACATTTGTCATTTCTTACAGAACAGCAATTCTCCATTACTTTCATGTATACTACAATTGTTTAGCTACTCCCCAATCAATGGACATCTACTTTGATTCCAATTCTTCTCTATCCCCAATTGTAAATATAATGCATTTTATATAGGGACTTTCTTATTATGAATGGCTTCCTTCCACTATAAGTCCAGTCATAGGGTCTCTCATTCAGAGGACTTGGATATTTTAGTCACTTTATTTGCAGAATTCCAAATTGCTTTCCAAAATAGTTATATCATTTCACAACTCCACCAAGGATGTGTTAGTGTGTGTATCATCCCAAAGCTCTGCAACATTGACTATTGCCATTTTTGCCATCTTTGCCAATTTGCAGGGTGTTTATTCTCTGTTCATGACCATCAAGAACCTAGGGTCCCATTCATGCCACAGGGAGGTAACGGAGTAGGTTCTCAATGGAGGCCCATTAGATCACTTTACAAAATGTGGTCCAGACCATAGCTGTTTTAAATTGTAGAGAGCATTTTTCCTCCACATAGGAGTACAGTGTTTTTTTCTTCTTTCCAAGCACAATGGTACAAGCAGTATAACAGAAAGAGTAGATAAGTATATCAGAAGACCTGGGTTCAAATTGTAGCTCCACTCTACTAACTTTGTGACCTTCATCAATTTAGTTCACCTCTCATCCTCATTCTCCTTATCCACAAAATAGGGATAAGGAAATTTGCAAGCCCAGGATGCTCAATGGAGATAATGTATATCAAATGGCTTTGGAAGGGACCTTAGCAGCCATATGGAAAAAACAGTATGGTTGAAATCAAAAGTACGTGTAGAAGGGTTGGACATGGCCATGTGAAAGACTACATCTGTATCATAGACTTAAGCAGAAGAAGAAAGGGAGTAGGGGAGAGGTGTTGTACAAGACTTTTGATATGTAAAAGGGGAGAGAAAGATAAGCTTGGTCATTTCTCATAAAAGTATGAGGCCGGGTCCTAACTTAGAGGGTTTTGCATGGGTGGTTTGAGGATATAAGGCTTAGAAGAGCTAAACTCAGTCTCTTAGCACTAAATATATCTTTCCTTCCTCACCACTTATTGTAAAGCCAGGTAAAATAAATGAACCACTTTGGCTTCTGCAATGAGCTGTATGGTGAACAGTCCCTGCACTGGAAGCCCTGGATTCTAGTTTACCACTACTTGGGTGTCTATTTCACCTCTCTGGGCTTTCTCTGCTTCAAGTACCCTCACTTATAAGAGTGCTGCACTAGGTAATCTCCAAAGTCTCTTTCAGGCCTAACATTTCTAGTATTTGTTTTTGATACCTGGCTACAATGATCTGAAAAACATAAAACTTAAGTGTGTTTTATTTACTCTCTAGAGAAGGGTTGTTGCTGTGTATGCCCTTTAAATCTGCCACTGATGGCCACTTTCATTGTCAGCACATTTCCCCATGTGGTAGTCATGCATCTCCTAAAAAGATTCTAACCCAGAGGCCAAGCAGAAACAGAACATAATGTTCTTTCTTGTAGGTCCGCTTGTTTTGAGAAATTCCCTGTTAGATCATCAAGGATTCTAAATCAAATGTAAATAACACAGACTAAAGTTCATGACCTGGAAGAGAGTTATTTAAATCATAAAGGGACCTTTTGAAAACCTGAGATTTCTAGATGACCTCAATGAGTTCCTTTTAAAATTGTTTTCTTCTTTTAGCTCTTTTAATTTTCTTTCATTAATTCAATTACTTTTTAAATACCTGTGTTTTTAAATTTATTTTTAAACCTTTGATTTTATTAATGTAGAGAATCCCCTCTCTCAATGCAGATTGCTTACTTCTCTGCAAATTATAGTCTTATATCAATCAGTGAGCATCTATTTATCACCTACTATGTGCCATGTGCCATGCTAGGCTCTAGGGCTACAAAAATAAAAATGAAACAGTCTTTGCCCATAAGAGAACTTACATTCTCTCTGCAGAAACAGAATGTACACATGTAAGTACATGCAAAATATGTGTGAAGTAAATACATAGTAATCTTTAGGGGAGAGGAACAAAATTAGCCTCTTTGAAAGCAATGTAACTTTAAGCAGTAAAGAAGGCATGGAAGAGGCAATAGCAAACTAACCTTAGAGTCAAGAAGACCTGGGTTTAACTCTGGGCTTCGACACTGTTGTTTTGGTGGGGGGAGGAAATCGGAGTTAAATGACTTGTCCAGGGTCACACAGCTAGTAAGTGTCTAAGGTCGGATTTAAATTCAGGTCTTTCTGATCCCAGGGCTGGTGCTTTATCCACTGTGCCACCTAGCTGCCCTTCTGACACATTTTTTGAGTGACCCTGAGCAAGTCACTTAACTTCTCAGTGACTTAGACCAGTGGTGTCAAACTCATATAGAATCAATCTAGTACCTAAGGATTCTTGCAGCCACATATTTGCTTAGTTTTTAAATGTGCTATTGTCTACATTTTATTATATTTTAATATATTTTGCTAAATATTCCTCAATTGCATTTTATTCTGCTTCAGGCACATACAGGAGTGTTGTGGGCCACATATGGTCCCTCTGCCTTAGACAGTTATCTAAGGCTCTAGGTTGAGGAAAAGCTGTGGATCTGCATTCATGGAGAAAAGTTCCCCACCTTCATGAAACAATAGAAGCGGAACCAAAAAGCTTTAAACAGAGTTCACCCTCAAAAGGCCGGTCCTGTTTGGGTTTTTGTTTTGGAAGGGAACAGAATGTTCTTGTAGTAACAACAAATGTTCTTGTAGTAAAATAAAGTATCCTAAACTGCACTCGATAAAATGCTTTCATTTTCTTCAAATCCAGGCTGTAGCTATAATACTATGTAATTGGTTGGACATTTTGTAGGTGTTGCTTATGTTGATTGATTCTAGGGTTGGATCTGGTCCTCTACAAGGCATGTTAAGGAAATTTTACTGCAACTCCTCAGTTATGATCACTTATAAATAGATGGTGCTCTGACGTGATTACCTTACACACAGCCATTTGTGATCATCTTACATAATTCCACTTTGGAATACAGGCAATGGTTCGAAAAGCAATTAAGGAACAATGAAGAAATGTGTTACCATTTTTAGGGGAAATACAGAGCCTTTTTGGTTGGCTATGTTGATCAGAACAGCCCAGGTCCCTCTTCTTCTATTTACTATTCATGGTAGGTTGGCTTTGGAGTCTGAGGACCTAGGTTTGAAACCCATCCCTGACATTTACTAGCCAAGTGACTTTAGGTAAGTCACTTCACTTCTCCGGGACTCAGTTTCTTCATCTGTAAAATGAAGGCACACAAGATAACTTCTAAGGCCCCTTACAGCTCCAAGTCTACCATCCAGCTATACTAACCTGCTAGGTGTGCCCAGTAGATAATATTCCATCGCTTGCCTTTATACCTTTTCATAAAGTTAGTTCTGCTAGTCTGGAATGTATTTCTTCCTCCCCTCCACCACAAGACATCCTAAGCTCCCTTGAAAGCACAGCTCTGGGACCACCTCCTTCGCAAAGGTTTTCTTAATCCGCCCATTGTTCCTGTTCACTCTTTTTTGTGTTTACTCCAAATCTTGTATCTTTATGATAACATATAAGCTTTTTGAAGACAAAGACAGTTTCATTTTTGGCTGTGAATTGTCAGCAACTAGCAAAGAATATTACAGCATATAGCAAGTGCTGCTTAAATATTTGTTGTGTTGTGTTGTGTTGTATGGTCAGACAAACAGAACTAGATAATAATGGTTTGTTATTATTAACAGTAATAATTATTGCTGTTATTATGGCAACAATAATAATTATTATTGATGTTATAATAACAATGATAATTGTTTTATTTATCATTAATAATTAGTTATAATATTAGTAGCAATATAATATGACATAAATCTATACAATAATGGTAATTATTAACAATAACTATTGTTTCAATCATAGTAAAAATTTTGATGATTTAATGATAACTATTGTCATGGAAATAGGAATAACAATAATTATTATACTTAGCAATACTTTTACTTCTATTATTCTTATAATAAGAGTAACAATATTATTATTGTTAATTATAATAATATTTATATAGCTTTGTAAATTTAATGAACTTATTTTACACATAATATCCTAGAAGTTCCCCGAGATGCCTTCTGTCTCTTACAATCAACATAAAATACAGAGTCCTAGGTCTCATAAATCTAAAACCATCTAGAAACATTCAATATGTTAGTTGCTTAGGATGAGGTTAGGGTTAGTTTCTTTTATTCATTGCCCAATCGTGAATTCTCTTCCAATTCTCTCATTTGCTCCTCCTCTCCTGTCTTTCAGTGGCAATTTCTGCTTTGGGTAGTTATTTACTAAGTAAAAGGGACATGATATGGAAAATGGGATAAATATGTGAGTTGAGCACCTTTAAAATACACACACACACACACACACACACACACACACACGCACATACACCCTGATATCCCTAATATGTAGAAGGGGACTATTTGGGGGGAGCTGCTGCTTTTTGCAGCTTGCCAACTGGATGTAAATAAGTTAAGTGATTTGCATTCTTATTTCATATTCCAGGAGCCAAGACATGGTACTTATTTAATGAAATTTTCCCCTGTTTTATTTTTTAGCTCAACAGAATTCACCAAAAATCCATGAAGGCTGGTGGGCATATAAGGAGGTGGTCCAGGGGAGTTTTGTTCCAGGTAAGCACATATGAAACATTTGTTTCTCAAAAAAGTGGGGTGAGGGGAGCTTTGGATAAAGGGTCTTACTCCCAGAACTTCAGAAATGCTGCAGATTTATCTAGTTTATATAGCAAAATAGCATCTTGTCGGTCACTAGACACCCCCACAAGGAGAAAGTGCATAAATAAGTGGCATCACAATCATCCTCTAGTATTCAGCCTGGAACTTCATATCATCTTAACCAGAGTGTGCCTTTAAAGGCAAACCTGCGATTACAAAGTCATTACTACTACTATGGAGCAGTTGCAGGAAAGAAGCTTAGAAATCTGGTTGGTTGGCATTGGACTCAGGGATGTAGAACAATCGCTTAATGTTAATGAAACAAGAAATGTGTGAAGGCTGAATGTGGAGGAGAACCTTGCTGGGCTGTGTGCTGTCAATGATGTTGCTTTGATAGAAAGAAAGGTCTGGACATATAATGGAATTAGGGAACCCCACCAAACCCCTCATAAAAATAACAGGTGAGATGGAGGGAAGCAGCATGGGGAGAGAGCAAAGAAAATCATTGACTGGCTACATCTTGGTACTGCTAAAGCACAGTTTACCTTGCATTTGAAAATCAAAAAGGAGGAGAAGCAAGCAGAATTTGAAAAAGGTAAAATTGAAAACAATTTTTCCTCACTCCATCCCCCACTTTCATTGTTCCTAGCTGCTCATCTTCTGTTTTAAAGATTTTTTTCCTCATGGTGGAGGTGTGGAGGTGAGGAAGGAGGGGTGGGGAACCTGACACCTCAAGGTCACATGTAACTCTCTAGGTCTTCAAGTGCAGCCTTTTGACTGAATTCAAACTTCACAGAACAAATTCCCTTAATAAAAGGATTTGTTCTGTAAAACTTAGACTCAGTCAAAAGGCTGCACTTGAGGACCCAAAAGCCACGAGTGGCCTCGAGGCCACTGGTTCCCTACCCCTGGCTCTGGGAATAGAGGGGAAGGAAGAAAAAGAAAGAAAAGAAGGATGATAAATAAAATGAAGAAGGCAAGACAAGAGAGGTCTTTCAGTGTTGTTTGTATTCTTTTGGAAGTAAATGAATGAGAATCAATGCTAATAAAAGTAGAAGCAGGGTGGTGCTCAGAAAGTCAAGGCCATGTGCCAGAGATCTAAATCAAGGCTTGGGTGACAGCTTGCAGAGAGAAGACAAATACTAGTTCAATCACAGTGCATGATTTCCAGGGAAGGAAGGAAGGAAATAAGCATTTATTAAGTTCCTACTATATACCAGACACTGTGTTAAGTTCTTTTGCAAACAGCAATTAATTGACTTTGTTTTGTTATTGTGCAGTTGTTTCAATCATTTCAAACTCTTTGTGACCCTATTTGGGGTTTTCTTGGCAAAGAATTGGAATGGTTTGCCATTTCCTTCTCCAGATCATTTCACAGATGAGGAAGTTGAGATAAAGGAGATTAAATGACTTACCCAGGGTCACACAGCTACTAAGTACTTGAGGCTAGATTTGAACTCAGATCTTCCTGACTCCAGACCTGGTACTCTAGCCACTGCTTCACCTAGCTTCCACAATTAGATGACAGTGCTAAACAGCTAGTAAGTTTCAGAGTCCAAAATGGAACTCAGATCTTCCTAACTCCAAGCCCACTCTTCTCTCTATTTATTGAGCCACTTATGGCCTCATCAGTGCATTGTATAATACAGACAGAAAGGGAAGTGGTAAGCAGGGAAATCAAATGGTGTTGTGATGATATTGTGAATATGGTAATTGTATTAATCACTGGTTCTGGAACCCCAAAGCAACCAAACATCTTGATAAAGATAGCTATGTATCTGATACTGTTATCTCTGAGAAACTTTTAAGAGAATTGGAAAATCATTAGAATTAGAAAATGGAGTAATTAACAAAACTCCACAGAACATTGTTGAAAGTTGAACTCTAGTGTCTGGGCTTTCTTCTAACAATGGTGCTGGTGGTCTATAGCAAAGGAAGATTCTGGCCACTATTTTTTGCTTGTGTGAAGTTGAGAATATCTTTAAGAACTTTACACAGTTGAGATTTCATATTTCAATTAAATCAAGATGACAAAACTTCTGCATCTTTCTAAGAGGAAGATACTTCCTAGTCTTGAAACCATAGATTCATTTAATTTCCCCAAGATACCCTTCTTCCTAACTCCTTTCTGTTTTCCTATATGTATTGTCTTCCTTCTTTAGAATGTGAACTCCTTAATGGCAGACACCATCTTGCTTGGTTTTGAATCCTCCTCACTTAGCACAGTGCCTGGTCATAGCAAATGCTTACAGCAAAGGTTCTATCTATCAATCTGTCTTTTCATCCATCCATCCATCTATCCGTCTGTCCATCCATCTATTCATTCATCCATCTATCCATCCATCCATTCATCTATTCATTCATCCATCCATTCATCTGGCAGTCTATCTGTCTATTCCCTAGAGCAGTAAAAGGTTATTTGTCATCCCTGAGTCATCTCTTCTAAAGAAAGCTTATATTCTTGGGATAGGAAGAGTGTACCTTACTCCAATATCCATACTAAGACACAAAAATGGTAGGGGATTATTTACATTATAGAATGATTTGCCACTGGGTTCTTTTAGTAGGGCAGCTTAAATAGGTTTTAATTTGTAATTCATTTTACCCACAACTTCTCAGGAGGGAAGCTATGTATAAGGCACCTTGTCCATTGCCCTCTAGATTGTAAACTCTCATATATGTAAAATGATCAGGAAATGGGATAGTCTTATCAAATATTCTGATTAATTTATTGAATCCACGTATATACAATTAACAATTTTCAAATGGATAGACTGTCCTGATATTCGATGCTCAGAAGGTAAGTTCATCTTGCTTTGATGGCTCAAGCTGTCAATCAGCAAGCACTTAGTAAGTACCTACTATGTGCCAGGTACTTTGCTAGGGATAGAAAGACAAAAATAAAACAGACCCTGCTCTTAAGGGTCACAGGAGACAACACATACATATATGAGTATAGGAGGTAGTTAAGAGAAAGAAGGCACTAATACTTGGGGGAATCATAGCTTTAGAATGAGAGGGGGCCTTAGAGGTCATCAGATCCAATCTTCTCATTGCAAAGATGAGGAAACTGAGGCATTTGTCCCAGCATGTAAGTATGTAAAGTGGAATTTGAATCCAGGTCTTCTTGACTCCAAGTCAACATTGTATTTCATTACAATTTGTTGCCTCTTAGTTAAGCAAGGATATATGTAGAATGTGGTGCTTGGACAGCATCTTGAAGAGAAGGATTCTGCCAGGTTGAGATGAAGAGAGAGTACATTCTGGTCATGGGGAATGGTCTTTGCAAAGACACAGAGAATCATGCATGAGGAACAGATGTAAGTTCAGTGTATCTAGACCACAAGAAAGAGAGAAATGTATGATGTTCTTGCTGTTCAGTTATTTTTCTGTCGTATCTGACTGACCCCAATTTGAGGTTTTCTTGGCAAAGATGGTTTGCCATTTTCTTCTCCAGCTCATTTGACAGATGAGAAAACTGAGGCAAACAGTATTAAATGATTTGCCCAGAGTCACATAGCTAGTAAGTGTCTGAGGTCAGATTTGAACTCAGAAAGATGAGTCTTCCTGACTTCAGTCCAGACACTCTATCCACTGTACCCCGAGCTGCCCCAATGTATGATGAGGCTAGAAAAAATATGTTTGCTTCCCAAGTCATTAGGGAGGCACTCACATAGATTGAGGAGGAAAGTGAAAAAGTGAGAGCTACACTTAATGAAGATCATTTTGGCAGCAATATGGAAGATTGACTTGAGGAAGGGAGAGCAATTAGGAAGCCATGGTAATAGTGTAGGGAAGAGGCGAGGAAGACCTGAACTGCGGTGGTATTCGTGTGAAGTCGATACTCAGAATCTTGAGGCATTTGAACCAGGTGTCTCAGGGTTGGGTAGAATGTGGAAAAGAAGCTGGGAATGGGGGTAAGAAAAGGAAGGCAGTCTTCAGCATTTAATCTCAATTAACTGCCAAGTAAACTATTTGCTTTGTCTAAGAAAGAATCTCTTGAATCCTTGAAATAAGTTAAGAAGAATTGAAAATGGGAAGTGGGAAAGAGAACAAAGAGCTAGAGTCTCCTTTCTCCCCATTAACACCCCAGTATAAAGAGTCTTGACAGGTAATTACTATGATGTGGAGCATTTCTCTCTAAGCTCTAGAGGCACCTGTCCAGTGTCTTTATGGAAATGGGGAATTGAGTTGGGCTAATGGAAAGTAGGGCCTCACAGAAAGCCTGTGGCCAGGGGGAAAGCCTCCACTTTGCACTTCTACGAGATAGAAGAGGAATGAATCTGTTGAGCCTTTTTACAGATGTTTAATGACAAGTCCTCCCGTCCGCAAGACCATCTCCTTAGAATAAGAAGGAAACAAGAAGTAATTTGAATGGGCTTCCTGACTTTGTGGCTGTGTGGTCAGCTGGTCTAGTCTCTGAGCCAACTCCACTATTTTGGACTCTTGGGAGTATGGAAGGAGACACAAGAGTTCACATCACTAGTCCATCCACTTGTGTCAAGGCACATGCTTAAACTCAGTCTCAAAAACAAGAAACTACCTTTCAGAAGAACATTCTACAATTTTCTTTCAGTCCCTCCCTCACTTTCAGGATTTTTCAACTCAATCAGCAAGCATTTGTTAAGGACTTAATGTATGCTTAAGATTCCAAAGATGAAATAAAACTAGTTCCTGCTTCCATGGAGCTTATATCCCATAAGGCAAGACCACATGTGAACATGGAGGGATAAGGAGCAACTTTGGAAATTGGGATTGGTTTCATGCAAGAAGATGGTGCTTGATCAGGGTTTTGAAGGAGGCTAAGGATTCTAAGGAACAGAGCATGTTGAGTTTGAGCTTTTTCACAGACATTCATTTGAAATGACCAATAGGCAGTTGGTGATGTAGAACTAAAGGCCAGGGGAGAGACTGGAAATGCATGTAAAGATATGAGAGTCATCTGGATACAGATTGTAATTAAATATTTATCAAATGGAAAGATGTTAAGTGTGGGCCCAGTCACTAGAAATATGCTTGTCATCTGACACCCAGCCTAGCTAAATTTGAAGAGCCTTATCTCTGAGTTAACTTCAGAGTGATAACATTTTTTAACCTTTGCAACTTTCAAGTATAATTTACTAAGGCATGGGGTGGAG
This sequence comes from Phalanger gymnotis, assembly GCA_028646595.1. Taxonomy (NCBI): domain Eukaryota; kingdom Metazoa; phylum Chordata; class Mammalia; order Diprotodontia; family Phalangeridae; genus Phalanger; species Phalanger gymnotis. Next base: position 196,312,418 of record CM053626.1, on the reverse strand, counting down.
GGCAGGGGGAAGGGTTCATAATGCATCATTGGAAAGGGTAGTATAACCCATAAAATAAAAAATTTTTGCAGAGGAAAACTCATCATGAGCCTTATAAGCCTCCTGTGATGTAGCTAAGATGAAGATTGTTATTATCCCCATTTTATGCATGAGATAATGGAGGTTTATTGTTATTAAATGACTTGCTAAGGATCCCAAAGCTTTGAAATTGATGAGTCAGAAATCAAATCCATGACACCAAGTCCCTGCTACTTCTGCTTTACCACTCTGCCTGTTATCACACCAAGCTACTTTCCAATGTGATAAAAAAAAAACTCTAGTCCCAACATCTATGAAGAGAAATTTTTCCTGCCTGAATTCATCTAAACTGAATGGTAATTCACTTTCCCTTTTAACTTACCTTCCTGAAGAGAGATGTTTGGATAAAATAAGTTTTGATAATTTGTTAAATAAATAGATTATTTAGGGAAGGACTGACCATGGAAGAATAGTTCTAATTAGCTATATGAACTTTGTCTTTGAATAGTCAGAATGAATCTATTAATTTATACTTCAGATCTGAAGGAAAATAAATGACATGACTAGCCAGCTGTACCAATGGCTATGGACAGTCCCCAGAAATTAAATAGAAGTTATTCTTGGGGTGAGTTTTATACTACATGCCATTTCCAAAACTGATTCCAAAAGTATGGTCTCTTTAATACCTTGATCACCATAGTTGAAATGACCAAAGGAATGATGTCTCCTTTAAAACCAAGGGACTTGCTCAAATGTTTCTATCATTATGATTAACGGGTGTCAGAGGACCTTGTTTAAAATTGTACCTCCAACTCTAACTCCTTGCATGATTTGAAGCAAGTGACCTAACCTCCCTGGCCTCAGCTATGTCATTTGTAAAATGATAGCATTGGACTAAATGGTCTCTGACATCTCTTTCAGTTCTAGATCTATAATACTATGATCTGCCCTCATCTCTGAATCCCAGTGAACCCAGTGTCATTTAAAGTGACTATATTTATAGTCACTTTATATATATATATATATAAATGTATATATATAAATATAGCTTCTTGAAGTATGCAAATGGACTTAATAAGCAGTGATTTAAATGTGTTCCTACATGGCTCCCTCTTCTATTACAACATATAAGCTACACCAAAATTATCTTTTCCTAAGATGCAAAATTATTACATCATCTTTGAGAAAATCCCTTATTTTTTGTATGTGTGTATGTATGTGTGGATATTGCTAAATCTCCACTCTTATGACTCTCAGTTTTATAGATCATTAAAGATATTTAGAAGCTTCAGAACTTCTCCTTAGGCATTGAGTCAATACAGTCAGTTGCTAAGGTATTGCTCACAGCCAAAAATTGCCATCAGGCAAAGTATCTGGCCCAGATGGCACTTGCATATTTTTCTAATGTTTAACAGTACCCTTTATTATTCTGTATTGAAAAATCCCATAAATAGACCTGTCTGATGGTGACAGCCATGAATTCCAGTATGTGCTGATCAAAGGGATAGAGTTGTAAGGTGAGCCTGATGATCACTCTAACAGGAAGGCTGGGTAAAACCGCATCATATTTCATATACTTCAAGCTGTGCTGTAGTGAATCATAAAGCTACAAGTGAGGACCTCTCTCAATATTCAGTTTCAGATTTAAAAGGTCTCTTTGATCTAGCTTCTCACAGTTAGGTTATATTTCTGGTGTTTTGGCAAATACTTCATTCTTTATAGTCACACCTCATGTCCTAGGAGTTTTTAAACCATTAATGGAATATATTGGCTCATAATATGTAAGAGCCAGATAGCTGGGTAGTACAGTGGATAAGATTACTGGGTTTGGAGTCAGAAAGACCTGAGTTCAAATCCAGCCTCAAATATTTACTAGCTGAGTAACCCTGGGTGAGCACTTAACCCAGTTTGCCTCAGTTTCTTCATCTGTAAAATGAGCTGGAGAGGGAAATGGTAAACCAGTCCGGTATCTTTGCCTAGAAAACCCAAAAAGGAGTCACAAAGAGTCAGACATAACTGAAAAAGACAATGTTAGACATTAGACACTAAACAACAATGTTAGAGCTAGAAGATACTTTAGCAATCAGCTAATCTGAAATCCTTCATTTTACAGAGGAAAAAACTGAAGGCTAAACAGGGCAAAGGACTGATCCACGGTCATATACCAAATTAGCGTCAAAACTAGATCGAAACCTAGGTCTTCTGATGCCCAGTATTCTTCCCAGCATATCACATTGAACCAACCGCCAAGTCCTTTCTTCAGGGAGAAAGAAGCAAAAGAGTATCACGTTCCAAATGAGAAAATTGGAAAGTGCTTTGCCAGAGAGCAAGTGAGAGAAAGGAAGTTGAGCTTCCTGGTCCGTGAGGACCAACCTGGCTCAGTTAGGTAAAATCCACCAGCAGGTTGGCCACAGGTGAGGAAAGTTGTTTTGTTTTATTTTGTTTCGTTTTGTTTTTAACCACAGCAATTCTGAAAGGGATTTTGCTAAGTTACTGAGGAATTGCCATCTGTGCTGGTGGAAGGAATCCCCATGTAGATAGAATTAGGCACCCTCGAAGGGTTGAAAAAGTTCATTTATATATGACTTGTTTCTTTTTTAAAATGTTTTCTCGAAAGTGATCTCATTTCATCTTTATAGCATTCTTATGAGTTAGAATGAGGATTATTTTACCTATGAAGAAATTTATGTTCAGAGAAGTCAAATGATTTCCTAAAGATGAAGAGGGTATTGTTGGCAGAACTAAGGCCTATCACTATATAGCAAACAGACACCCAAATTGTGCAGTGTACAACCCTGTACTGCCCTATTTAGTTCTTAGATTCATTGCGATACTTCCATCACACTTTCTGGATGCCAGCCCAATCTACGTTCTTGATTTTGCTCTCATTTTTTTAAATTTCATGTTCGGTATACTATTGCATAGGTTGATAAAATAACTGCTTTTTATAGTGAAAAAAACATGTTAGAATGTAAACTCACCTTCCATAGCCTAACTAAAAGCATCCTCAGTAAAACTCCAATAGCAGATAAGATGATGGAACTGATAATGTACCTCATTGTGTTTCTACATGATTCTGAATCTGTCCTTCATACTTTGAAAGCTTTTCATTTCATGAAGCTTGGAGATTATGAGTATCTGGTATAGTGACATCTTTTAAAAACATTGTCGTTAGGCTTTTATGAATTAATGTTTAATCTAGGCAATCATGGGCCACACTCTTATCTATGATCACATTCCACTAAAAGTACAATTAAGTTGTCCAGGGTATTTTGAGGTCTTTTTTAACGGGTAGGGGTGGGGAGGGAATGGGGAAAGGATGAGATTTGTTTTGAGCTAACTTTTTTGTAGTCTACAGTGATGTGTTGCTTAGTTTTCTTAAATAATTTGCTTTACAACACCAAGTCCAGGCATCTTAAAGATTATCTTTTTTCTAATTTCTTATGACAATGGCCTGGGCCTGATTTTCTATCATAAGCTCCTTTATTTCCACAAACAACTCTGCATGACTCAGCCAACTGCTCAGTGTTTCTTTGTCAACATGTTGTTGGCTACCTTCATTTTTATTTCATTATTTGGTCTTACTAGTTTCATTAGCTCCATCTGTGGGTTAACCACTGTCAGTTCCATTCAGCAAATCTAGTAGTGTGTAGTTGTTATTAGCCTTTCCTGTTGCTTGTAATGGTTCCTAAATTACTCCAGTCCAATTACTTAAGCTAGCATTTTTTTCTTATTCTTATCTCTCTTTGCCAACAAATTCCCCTACCACCTTCATCCTGTTGTCAAATCCTGTTACATCTCTGATAGCCTCTTACCTGGCCTCTCTCCCTTTTCTCCCTCACCTTCCAATCCATTGTATAAATTGCTTCCGAATTGATGTTTCTAAAATACATTTTGATTGTGTTAATTCCCCTGCTTAAAAACTTTCAGGGGTTCTCTATTGCCTAGGAAGTCATCGCCAACCTCTTCAGCCTAGCAATCCAAACCTTTCATAATCCGGTAACAACTCATCCAGTTAAATTGTGTTTCCCACTCTTTGTCTACATATGCCCCCTCCATCATTCTATGCTCTTGACACAACAAACTATTCATTGTTTCCTAAATGAACCCTGTGTTTTCCTGGGACTCTATGTTTTGTCATGCTATTCCTTTAATTTGGAATCCTCTTCCCCCATCTCCACCTAGTGAAATCCTACTTCCATGACCCAGCTGTAGTGCTCCAGCTTTAATAAAACCTTAACTGCCATAGGCAGAAATGATCTCTTCCTCATTTTAGCCCTCTTTTCCCTTTCATCCTGTGAATTGTAGGTATTCATATGCATATCTTTTACTTCTCCTACCAGCCTATATACGGACCTTGAGAATAGGAACTGTGTCTTGTTCTTTGTATCCCCACAGAGCTTGATGCATGTTAGGATCCTGCTCTGTAAATGTTTGATTGAATGAATGGATGGTCTTCCTTCTCAAGTGACTTCCTTGTATTCTGATTAATCATCACCACCTGAAGAATCTGCCTCCTCCTCCTTGTTGTTGTTTTCCAGCAGATAAAATCTGCTCCCCAAGCCTACTTATATCCTGTTGCTACTTTACTACAGTTGTTCTAAAAGCACACAATTAGAATATGGTGAGTTGTGTGGATTGAATTCCCCCATTGAAGGTTTTCAGTAATTGCGGTGGATTGTGGGAATGCATGGGTTTTGTTTTTTTGTTTTTTATTTGTATTATTTCCCCCCAGCTTGATTCTTGGCATACTGCTTTCTGGATAGTCACAAAGGATGGGAGTGGAGGGCAGGGCTGAGAAAATTTTATCCAGGTAGAAGTTCATAGAGTGGAGGACAGCGATTAAAGCATTGATTCCATGCAAATAAGGCAAAAATAAGCCTTTTTTCTATGATGTTTCCTTCAGCTGATAAACTTGTTTTGTTTCAAACTATGTCATGATTTGTGGGTTGTTTTTTTTTCCCACAGAAAAACAATCAGCATTTTATGGCTACTAGATAAATTTTGGGGTTGTTTTCTGTCTATTCTAAAAGTTAAATTCTATTTGCTGGTAAGCAACAAGCTTTTATTAAGTGACACTGGCCCCATGGCTGTTCCATGAACAGGACACTCCATATCTCAGCTCTGAACAATTTCTCTGGCTGTGTCCCATGCCTGGAACACTTTCCATTCTCCACTCCAAATACTGATGGACTCCCTCGCTTCCTTTAAATCCCAAATAAAATCTCATTTGCTACAGCAAGCCTTCCCCAACCCCTCTTAATTCCAATGCTTTCCTTCTTTTAATTATTTCCTATTTATCCTTTATGTGGCTTGCTTTGCATATGTTTGTTTACTTTTTATCTCCCCCATTAAATTGTAAGCTCCATGAGGGCAGGGACTGACTTTTGCCTCTTTTTGTATCCCCAGTACTTAGCACAGTGCCTGGCACACAGGAAATGCTTAATAAATGATTATTGAATCGAATACTGTGTGACAGACATTGTGCTAGCACTGTGGAAAAAAAGAAAGATAGCCCCTCCCTCAAGGAGCTTACATTCTAAAGGGGAAAAATAACACACACACACACAATTAAAAAGGAGGTGAGCTGGGGATGAAAGTACTTACACAGGGGAATGTTATTAAAGTCAGAACTACAGCTCGGAGGAGAATGCAGTTTGGCTGATCTGGCCACCTCCCCAAAATGGAAGCCCCAAGATGAACCCATCATTTGGGAGGAAGAGGAAAACCTTATGGGTTTCATTAGTACCAAAATGTTTTTCAGTGTACCCATTATTGCAACATTATTCAAAAGTAGTTGTCCTGTATTAAAAGGAATAGATTTGGTTTCAAGTTCTGTCACTACCTAAATTCAAATGCTGGTTCTTTGTTCAGTCATTTTTCAGTCACGCCTGACTCTTCATGACCCTATTTGGGATTTTCTTGGCAAAGATACTAGAGTGGTTTACCATTTCCTTCTCCAGCTCATTTTACAGATGAGGAAACTGAAACAAACAGGGTTAAGTGACTTGCCCAGGATCACACAGCTAGTACATTTTTGAGACTAAATGTGAACTCAGGTCTTCTCGACTTCAGGCTGGGCACTTTATCCACTACGCCACCTAGCGCTCAATGCAGGACTATCATCCTCATTATTCCTAGAAGCTCTCTGCCTGTCTTAATGCAGTCCAAAATGGCATTAACTTTTGGAAGTTGCTACATCATACTACCAGCTCATCTTGTGCTTCCAGACCAACCAAATTCCCAAATCTTTTTTCCAACAAACTTCTATCCAGACATGCCCCTCCCACCCTTACTTGTAGAGGTGATATATTGAACCCATAAAGATCAGGTCCATTTGAGAGTGAAGCTGTGAACCCCAGATCAGTAAGAACAGCTACAGGCAAAAACAGAAAGAAAATGAGGTACAGCTTGGTATTCAGCCTTCTAATCAGAAGGAAAGAGAAGGCTGAGGGAGATGGTGTCAATCAAGGTTTAATTTAGCTGCTTAGTGACTAGATTAGAAATGATGAACTTATCCTGGGAAGGGCATCTTGTTCTGCAGAGTTGAAATCAGAGCAGCAGATACAAAGTGGAGATCTGAGTTCAAATATTGCCTCTGGTTCTTACTCAGTATAACCCCTAGGCAAGTCACTTAATCTTTCTCAGCCTCAGTTTCCCCATCTGAAAAATAAAAGGATTGAATTCAATGATCTCTTAATTCCCTTCCAGCTCTAAATTAATGATCGAACAATCCTTCTGCCCCAATATTTGATATTGCCCTATGTTTTCCTATTCCCTTACCCAGGACTACCCAGAATACACCTCTCCACCCTTGGCCTATTCTGTTCCTTTACTTTGCCATGATTCTAAATGACCCAGACTACCTGACCTTTTGATTTCCTACAGTTTCTCTTGACTGTCCTCCTCAGTCTCTTCTCCCACCTAGCTGCACTCATTTAATATTTCTCTGGATTCTCTGCCATATATCTGTGCTGGGTGCCTTCCCATCCTTCACCTTGCTTTTTAGCTTTCATTTATGTATAACCCCCTGCCATCTGATTTTAAGCTCTTCGAGGGTGAGGACTGTGTTTCCTTCCATATTTGTGTTTGTATCCCCAGTGTTTAGCACAGTACCTGCCACATAGAAAGTGCCTAATAAATGTTTATTAGCTATTGGAGATTGATTATTGCTTGTCCCTTGGTAACCCAGATCAATGGCCCTGAAATTGCCTGATCTTTAACCAGAACTGCCAGCTAATTGGTGTCCAATATTAGTCCTAGCATAACTGTCTCCTATTTAGCAGAGTGAGCAAGTAGGCTGACTTCTCCTTTAGTGGTAGCTGGTACCTCAGTGGCTAGAGCTCTGGGCCTGGAGTCAGGAAGACCTGAGTTTAAGTCTGACCTCAGATACTCACTAGCTGTGTGATGCTGGGCAAGTCACTTAACCCTGTTTGCCTCAGTTTCATCAGCTATAAAATGGAAATAAAAATAGCACTTATGTCCCAGAAGTGAAGACCAAATGAGATAATAACTGTAAAACATTTAGCATAATTCCTGGCATTAAGTAGGCACCATATGGATGCTTATTGCCTTCTCTTCAATGGCAGCCTATAAAAATACATATTGAGATTAGTGTGGTATAGGGTGTAAGATACTGGTCTAAATCTAATTTCTGCTAAACTACATTCTTGTTTAAAAGGATGTCCTTCAATTAATCATTAATTCAAGCAATCAATCAACAAGCACTTATTAAGTTCCTGGTGCCCAATCACTTCCTCCTTCTTAATGAAAATTAGTACCAAGATGTATGATTCTGTCTTGTTAGAAATCAGTTTCCTAAGATATTGCCCTTCCTCCCCATCCTCCACCCCAGATCATTCTAAGACCCTACATCTTTGAGATCATTTCATAATTCTGCCAAATGCTTAACTTTCTGCTGGTTATACCCACCTCTCATTGTTCCCCATGTCATCTACCTCCCAGTGTTTTTCCCAATTTTCCGAACACTGCAAAGGCAGGAAGAGACACTCAAAGGTTTGCATCTGTTTTTCCTCGTAAACCTTGGCCATTCATTGCGTGGTCCCTTTTCTCCCCTCATCTAAGACTGAGATGTGTTCCTCTCAGATTATTTTTCCAAAGAAATTTGGCAAGTACAATTTACTAAAAATGGTAAAATTAAGAAAAGAAGTCAACATCATTTAGAACAGTCGTCACTGCCAAATTTGTGTTCAGGATGAGGGGAGGGAGAGATTAGGACAAACACTATCTCTGGTTTTCAAAGACTGATTAATCAAAACACTTCAGGTGCTCTGACTCACAGAAGCATAGACAGTTCTAATTACTAAACACTGGGGGTGGCCAGCCCCTAATGAAGCAGTGGTGGTCAGCAGTACCTGTGGCTTCCGTCTCATGATGCACTAACTCAGAAATCCCCAATTAGCAAAGTCCTCCCATGTATGACTGATGCAAATGGCCACCTGGGGTAGCTGAAGCAAATCCTGAAGTGGATTCCAAATCCTGATACTTTGAAGTCTGCCGTGATTATAACTAAATGCTAGGCTCTAAAAAGCTACCAAGCATGCCCTACAGGAAAGGAAATAGCTTCAGAAGGTACTCTGAAGTATGAAGCTTTTTTTTTTAATCACAAGGTAGAATATCCTCATAAATCAGCCTTCCCCCGATAGGCCACTATGCTCAAATCCTGATATGACTCAGTACCATGGCTATAGATACAGAAAATGTCCCCAGGAGCCACGCGATAAGGACGTGCCTTCTGGATGGGAGGACACACTGATAAACCAAGAAAGGAGAACTTGCAGTGCTCCTTGACCACTACATCTATCAGTCAACTAATAAGAATTTATTAAATTTCTAGTATGAACAAATTGTAATAGATGATTGTGATGAAATTCCACTGTGCAATAAGAAATGAAGAGCTTGATGACCTTAGAAAAACATAGATAGACTTTCATGGAATAATGAAGAGTGAAATGAGCAGAACCAAGAGAACATTTTATACAGTGACAGAAATATTGTTTTAAGAACAACTTTGAATGACTAAGTTCTTTTGACTATTATAAATACCCAAATTAACTATAAATGGCATATGAAGGAAGATGCTGTCTGTATCCAGAGAAAGAACTAATAAAAGAAGTATATATAGAATAATTTTACATATACATATATGTATGTATGTGTATATGTATGTGCATGTAATGGTTGCCATTTCCAGGGTGTAGGGGAGAAAAACAGGAGAAAAAAGAAATTTACATGATAATTTTATTATATTTTTAAAAGGAATAGCAGGTTGTATAACACAGTTTTGCAATTTTATGTAATCATGATTTTTTATTATACTATGTTATGGAAATGCCTGTTCTGTTCTGCAACTTAAAAATAAAATAACATTTAAAAAATGTCTACTATATACCAGCTACTGTGCTAGGTCAGATAAAAAGGGAGGAAAGGAGGGAAGGAAGGAAGGAAGGAAGGAAGGAAGGAAGGAAGGAAGGAAGGAAGGAAGGAAGGAAGGAAGGAAGGAAGGAAGGAAGGAAGAAAAAGAGTTTGTATGCTCATTTAGTTTACATTCTAGCAAGGGAAACAATACATGCGAGTTAGATGGAATGGAAATATTCTTTGTGTCAAGACCGTGACAGTTCCTGTTCTCAAGAAGTTCACATTCTGATTGAAGAGACAATAGATAATGGAGGACTCATGTTCATTTACGATTCATAGCTGATGGAAAGTCCAGATAGGGAAGTATTGGGGCAGATAGCAAGGATCCAAAGACCTTCAGGAATTTATTTACTTTTATGTAAGTATGTATGTATGTATTTGTATACATATAGATATATATACCTATACAGATAGATTAGATAGATAGATGCAAAGCTGCATAGATATGTAGATGGATGGATAGACAGTACAAATTATGAATAAATAAAAGGTAGTTAGGCAGAGAGGACACTGGCAGTCAGAGGAATAAAAGCATCATGTAGAAGATGCTTCTTGAGCTCCATTTGAAAGGAAAAAAGGAATCCTGTGAAGTGCAGATGAAGGAGTGCATTCCAGTCATAGGGGATGGCCCATGTAGAGACCTGGAGAAAGGAGATGGAGTGATGTATGAGGAATAGAGAAAAGCCCGGTTTAGTTGGACCATAGACAGTACAAAGGTAATAATGTATCATGAGGATAAGAAGGATAGATTGGGGCCAGGTTATGAAGGACTTTGAAATCCAAAAATGAGTTTATATTTGATCCTATAAAATATAAAATCAAATTTCTGGAGTTTATTGAATAAGAAAGTGGTCATGGTCAAAATGAACTTAAAGAAACCACTTTGGAAACTGTGTGGAGGATGTATTGGAACAGAAAGAAACTTGAGGCAAGGAAACTAATTAGGAGGCCTCAGGAATAATCTAGATGAGTGGTGATGAGGGCCTAAACTAAGATGATGACAGTGAGTAGAGTTAAGGGTTCAAATACAAGAAATATTGTAGAAATAGAAATGGTAGCATTTGGCAAATCTCTGGATGTGTGGAGTGAGAAAGAGAAAGAAGTCAAGGGTGCTACCAAGGTTACAAACCTGAAAAAATTGTGATGTCTTCAACAGAAAGAGGGACATTAATAATACGTGGTTTGGAGAAAAGATAAGAATTATGTTTTCAATATGTTGAATTTGAAATATTTTTGGAACATCCAGTTTGATAAGTCCAATAGGCAGGTGGGTCAGCTAGGTGGTACAATGGTTAGAGCACCAGGACTGGAGTCAGTAAGACTCATCTTCATGAGTTGAAATCCAGCCTCAGACACTAGCTGTGTAACCCTGGGCAAATCACTTAATCCTGTTTACCTCAGTTTCCTCATCTGTAAAATGATCTGAAGAAGGAAATGAAAATCCATTCCAGTTAGTATCTTTGCCAAGAAAACCCGAAATAGGGTCACATTGAATCGGCCATGACTGAAAAACTACTGAATGGGCAGATGGAAAGATTGGAGCTGGATATAGAAACTGGGAGTTCCTCTGCATAGAGAGAGAGAGAGAGAGAGAGAGAGAGAGAGAGAGAGAGAGAGAAAGAGAGAGAGAGAGAGCACCTTGGCCCTATCCACAGTTAGCCACAAGAGTTCAAATATCTTCCTTCTAGCTCTAAACCATATGATCTCTACAATAATGTCAATGCCTGGCATCAGTCTTCTTCCTCACCCTAGATATGTCTACCTCCCCATCACTATGAGGGCTAGCCTAACAGCAGCCGTGCCATATTATTACTGAACTTTGCTTAAATCTGCTGCTTAACTCCAACCCCTCCATGGGGCAGTAATGCTAGTCCATTCTCCAATGCTGTGATAGTATGCACTTCCTTTCTTCCCCAGCAGTTCAGCTCTGTTGCCTTTCTTTTTGTGCTAAGACCTAGGCAAGTGCAATCTTTCATAATATTTCTTCATGACAGCTCCAGTAAATCCCCACATCCCCTTACACATATAATCACCATTTGGGCATTCATTCATGCATTCATGCTAACTCCTTTGTAATTTAAATCCTTCTTAATGCATACATTGGATTTATATTAAATAGAACTAGTTTTCACATTTGCATTTCACAATCTCAGTCTTATTCATGAGAAAAATCACCTCTTAACTTGACATTTCCATTATGTTCATAATTACTACCACAATGATAGGTGAATTCATTGCATTTCTAATCCATGGTGTCCTATACTTATGTAAATAATACTCTGTTTTAGGTATAGCTTCACACTTGAAATACATCAAACTGAGCATTTATGTTTGCCTATATAGAAAGAAGTGAAAATATATGAGTGGGAGGTTCATGGCATAGTGACATGGTTTCCAATTCTGACTCTAACTCTTCCAAACTGTGCAATCCTGGACAAGTCACTTAATATCCATGTACCTCTGGCACTTTTGTATAGTTCAGTGAGTCATAGAGTAGTTACAATTTTAGTCAACAGAGGGAGTTCCCACACTGGGAGTTCTCTACAATGACAGAGTTATAGCTTCTTTGCATATTTACCAATTAATACATAACTATGAGCAATAGTCACATAGTTTGTACTCTACCAACTAAAGAGAAATCTGAAAATATGGATTTCGGTAACTTGATTATATGGCCAAGGTTTAAAAATGGCATTCCTAGAAGATAAAAACAGCTCATAGTCTAAGACACATGTTTATTGGGGTTTAGTAGAGTGATACCAAAGTCCTACTCAGATGCCTCAATGCAGCATGGAGATGACTGGATGGATTCTCCAAGGCCATGTCAGTGGTATATAAGCTCCATCCTGTAGGTCCTTTTTAAATGGAAAGCCTGAGTATGGACCTGGGATGAACTGAGAGAGGTGGACAACACGAAGGCAGTTAGAGAAGTGAAACTCAACCGATAAAACCAAATACATACTAAGACATACACAGAAAGCAAAATATATCTGGTCAAATGCCAGTTAAGAGCCAGAGAATGTCAAGGCTGAAATAAAGTTATGTACACAATTGCCTGAACATTGGGAAGAGTAACCATGAAAGCTGTTTGAAGCTGTGGAAAGAACACTGAGTTTGGAGCCACAGGGCCTGAATTCAAATCTCTGCTCTTCCATATGTTGTATGTGTGACTTTGGGAAAGTCACTTTACCTGTCTGGCCTCAGTTTCTTCATCTGTAAAATAAGAAGTTTGGACTAGATCAGGGGTGGGGAACCTGCAGCCTCCAGGACACACGTGGCCCTCTAGGTCCTGAATTCAGCCAAAGGGGCCACATTTGAGGACCTAGAGGGCCACATGTGGCCTTGAGGCTGCAGGTTCCCCACCCCTGGACTAGATGGTCCTTTCCAACTCTAGAATTATAATCCTATATCCTCTATTCTTGTTCTAGCTCTGCTATTAGCCAGATATGTGTCTGTGTATGTGTGTGTGAGAGAGAAAGAGAGACAGACACAGAGACTTTAGATGAGTCCATTTCCTTCTTTGGTCCTCCATTTCCTCACCTGTAAAATGAGAGGTTTGGACTAGATGACCTCAAAGCTGTCTTACAACTCTAAATCTATGATTTTATGAATCTTTGAAATCCTTTATTTCTCTTTAGCCTCCTGAAGTTACCAAGAGTTTTAAAAAGGAAATTCTCCATTTCCTTCCTTTTTTAATTTATCTGCACGGATCTCATAGAAAGTTCTCACTTTTGGTCCCAGGAATGGTTATGAGCAAAGGAAACAGTTCTTGTACCATTTTCTCTGACTTCTTAACCACCTCCAATATAGCCGCAAAGTTAAGGATGAAAAGCTTTCCCCTCTAGCTGTCAGATGAATTCTATGTTTTCACCACTGACAGGGATAAAGAACATACTTCCATTTTATTAAAGTTTCCAGCTGACAAATGATAGGAAATGTTCAGGAGAGAAGTGGTGATCTTCGGTAGCAGGAGACTGTTTTAATTCAAGTAATCAAAGTTACACTGATTTTTTTAAGGAGACATTTTTCACCAAAGCTGAGACAAATGGACGAACCAATAGATTTCCTGTGATTGCCGCTGATGTTTATCAGTAAGGGAGGAAATAAATGTGTCATAAATGGGGAAAATAGGTTTCAGATAGAATCAAGGACATTCAGTCTCTCCTATTTTTGAATGTTCTCTCCCCCACTTTTTTGGACATGGTTACTATGTCGTAAAACACAAAAATGCCATGGGTGACCTATCATGGTTCCAGCATAACATTTAAGAAATTTTCTTCTTATTTCCATGTGTACAGTGTTAAAGTGATAGGTAGCCAGACTGTTTTATGGTTAGGGTGAATGCTCAGTTGATTAGATAACTATACCCAGCTGACACTTGTGAATGGATCAATATCTGCTTGGAAAGAGATATCGTGTGAAGTGCCACAGAATTCTGTCCTTGGTACTGTCTAGGGGTGAAAAAAATAGTAATAATAATGATAGATTTTTATTGATAGCTTTTATTTTTATATCACCTACATTTTCCCTTATATGCCTCCCCCTAATTCCTCTCAGAGAGGCCAGCCTTTTAACATAGATTTTAAGGAAGAAAAGAAAAAAATCAGCAAAACCAGCCAACACGCTTAAGAGATCTGTTGTTGGATGCCCTGTTACATACCCGTGGACTCCCACCTCTTCAAAGAAATGGGAAAATGGGAATTCTTCTCATATTTTTTCTTTGGGGCCAAGCATGGTCATTTTGATTTTACAGCAGTAGTAATTGTTTTGCTGTTTTTTCTTCCCATTTGTATTTTGTAGTTACTGTGTGTGTATATTATTTTCCTGGTTCTGCTTACTTCATTTTGCATCAGTTCATGTAAGTCTTTCCATGCTTCTCTGTATTTATCATATTCATTGTTTCTTACACACTGATAATCTGTGATGTTCTTGTACCACAGTTTGTTTAATGAAAAATGTTTAAAAGTGACTTGATAACATTGTAGGTTTGCTTATAAAATTTTCAAGTAACACACAGATGGAAAGGATAATTAATTTATTGTTTCCTGGGAAGGTCAGAGGTTCATCAAGGATTGTAAATGAGTGGGTTCCATTTCTGATGGAACTAATACTGATGCCCTCCTAGTTTAAAGAAGGGTGGCATTCACTAAATGAGTGGCAGACTTTCTACTTTTCCTTTGATGGTCCTGAGCAATGGGCACAAAAGTTATATTAATTTCTGGTTAATAATAGGAATGGCCAAAGAGTGCTTTGAAAGGAGGAAAACCAAAGCTTTGCTAGGAGGAGGTAACCACCCATTGAGGAAAACATGGCCTAAGGTTGATGTCCTTTCATTCAGGGAGCATTAGCTTGGTGTATTCAGCACAGAAATTTCATGGTCAAAATTCAAGAAACATTTCAACTCAACGGCAAGCCAGGAAGATATGGCACAGACGTAGAAGACTTCTTAGCAGTGCCCGTGAGCTGCTGAATCACTTCACCCATGCCCCTCCCACCCCATCCTCCTATTCTGTGCCATCTACCCCAAAGATATCTATATTGATTAGCAGGCAAGAAGTTTATCTATTCATGGTAGCTACTCTGCAGGCAAGATATCATATTCTTAATTACTTTATGGCACAAATCTTAAATAATTTTTGTATATGTATTCTAGACTTATAAGTTTGGAGAGCTGCTGGTGGATAATACCCATCATAACTTCCAATTCCTCTGGGACTTGTTTCAAGTAAATCATGATTGCATTATCTCTACCCAGATCTGTCCTTTCATGGGTCAGCATTGGAATACAACAAGCAAATTCCATGGCACTGATTGATCCTCTCTTAAATTAGGGAGATAGAGAGGATTTTACAGTTGGTAAGGCCCTATGCAGAACAGGGGCAAAGTTACTGTACTTTGACTAATAAGCCAAACTCAATCACTAAGATATATTTCTTCATGCTGAAGGGCCAAAGGTGCCAAATGGTATTTGTGCTAGTCTGTTGCATTTGTTCCAGAGGGCCTTAGAGATTTCCACAGAAGAAGAAAATGAGCTGATAATTTTTAAAGTAATAGGCTTTCATTTAATGATTTTTTAACTTACACAAGAGTAGGCCCTTAATCCTTTATGTGTCATCTTCTTCTATTAGAATATAACATTCTTGAGAACAATGATAGTCCTGTTGGCTTACATTTATATCCCCAGCTTTTAGCTCAATGCCTGGTATATAGTAAATGCTTAATAAATGCTTTCTCTGTCTGTCTCTCCAGAGTGATATAAAACATCTATAATTTAGCCAAGAATATTGTCCAGGCCTTGGGTGAAGTGATCTTTAGGCACTGGAAGGAGGAAGATGGAGATGTATGACTCATTGAGAGATTCTGTTTAGACAAGGCACCCCAATTATCCCAGACTCTTGCCACTCCTCTTGATTTAGTAGAGGCACTCCTTAATTCTACTTGTAATGCAATGTAAGAGGATCAGTTTCTTATAGGGAGTAGAAGGACTTCATTCAGGTGCATTGATTGGTTTCCTGCCTCTTATGTCATAGGCAGTAAATCACAAATAAGCTAGGCATCTGGAAGATTTCTGCAAAGAAGTTTCCAGATTGGAAGAGAGGTGTTTTGAAAGAAGGGGTAGGGCTAGAGTACCAATAAGAATGAAAACAGACAATTCATCACAAGAGAGGCTAGAAATGGAATACTGGAAGAGGATATGTGTGTGTGTGTCTGCGTGCGTGTGTCTGTGTCTGTCTGTGTCTGTGTGTATGTGTTTTGTTTTCCTTTGGATCATAATGTATGAAGTAGGAGCCAGGTCAAAACAGGGTGGCTAGCTGAGATCTCTCATTTGTTGTTCAGTCATTTCTGACTCTGCATGACTCCATTTGAGGTTTTCTTGGCAAAGATACTGGCGTAGTTTTCCATTTCCTTCTCCAGATAAGGAAACTGAGGCAAATAGGATTGAGTGACTTGCCTAGGGTCACACAGCTAGTAAAAGTTTAAGGCCGGGTTTAAACTCAGGTCTTCCTGCCTCTAGGTTCAGCACTCCTGTCTACTTAGTCACCTAACCGCCCTTACATCTCTAATTAATATAAACAGCAAGGTATTAAGATTCACAAAAGGTCTTAGCAGTTTTCTACACACAGCTGTTCTATGAGCATGGGCAAATTTTTATGCCTGGGCATATCCCTTTAGCTAGAGAGTTCCCATTAACAATACCCTTTTGGTAAGGGGCTTTAGTCAGTGCTAGACAGCTAATATAATAACTGAGGGAATCAGCGTAAGGATAATGAATTGAAACAATGAACCCAAACCAAAAAGATGACATTTAAATATAAAATCCTACATTTGGATTCAGGTAATTAATTGTATAAGGAGGCAATAAAGAAGATCCACATTATAAGAAAGACATGGGTTTGAATTCTTTGTAAACCCAGTATAAGCCAGAAATGTGATGATATAACTTTTTGAAATATACATGATGTTGTTTTATTGATATTCATTCAACAAGTATTTATTAAATACCTACTATGTGTCAATCACTGTCATATGCTAAAGATACAAAGACAAAAATAGAACTATCCTTGCTGTCAGGAAACTTAAACTATATTAAAAGAAAAAAAACACACATATTGATGGATAAATGCAAAATGTATGTAATGTAAATGTATGTACAATCAATGCCAAACAATCCGGGGGATGGATTGCAATAAAAAGCCTCATGTATGACAAGCCTTGAAGGAAGCTAGCAAACCCATAAAGCAAAGGTGAGGGGGGAGGACATTTCTGGTGTGGGAGTTAGCCTTTGCAAAGACTAAGAGATGGGGGCTGCCATGTCATATATAGAGAACTTCAAGCAGGCCAGTTTGTCTAGAGCATGAAATATGTGAAGGAGGGACATATATATATATATATATATATATATATATATATATATATGCACACACACATATATATGCATATGTATATATGTATACACATATATGTGTGTATGTATATGTCTGTGTGTGTATATGTGTATATATATACATATATATGTATATATATATATATATATATATATATATATATAAGTGATCCTTAAATGGTAGACTGGGGCTATATTATAAAGGCTTTAAATGTTGATTAGAAAGCTTTGTATTTTATTCTAGAGACAATGAGGATACACTGGAACTTTTTTATTGGAGGAGGGTGACGTGTCTCAGGAATATTAGTTTAGCAGCTATGTGGTAGATGAATGGGAGGAGGAAAAGACTTAAGGCAGGAAGACGAATTAGGAGGCTATTATAACAATCTAGGAGAAGAATAATCATGTCCTGGACTGAGTTGATGGTGCCTTGAGTGGAGAGAAGTAGAGAGAGAAATGCTATGGAGGTTAGAATCAGCAAACTTAGCCCATAATTAGTTATAGGAAATGGATGAGTGAGAATCAAGAACAAGTCCAAAGTTCTGAATCAGGGTGACTGGAGGGATGGTGGTCCCTTAAATAGGAATAGGAAAGTTAAGAAGGATAGAGTTTGGAGGTAGAAAAAAGATGAATTCTGTTTTGGACATGTTGAATTTGAGATATCTACTGTATATCCAAATGAATGGAAATGTTCAAAAGGCACCTTTGATGGTATGGGCATAGAACACAGGAGCAAGACTCAAGCTTATTCTGTAAGATACACAGAGATAGATGATAGGTGAATGCATGAGAGCAGATGAGAACATACCTAATATCCTGCATATCTAATCTGTTGCCTAATCCTGTCTGGTTTACCTTCTTAATATCATTCATATATGCTCCCTTCTCTCATCTCAAAGCTCCACCAGCCTAGTGCTGGCCCTCATCACTTCATGCCTACACAATTAAAACAGAGAAGATGTAGAGAGAGCAGAGAACAGGGACTAAAGAACATCTTAGAGGTTGGGATGTGGATCCAGCAAAGGAGACTGAGAAGATGTAACAGAGTGGTAGGAGGAAGAGAATCAGGAGAAGACAATGTCACAAAAACCCATTAGAGACAGGAGATGAGATGGGGAGGGTTTAGCCCCAGGAGTCTACTGTTTCTATTTAATTCTGTCTATAGTTATGATAATAATTGAAATTTAGGATCTTTTTATCTAGGCAGATGGATGGTCCAGAATGCCATTTTAAAATTCTGTTTTGGAGAGCTTACAATAGTAAAAGGAAACACAGGTTAAATGGATAAGAATTGTGCACCCACTTAGAGAGAGATCCTCTAATGATGGGCTTGGGGTTGGAATCCCAGTCCAGCACTAGAAAGTTTTTTGGTCAATTTTTTTAAACTTTCAGAGCTATCCTTCTCCTCACCCCTCTACAAACACATGCACACTCATAGTGCAGAATTAATGGAAACAACCAAATGCATGTATCCTAGTCAACCACTATGTTTTTATAAAGGGAGAAAGCAAGCAGTATCAAGAAACAATCTAGAACATAAGCAGAGAACATGCTACCAAGGAATGCTAGAGGACAGGTGAGGGATGTGGGGAGGGATTTTAGATAAAGTTTTACTATTCTACACATGTTGCAAAGTGTCGACATGGGACCAGAAATCATACAGCAGGGGATCCACATAGTGCATTAGAGCATTCACCATCTCTTGTGCTCTCTTCCCCCATTTTCTTCCCTTCTCCCCTTCTCCCCATATCTCATCTCAGCCACTACATTCAGCATGGATGCTGTTAAAGTGCTCCCCAGCACCAGCTCTTGATACCTTCAATTTTCCTTTTTTGTTGTCAGCCACTCAAGCCCTACTCTCTGCTATTTATCTTGTGTGGGAGTTCCTGGCTAGGATGATGAGTCAAAAAACAAAACAAAACAAAACAAAAACCCTAAAAAAAAAAACCTGAATGCTTAGGAAAGTTTTAAACTGCTAATTCCAGGAAGATCTCCTGCACAGCACCACCCTGCCTAGAGGGGACCCTCCAAACAGCTATTAAAATATATTTTTGCTACCCCTTCCAGCTCCACACCTTGGCTCACTGCTTATGAATTGCCCCTATTTCTCCCCTGATGTCCTTTGCTCCCATTGTAGGAACTCAGTAAAGGGATGCTGTAGCTATTGGTTGTAGTAGTGGTTGTGTCTGTGTATGAACTATTATATTTAACCTGCCTCTTCCTTCATGTAATTTATTTTAACTTTTCCTTCTAGTGCAAGGTATATTTTAAAATATGCCCTGAGAGAAATAGGTTGTAGTAAATTGCAGAAGAAATTATAGTCCAATCCCTTTTTGGAGAATGAAGTCATGAAACCAAGGCAGGCTGTCATTTTCCCCGTTGATAGCTCCTTTTTTGTTGTGGGTATTCGAGTTTTGTCCCAGTGTTGGTTCTCTTGCTCAAAAGAAGGCCTGAAATTATAGCTACCTTTGCAAAGCATTCATCAAACCCCAGTCACAACCTGGGCCCTGCAGAGAATGGGGCAATAACAGGACCTGGACCCCTCATGCTTGTAATCTAATTTACTAACAGGCAAGGAACAAAAAGATAGATACAAAGATGAGACTGACAATTAGAGAAAGAATAGATAAAAGGCTAGCAATGTGTTCTTCTTTGTCAGTCCCTTGCAAGTGACTTTCAATTATCTATTTATTATCTATTTATGCTTCAATTATCTATTTCCCCTGAGAAATGAGTACTGAGCTGGTATTTTAAAAAGTTTAGAGCATTTCTCCTTTCCCTTTTCATTTGATATATGTTGTTTTCACATCTTCTGAATTTCCCAAAGCATCTCACTTGCTCCCCTCTCTGAGAGAATCATAAGATTATAGATTCAGATCTAGAAGGGACCTCAGAGACCATCTGGTGCAAATCTTTTATTTTATAGATGAGGACACTGAGGACCAGGACAGTTAAATAACTTTACCAAGGTCATACAGGTAGTATGAGAAGTAGGATTAGAGCCCAGACCCTCTAACTCCACAGCCAGCATTCTTTCCATTGAATTATATTCCCTCTTACAATCTTTTATAATAAAGAAAAAAAAGAAAAAATTAAAAACAGTTTAGGGAAATGAAATGGTTCATCAAAATTATGACATTATAATTCAGAGTTGCACAACTATGGTACTCCATCTGTTTTCTCATATCTGTCTTAAGAATTTTGAAAAAATTAAATTTTGATAATTTTACTGTTGTTATTTCTATTTCTATTGTCATCATTGTATAAATTGTTTTCTTAGTTCTACTTGCTTCACTTTGTGTCAGTTCATGTGAGTCTTCCTATGCTTCTCTATATTCATAGTATTCTTAATTTCTTATATCTCAATAATGAATAGATGAAAAACATTTGCTAAGAGCTTACTATGCACAAAACACTGTATTATAATGGAATAAAAATAAATAAAACTACCCTTTTAAGGAGTTCAATTTCTAATAGAGGAAAGCAACATGGGTTTCAGCTACAACTCACATGGTAGCTTCCAGTGGTCCTTAGGATGA
The DNA here is from genome assembly GCA_028646595.1 of Phalanger gymnotis. NCBI lineage: Eukaryota > Metazoa > Chordata > Mammalia > Diprotodontia > Phalangeridae > Phalanger > Phalanger gymnotis. The sequence goes on along the minus strand of CM053626.1, from coordinate 196,291,538 downwards.
ATAGTAATACATTTTGTTTAGTGTCATTTCCATTGATCATACCATATCTGTAACTTATACTGAGCATTTGGCAGTGCCAGGGACTGTGGTAGTGAGATTCCCCCCCACCCCGAATTTTCAGGAGTTCCATTATTTTCATGTAACAGGACTAGTTTTGTTTTTACCCAATCTATTGGCATCTACCTTGTTTCCAATTATTTGGTAATACCAACAATGCTGCTTTTTTATTATCAAGTTCAGTGATGCCATTACTTTGAAAAGAAACCTTTGGGTCACAGAGGATAGTCATTTTTTTAATAATTCCAAATTCCTTCCCAGAATACCTAAATCAATCACAACGCCAAATAGCATATTGGTACACCACAGATCCTACAACACTGTTGGCTCTAATTCTTTTTCATCTTTCTCAAATTTCTGAGTGTGAAGTGAAATCTTGGAACTGTTTTGATATGCATTTCTCTTATTACTAGTGATTTGAATTAATCTTACTATTAAGAGTTTGCAATTATTGGAAAGGGTGGGAACTATCTGCTGTTATCCTTTGACTACTTATGCATTTGGATTAGCTTTTGGTTTTATCTATTTCTGTTAGTTTCACATGTATCTCAGATGGCAGACTGTTATCAGAGATATCTGATAATTTTTTTCCACAATAGAGAACTTGTATTATTATCCTAGGAGTGTTAATGTTGTTCTTGCAAAAGCCTCTTGAGTTTATGCAATCAGAATTACATATTTAATCTTGTGAGATTTATTTTTATACCTTCTTTGGTTAATAATTTAATCCCCTAACCATAGTTCTGAAAGCTCTCTGATCGTGTTTTCTACTATTTGTGTGTGTGTGCGTGTGTGTGTGTGTGTGTGTGTGTGTGTGTGTGTGTGGTTTGACCTTTTATGTTCAGGTTATATGTCCATTTTGAGAATTTTACTGTGTTGTGTAGTATAAAATATTAGTTTAAACCTAATTTTCATCAAAATTCTTTGTAGTTCTACCAGAAATTTTTGTCAGATAAGGAATTCTCACCTGAGTAATTTATATGTTATATTAGGTTTTCAAATTTTTAAATTCTTCCTTATCTGGTCTCTTTCAATGATCTAATTTTCTATGTTTTAACTAGTACCAAATGCTTTCAATGATTACTGCTTTGTAATATGATTTGGTATCTGAAGTGCTATTTCTCCTTCATTGCTCCTTCCCCTGCCCTTATTTCCCTTGATATCTAAATATTTTATTCCTCCTAAAAAATTTTGTAATTATTTTGCCTAGTATTTTCATCATTATTATGTTGTCATGACCCAGGTATTAGTTCTGAATGTCCATCAAGTTATTTAATTTGTTCTTTATTTGTTCAAGGTTTGTCTTGTAATTTTTTTTTTTGTTTTATGTTCAGGTCTTAATAGTATCCCAGTAGATTGGCTCCCAGATATTTTATATATTTGAATTTTATTTTGAATAGGACTCTCCTATCTATTGTTTCTTCCTGGATTTTGTTATCACTATAAAGAAATACCATTGATTTGTGTGGCTTTATTTTGCATCCTGAAACTATTAATTATCTCAATTTCTTTTTAGACTATCTCAGATTTTAAAGTAAATAATTATGATGTTCACAAATATGGATAGTTTTCCCTCCTCTTTGCCTTTCATTGCTTTGCCTTGTAATATCGCTACTGCAAGCATTTCTATAGCTATGTCAAATAACAATAGGAAAAGGTGACATTCTCGCTTTGTTCCTGTATTTATTGGGAAAAACTCTACTGATTTCTCATTGTGTATGACACTATCTTTTGGTTTAGATAGTTATCTTTTGATAGAGATTTAAAAGTTGGTCCCGGGGGCGGAGCCAAGATGGCGGCTGGGAAGCAGTGACTGGCGTGAGCTCCCCACCAAGTTCCTCCAAAAACCTATAAAACAATGGCTCTGAACCAATTCTAGAGCTGCAGAACCCACAAAGTGGCAGAGGGAAGCAGGGCCCCAACCCAGGACAGCCTGGATGGTCTCTGGGTAAGGTCTATCCCACACCCTGCCAGCCCCCAGCCGAGGGGAGCGGAGCTGAGCCCAGTGCCCACGGCGTGAACAGACCAGACGCAGACCTACCAGACCAGGAGACGAGTGGAAAGTGCCCTGGCATCCTGAAATACTGAGCTGTGGCATGTACCAGACCTCTCAACCCACAAAGAGGAAAGACATCAGAGAAGGTTAGTGGGAAAAGCTGCATGACTGAGTTTGCGGTTCCGGCCACTTGCCCCTGGGGCAGCGGAGGTGGGGCAGCTTTAGAA
>CM053626.1:196269170-196288758 GCA_028646595.1 Phalanger gymnotis | reverse complement strand
CCGCGCACGCTGGGCTCTGCTTGGCTCAGCTCAGCTCCCCTCAGCTGGGGGCTGGGAGTTCCGTTCGGAACAGACCTTACCCCGAGACCATCCAGGCTGTCCTGGGTTGGAGCCCTGCTTCCCTCTGCCACTTTGTGGGTTCTGCAGTTCTAGAATTGGTTCAGAGCCATTTTTTATAGGTTTTTGGAGGGACTTGGTGGGGAGCTCACGCCAGTTATTGCTTTCCAGTCGCCATCTTGTCTCCGCCCCTGAAACTCTTCTCTCTAACAGTTATAAGCAGTCAGTAAGTCAGTCAAAAAACATTTATTAAATGCTTCTATGTGTCAGGCACCATGCTAAGTGCTGGGAATATAAATACAAGTAAAAAGAAAGTTTCTTCTCACAGGGAAGTTACATTCTAATTGGGAAGATAACTCAAAAAAGCAAGATGAAAAGGTGAGGCGGTGCCTGGCATAAAGGCATGGTGGAGAGGTCCAGAGGAATACAGCCTATTGGGAAATGAATAGTTGGCTGACCAGGATACTCTCCTTAAATGAAGGTTTTGGGCATAGCCCTACTTCTTTCAGTTAAAGGTATGGTGATTCTGAAGTGTGAGTTCCAAGACTGAAGTTGTCTTCCAGGATGAAAAGGTTTCTGGGTATGCAAGAGTGTGGGAAATAAAGCAGCTTTCCTATGAATATCCCACATCATTAGCAAAGCTTCAAAACTTCAATGCCTCAAGTTAAGGAAGGAGGTTTCTTTAAGTTTTATTTAAGAGTTAAGTCCCTTGAGCTAGTTAGAGCAAACCATTGTTGTCCCCAGAATGTCAAAAGGGAACTAAGAGTATTTATTTATTTATTTATTTATTTACTTACTTATTTTTAGTTAGCATTCTATGGGGAACTGTCAAGGAAGCTGCCGTATGAAATACGTTGCTAATAAATGATGGCTGTCTAGGGGGACAAAAAAAGTGATATTGATAGATATCAGTTACCATGGTAATATTTTTCAGCCTAAAAATGTCATTTCATCCCCTGCTATTCTTAGACATTCCAGGTGATGTTGTTGAATTAGCTTTAACTCACCCTCAATACCCAGGCTATTTTTTTTGTCTGTCTGATCCAACCAAATCCAATCAAATAAATGTTTAAATGCCTACTATATGTAAGATACCATGCTAAGTGCCAACCATAATAAGGCAAAATGGAAGGCAAAACAATAGTCACTACCTTCTAGGATCAACTTTTGTTATTTAAAGATTGGGACATGACAGAACCATGAGCTTTCTTTCTAGTAACAGTATGATACCTGTGTTGAGTCTTCAAAACTGGGAATAGAAATTGCATATACTTTATTCCATTTGTATTTGTGTATGAGTATGTGTAGAGGAGAGCTAGGGTATGTCTGTTGCTCTATCAGGTTGTTTTCAAAGGAGTCAGATTCCTGCATAAACTAAGTTTCTGATTTTTTTTAATTCTGTTTCTGGAGTTCAGTCCATTAGAAATGTTATTTTCTTTTAAATGGGTAGAAATTATGAAATACAATTGATATTACTGGACTTATTTTTAATGGGTTTAAGTTCTTAATATTTATTTTCTTTGGTCACTCATTCATTCACTCATTCGAAAAATGTTTATTAAACTCCTCTTGGTAAAATATACTATGCTAGGCACTGGAGGAAATGCAAAAGAGAAATAACACATAGTCCCTTCCCTCAAGGAGATTATAATCTAATAGAGGGAGATAAGACACATAGAGATGAAATTACTGATAATATTATCTAATTTATCACACCTTTATTAGCCTCCTACTGCAGTGGCACTGTTTATGAAATATCAGGAAATCAGATGAAGAAACAATCCCAGCCTGCTGTGTGGGATCAGGTAATGCTTTAAAGAAGAGGTGACATTTCAGTAAGGCCTTGAAAAATGGACAGGATGTTAATAGAGGAGGTGATGGGAAGTGAGCAGTACAGGGAACAGTAAAAGTATGGGGGCAGGAAAATATAGGAAATGCTTAAGAGATGGGTATTGGGTAACATAGAGGGGAAGCTATTTTTTTCTCATTCCATGAAATTCAAGAATAAATATAAACTAAGGATTTTTTATTTTAAATTTGAATGAGTAAAATGTTATAATAAAGCCAGTTTGCCTATGGGAGTATGCTTGGCACAGAGCTAAAAGAATTATACCTGGGTCACCAATGTGTTTTTATAGCATTATTTTCTAAATCATGGACTTCAAAAGAGAGCAAATCTTTTGGATCCTATACAGGGGGGGTTCATTTATTAAAGTACCAAACTTCCATCCCTCTAGACTTATCTCACCCATGAGGAGGCATTCATTAATTTACTCAACAAGTCTTTTTAAAGTGTCCACTATGTGCCAGTTGTTTTGTTAGGACTTTATGATACAAAGGAAAAAATGAAACCATCCTTGAGCTTTCATTCTGTTGGAAGGGAAAATGACATGAAGACATATGAATAAGTACAAAATTCATGTGAAGTAATTTCTACGTGATGTCCAATCGCCTCATTTTACAGGTGAGGAAACTGAGGCACAGAGAGGTAAAATTATTAGCCCAGGAGCACACAGCTAGGAGGCATCTGTGGCAGAATTTAAACCCAGGTCTTCCTGACTCCAAATCTAGTGCCCAGACACTATACATATTTTTATAAATCCCTGAGAAAGAGTTTAAAAAAAACTAGAGACTACAGGAATGTCATAGGGCAGGTATACAGTCCCCTCACCTTGCCCAATGATTAAAGCTGAAGTCGTTGGTGCCCTGGCACTGAGTTGATACTAGAGGAGTGAAACATGTTTGAGGTACTCACCCCAGCCAGGTAAATGTGGCCTTGGGAATTACTCTTCACCTCTCACAACCCTGTCACGCTGAGCACAAGAGTCTTTGTTCTTACCTTTGTGTAATAGTGATGCTCTAGGCCACATAGATCTGGTCTTGTCCTCAGTTGCTTGTAACTGAAGATAGAGTCATGAATATAGACAGGTATTCAGGCCACCTGGAGAACAAAATTTCATTAAGATATGAAGGGATGGTGAAGCTTTTACATTCAAGCCTTCTAGGCAGCAATTCATTTTTTGGTTCAGAAAGGGATAGAACTGGTTGTGAGATGCAGGAAATTGGTGGGAGAGGGCACAAGCATTTATTAGACACCTACTGCATGCCAGACACTCTGCTAAGTGCTTTAATGATATCTCGTTCGAATCTCACAACAGCCCTTGGAGGTGAGTGTTATTATGATTCTCATTTTATAATTAAAGAAACTGAAGTAGATAGAAATTATATGATTTGCTGAGGGGCATAAAGCTAGTAAGTGTCTCAGTTTGCATTTGAATTAAGATTCTTTCTGACTCCAGGCTCAGTGCTCAATCCAATGTACCACCTAGGGGAGATAAGGAAATCACAGCTGTGATTCTTAGTAGCTTGAGAACTACTCTCAAAACTTGAGAAAACTTCAGCTATTCTAAATGAGGCCTGAAGGCAGGAAACTAATCAACCTTTTTGCTTCATATGTTCAACCAATCTTCTGGATCATTTGAATCCTTTCATACATAGGGTGTTAGGATAGCATTTGCCTCCACAATAGAGTCAGGGTGGGGAATGGAAAAAGGCACAGGACTGGGGGACAGACAATACCCTTAATTTTAATAATGACTCTGATGCTTAATACCTATATGACCATCCACAAGTCATTTCCCCCTCCCTTCACCTTTTTCTTTATCTGTTAAATGGAATTGGACTGAATGATTGCTCTAAGGCTCCCTTCCAGCTCTAAATCCTGTGATAATATAAATGTGCCTCCCATAGGAATTAATTTCCATTTTAGGAGGATAGAACACCAAGGAGAGGAAAGATGAATGTTCATAGATCCAGAGGCAGAAGGAACCTTAGAAAGATGCTAGTCTTACTAAGCTCTTCATTTTACAGATGTGGACTTTGAATCTCAGTGACTTACCCAAGGTGACACAGAGTAAGCATCCAAATCAGTATTTGACCCCAGGACCTCTGAATTCAGAGCCAGCATTCTTTCCCCTTAATAAGCACCCACTATATAAAGAACATCCTGATGATAATTGCTGGAGAGGATGTGGGGAAATTGGAACATTGTTACATTGTTTGTGGAGTTGCTAACTGATCCACCCATTCTGGAGAGCAATTTGGAACTATGCCCCAAGGGCTAAAAAAGTGTGCATACCCTTTGACCCAGCACTACCACTTCTAGGGCTATATCCCAAAGAGATCATGCAAGTGGGAAAGGGACCCATATGTACAAAAATATTTATAGCGGCTCTTTTTGTGGTGGCAAAGAATTGGAAATCAAGGGGATGCTCATCAATTGGGGAATGACTAAACAAATTGTGGTGTATGAATGTAATGGAATATTATTGTGCTATAAGAAATGAGGAGCAGATGGACTTCATTATAACTTGGAATGACTTATATGAACTGATGCTGAGTGAGGGGAGCAGAACCAGGAGACCATTACACACAGTTATAGACACACAGTATCTGACTCCTCTCATCAATGCAAGGTTCAAAGAAAGCTCCAAAAGACTCATGATGGAAAAATCTATGCACATCCAGAGGAAGAATTATGGAGTCTAAATGCAGATTGAGGCAAATTTTTTGCTCTCTCTTTTTTTCCTTCAGTTTTTGGTTTCATTTGTCCTTTCTCATGATTCATTCCATTGGTTATAATTCTTCTTTACAACTGGACTACTATATAAAATAGTTCAATGTGAAGCTATATGTAGAACCTACATTGGATTACGTGCCATCTTGGAGGGTAAGGGGGAGGAGAGAGAGGGAGAGAAAATTTGGAACCCTAAAACTTGTGGAACTGAGTGTTGTAAACTAAAAATAAAAAATAAATTAATGAAAAGCACCCTCCTATCTCCTGAGAGATATGCACAAAGTGAGTTAGTCATATAGACCAAAATAGAATGTGTCCACTCTTCTTTTCTACCCCTTATTCTCCCCTTTCTGTAGTGATAACATTAATAGCTAGTATTTACATAGCACTTTAAGGTTTGCAAAGCACTTTACAAATATCATCTCTTTTTATCCTCAAGACAACCCTCTGTATTGTAGTTGAAGGAAATGAGGCAGACAGAGGGTAAATGACTTACCCAGAGTCATGTAGCTAGGAAGTGTCTGAGGTTGAATTTGAACTCAGGTCTTACAGACTCCGGGTCCAGTATTCTCCCGTTGCACCATCTAGCTACTGTGGAAATAGAATTGTTGGCTCTGGAATTGGAGGACTTGGGTTTGAATACCACCTGACACTATCTACGTGACCATGGCACATAGTACCCACTTTCCTGATTCTTAGTTTTGTCAACTATAAAATTAAGAGATTGAATTAGATGGCCTGTGGGGTCCCTTCTAGCTCTAGAATGACCATCCAACAATCCTTCCATCTGGGTCTCTACTCTTAGCTAGGATTCCATTCTATGTATCTGGTAAATGAAAATGTATATAAATATATCACTCAGAACCAAAGAGCTTTCAAATTGAGAAATCTGTTTCGTTAATATGATACAAAGAACCCTGGACGGGGAGTCTGGGTGCATGGGTTCCAGTGTCACTTCTGTTCTGAAACAGTTGTATAACCTTAGTAATTCATGTTACCTCTATGGATGTCAGTTTCTTTCTTTGTCAAATGAAGGAGTGGGACTAAATATTCTGTAAGGTCCCTTCTGGATATGCAGAGAACCTGTTCCATGTTGATAACTTCTTCATGAATGAATTAGTGTAGTCACCTCTTGACTTATTTCACTCAAGAGGAGCCAGGGAAGAGAAATTCGACCCCCATTGCAGTGTTGGGAGGATAGAGGCTGAAATGTGAATGGAACCCAGCATTCCTATTCTCAGAGCCTCTGAGAGCCTTTCAGTGCAGGAATCCTTTGGGGATATTTAAATATGCCTTGACACGGTGCCATAGGACGGAGGCCGTTCCCTTTGTCATCTGAACATTCATTTTTTATCACCCCTTCCTGTCCGGAGGGGATACTCTGAATCCAGACTCTTACTCACTTCATTTCTTTAATGTTATCCAACTGTGTTGCAACTCATCGTTAAGACAGAAAGGTCAACAGGCCCTAGTGCATGATCTTTAAAAAGGCTGATAATGTCAAGATAAATGCATCCTCTTAAATCTGTTTTTAAAGGCCAGAATCATTCATGCATTGCTGGGAGAGGATAATGACATCAAAATTATTACCACAAGTCAGTCACAGAGCTCATGTAATGCATCAGAGCTCTTTGGTGCAGCTGGACAGAAACCTATGTTATCAAGGCCCTATTTCCCTGCTCCTTTGGATTTGATTTTAGGTTATGAAGATCAAATTGTCACTCTTCATATAGCAGGAAGACAATGTGTGTGGAGTAGAAATGATCAGAAAGAATCCTATTCATTAAAAACTCTCCGGTTTTTCATTCAAGAGTAAGGAGGGAATTATCAAAAACTTGCTTTTAATCCCCTTCCCCTTCAAACCATAAATTACAAGGAGTCCTAGAATTTAACATCAAGAAGTGGTCTTCATTTAAAAAGAAAGTAATTCAACTAATATTTATTAAATCCATACCAGGAGCTCAGAATTCTACTATCTCTTGAGGGATACACAAAGATTAACAGTGATAAGAGCCAACAGAGAGTTCTTTATGATTTAAAAAGAACTATCATCTATCTAATCTACCTAATCTATCTATCTATCTATCTATCTATCTATCTATCTATCTATCTATCTATCTATCTATCTGTCTGTCTATCTATTTATCTATCTACCTGTCTGTCTGTCTGTCTGTCTCTGATTCTCTGTGTGTGTGTCTCTCTCTGTGTGTCGCTGTCTCTGTCTCTCTGTCTCTGTTTCTGTCTCTCTGTCTCTCTAGCCTTAGTGTATTATTAAGCTATTAAAATTTAATACTGTACTAAAACTTTTGGGACATATTTTATTTTGTATACTCATGTTCGTGTGTATAAAACATTCAATATATATGCATGTATTTATATGCATAAAATAAACTATATATGTGTGTGTTCAAAACTTCATTTGAACTCATGACAGCCTTGCAAGGGTGATACTACAACTACTGTTTCCCCGATTTTCCAAATGAGTAATCTCAGACTTTAGAGATGTTAAGAGATCGGCTTCTTATTCCAAAGGAAGTATTGTAGGCAGGATTTGAACGGGTCTATGCTGGCTCCAGGTTTTAACACTCTCTCTACCATCTTCTGTAGTCTTTGTCCTTGAGGAACTTAGAGTCAGGCAAACTGATTAGAGTTACATTTGAAACAGAGAGCTCAGTCAGCTGCAGTTAAAGGCATATGTGAACTTTGGTTATAATTTCTCTCAAATAGAGGGGAGAAGCATATAAGTGCTTTGTTGTTCAGCAGTGTGTGACTCTTCAGAGTTTTCTTGGCAGAAGTTACTGGAGTGGTTTTCTATTTCTTTCTCCAGTGTGTCCCCAATTTATAGATGAGGAGCTGAGACAAATAAAAATTAAATGACTTGTCCAGAGTCACACAGCTAGTAAGTGTGTGTGTGTGGTCACATTTGAACTCAGAGCTTCTTGACTCCAAGTCCAGTGCTCTATCCACTGCACTGCCTTGCTGCCCCCATATAAGTGCTTAGTCTATCCCAAACCACTATATTAAATTCTAGGAATGAATTTAGAAAAGCGGAAGAGACTCTGTTCTCACAGAAGTCACATTCTAATGGGAAGAGATAGCACGTGTAGGAGAATCAAACTGCAAGGCACATGGGAAGTTTGGTTGCTTTAGGCAGCAGTATCAGGGCAAATGGCAAGGCTCAGGAATCTTTTGGCTTTTAGTCATCCACCTTCTCAACCCTTCCTCTGCCCACCTACGCCACTGCTTTCATGAAAAGAATACCCGTGCCCATCATCTGCTGAAGAAAGTCCAGACTCCTTCAAGGTCTTCCACTATTTGGCCCCCAGTTCTGGCTTTACCTCTGTTTCATACACCCAATACACCAGCCACCCTGCATTACCCTCAATTCTCCACATCTAAAACTCCCCCTTTCCTGTTTCTCCTCATTTAGTTACTATATATCCTAAGGTTAAATAAAATGACATTCCTAGTGGTACCATTGAAAGTGTTCCCTACATTCTCTGAATTCCAATAGCACTTTAAAAAAACTCCCTTTCAGAAAATTTCTTTCTTATGTGCTTTAGGATCCAGCCAAGGTGTTCCAAGCAAAATCTGCCACCACGCTTAAATCTATTCCCTCCTTATATCTACTTTTCAGAATCCTTACCTTCCTCAAAAACTCAGGCATGCTCCTCCAAGGTTTCCCTAATTCCCTTTTTTCCCTCCTCATAATATCTTCCTCATCAAATTATTTATTTTTTATTTTCTCAGCATCATAGGGAATCATAGGATCACAGATTTAGGACTATCAGAGATGTTCAAGTCATTTGATACAACCCAAACCCTTCATGTAACATGTGAAGAAATGAGGCTCAGAAAACAAGTGATTTACTGAAGGTCACACAGTTATCAAAATCACAGAATTTCAGAACTGGAAGGGACCTCAGTGACAATTTGTATTTTAAAAAGCATCCCTTCAACAATATAAGACCTCTATTAGGGAAGGGGGACATATCACTTCCCAAGGTCGTCCCTTCCCCCTCTGTCCAATTTCCCAACATTGATTATAAAATTACCTCTTACAGCTTCCATCCATTATAGTTCTACCCTCTGGGAGCAGTTAGAACAAGCGTAGAATTCTTCAGGTGACAGATTCTTGAGGCCACCTCTCATGTACCGCCTAAGTCTTCTCTTCTCCAGGCCAACCACTGATTCCTTGAGTCTTCATATGGATATAAACTTGTCTGTGTATATCTCAAGCTCTACAGAATAATGTAAGCTCCTTGAGGGGGAGGACTCTTTCATTTTTGCTTTTGTGTTCTCGGCACCTAGCATGTTACTTTGCACATAGTAGGCACATAGTGTTGAATTGATTTGTTGAACTTTAACATTCCCTCACATTGTGGTTACTTGTAGATATATCTTACATAAAATATTTATGTACATGTCTTAAGAGGTACATAGCCTAGATGGGTCACAGCGTATTACTGATCATGATTTGCACATACGGCAGAGTATCAAAGATGACACCAAGGGCACACGTAACCATAAAGTGCTAGGGGCCAGAGAGATGCTGGACTTGAGAAGCAGAGTGAGACATATCTGTTCAGACACAGCCAATGGACGAACTCATTTGCCTTGATTAGTCATATTTGTTACAAGGGATTTGTTTTTCTTTTTTATTCAATTTGGGGGGTAAGTAAGAGGGAGAGGGAAGCTAGGAGTAAGGTAGCCCAAAGCAAAATAAAGAGAAGAAGAAGGGAAGGGAAGAGAAGGGAAGGGAAGGGAAGGGAAGGGAAGGGAAGGGAAGGGAAGGGAAGGGAAGGGAAGGGAAGGGAAGGGAAGGGAAGGGAAAGGAGAAAAGAGAAGAGAAAGAAAAGAAAAGGGAAGAGAGGGGAATAGAAGAGAAGATAGGGAAGGGGAGGGGAGGGGAGTGAAGGGAATGGAAGGAAATAGAAGGGAACAGAAGGAAAGGGAGCCATTAAAGCATTTTTAAATGCAGAAAAGAGAACAGAAGAAAGACCAGAAAGATTGACAGATAGGCAGGATAGTTTTGAAAAATTACATGTTGAATGCATTATACTTATAATATTTAAACAGAAAATAATGTATTATATTTATGAAATTTTAGAGAAAAGCAAATTGTACATAATAGAATCATAATTCAAAGTAAAGTCCTTTTTTCCTCTTTTCTGCTAGGTATATGAAAAAGCCTATTTGGTGTTAATTAAGTTCAGAAGAAAAAATACTTTAAAAACTTTATTAACCAGCTATGTAGTGAGAGTGATGGATAGCAGAAGGACAGTAGGATCCAACATGTTTGTGGTATCCACAAATATAGAATGATTCAGGGGCAGACCTCTAGCACACTAGGTGAATTCTCTATAGATGATGAGTGGGAGGGGTGTGTGGCATGCGCAAGAATTAGCCACTGCATTAAATGAAAAGGGATTGATGGATAACAATTTGTGTGGAGTATATATATGTATATATGCATGTATGCATGTATATATAAAATATATACATATATTAACACACAGATAGATACACGTATACATATAATATGATCCATTTGTATATATACACATATATGTGGGTATGTATAAATATGTTATATACATGCATATATGCATACCTGTATACATGCCAGTGGATCACAGATCCTTTTAAGTACTGAAATATGAATGCCTTACCAGCACTTATCATACTGCCTGGCACATAGTGAACTTTCAATAAATGCTTGTTGACTGACCGAATGGCTGATTACCATAAATACATACATAAATATGTATGTACATGTATATAGATATAGATATACACATATGCCTGCTATATTGTTACCATTGAGAGAGGAGGGACCATGCTTTATCAGTTCTTGTGCTCTCAAAAGTACCTAACACTTCCACATGATAGGGGCTGAATATATATTTTTTGAATAAATATAAATAGTTGTCTGTAAGCTTCAAAGTTCTGAGCAGCTGTTTGGGAGTGGCTAGAATAGGTGACCAGAGGGAACAATAAAACTACCTGCAAAATACTTTAAAAACAGGTTATGCTCTGTCCACAATGGGCTAGTCCTGTTCAGAAGCAGGGTAATGATGCAAATAACCTCTCCAGATCCCTTCTGTTCCTTTACTTCTATTAATGCTAGATGCATTATGTTGAGAAGATAGGAGAAAAAGTCCAAGCTAAGTAAGCAATAGCAGCAACAACAACCACAACAACAAGCCCTTGGTTAAGTTATTTCCTCCACTGACTGATCTCTATCTTGAAAATGAAAGCGTACGGCTCACCAGCAGAAAAACTGTGGGTTACACCTGTGCTGGAATGATTAGACCACTGGGGTGCCCTCTCAGGGAAGTCATAGTTTCAGAGTGCTGAATGAGAGGGAGACTGAGGGAGAAATATAGCCAGGCCATTCTTGTTGTTCAGTATTTAGTTATGTCCAACTCTTTATGATTCCATTTGGGGTTTTCATGGCAGAGATACTGCAGAGGTTTGCCATTTTCTTCTCCAGCCCATTTTACAAGTGAGGAAACTGAGGTAAACAAAGGTTAAGTGGCTTTTCCAGAGTCACACAGTTATTAAGTGTCTGAGATTGGATTTGAACTCAAGTCTTCCTGACTCCACTATACCACCTGCCCCCTAACCAGGGCACTATGCTCCCTTTATTTTTTGAGTGGGGAGAGAAAGTCCTCCAGAAGTGTAGATGTGAGCATGCCAACAATAAAAATGGGAAAATAGACCTGAACCTTTTAGTGACCCTTCAAGCACAGGGTCCTGCAGCTTCCCAGCCAAATGAGCCATGGGCTATGTTATGTAAGCGCATGAGGAAAGCTCTAAGTAGCTTTATCTCAATGCCAGCCTGCCAAGGCTTAACTCTAACATTCCTTCCAATTCTAAATCTGTGATTTGATGATACTATGATTTTGCCTCAGGCTTCTGTCATTTCTAATACAGTTGCTCCAAGCACCCAAGTTAGCTCTCCACTCCATTTACTCAATGTATAGATTTTTTTTTCTTGCATTGTATTTCAAGGCTCCTAGCAGAAAGAGCCAGAGAGGGCAAAAGCTAAAGGGAAGTATTTGTGAACTCTGGGTGGGAATCTTTAGCCACTTTCTCAGCCTGGCTCAGGAAATTCAGAAATACCTTTCGGGTTTAAGATTTGTGTCTTAAAATGTTATGTGAATCATAGAATTTCAGAGCTCTAAAAGGTATCCTTTAGATATCCGAAAGTTAAAACCTTTAGCTCCCTTTATATAAAGAAATAGGTCCAGAGAAGCTGAAATAAAATGACTTGCCTAAGGTCACACAGCCTGTTAAAAGCAAAAACAAGTCCAAGAATTGGGGACAGGTCATAAATCTAGAACTGGAAGGAACACAAGACACGATCTAGTCCAATTCCCACATTTCACATTTGCAGAAACTGAGGATCAGAGGCAGCAACTAAATGGTACAATGGATAGAGCTAGGCCTGAAGTCCAAAAGACTTGAGTTCAAATCCAATCTCAGACCAGCTGAGTGACCCTTGGTAAGTCACTTAACCTGCCTGCCTCAGTTTTCTGCATTGTAAAATGAGTATAGCACCTAACTTCCCAACCTGCCATGAGGATCAAATGAGATATTTGTAGCATTTGGCATAGCACCTAGTAAATACTAGGCACTTAACAAATGCTTATTTCCTTCCTCCCTATCTCCCTCTCTCCTCTTCCTTCCTCCTTTCTTTTTTCCTTCATTCTTCATTCCTTCTTTTCTCCTTCCTTCTTCCCTTCCTCTTTTCCTTCTTTCTCTTTTTGCTTCATTTCTCCCTCCCTCCCTTTCTCTTTTTCTTCCTTCCTTCCTTTTTTCCTTCCTTCTTTCCTTCCTTCCTTCCTCCCTCCCTCCCCTTCCAGTTTGCTAAGTTGCCCAGGGCAACATAGAACATAAGCATTACTATTTGAATCCAAGACTTTTGACGGCAGAGTGACTCTTTCTACTCTTAAAGTGCTTTCCAGTCTGTAAGAAGCTATAAATCCATCAAACAAATCTTCTATTTCATTATAACAGAATCAAAGAAGAATCATTTTTTAAATCCTAGAATCATTTTGTAGATTATAATTATTCTCTAAAGTTGTCATTAAAAAATCAATTAGATTTTTATGTACTGGGGTTGGTTTAAAGTGAATAACACCTATAATTAATATTATTTTGGTCTAATTTATACTATGCTACCTTTGATACTTTGTGGTATGGTACTAAAGCCATTACTAGCTTTGTGCCCCAGGGCAAAGAAAGTCAGTTAATCTATTTATGCTTCAGTATTATCTTCTGCAAAATGGGCATGACAATAGCATCTGCCTCAGGGACCAGATGATCTCTTATGTTCCTTCCAGTTCTAGATTTTTATGACCTGTCCCTGATTCTTGGACTTATTTTGCTTTTAACAGACTGTGTGATCTTAGGCAGGTCATTTCAGCTTCTCTGGACCTATTTCCTCACATAAAGGGAGCCAAAAATTTGGACTGAAGGATCCCCTCGCCTGTAAAGCGTGCTATATTTGTTGGGAGTTTGATTTAGTATATAAATGGGTGCTTGCTTTGGAAGCTTGGTTTCAATCCTGTCTTTGACATTGACCAGCCGGGAGTCCAAGAACATATCTAAATGTCAATTTCCTCATCATTAGAACAGGAAATATGTGCCTGTTGTGAGAACAGTTTTTAAACTCTAAAACCTTTAATAATTTGAACTATCATTATATAGTTTCCTGCTCTCTTGGATTTCTTTTGTCTTGCTATGATGCCTACCATTCTTTTCTTTTTTCTTTTTCTTTTTGCAGCATTAGCTTTTAGGGTAAATTACAGGTGTCTCCTAATAGGTCAGTGGGCTTCTAATGTAGAAGTTTTATGTAATTACTTTTCAGTGAACATTTACTTATATTTTTCCTTTTCAAATGGAAGTGAGTTTAGTGGTTCAACCTATTTCATGTGAACATGCCACCTATACTGAAAGCTGTAACGCTTTGTATCTTTCTTAGGGAATGCAGGGGGAGAATAGGAGGGCTCAGGAAGCTGCTCAATATAACTCTACTGCCTTGGCAGGTTTCAGTTTGGTCTTTTGTCTATAGAATTCAATGGACCTTCACCTTTTATTACCACATTTATCTTCGCAACATCCCTGGGAGGCAGCTGGAGGTAGATAGGATTACTAGCATTTTATAAATGGGGAACACTGACGCCATGAGAATGGAAGTGACTGGAATAAAGTCACAGAGCCAAGTGGCAGGGGATGCAGAAAATTCCTGAGGTCCTTGTCATAACTAGATGATGTCTCTCCTCCCCTCCCCTCCCCTGCCCTTCCTTCCCCTTCCCTTTCCTCCCCTTCCCTTCCCATCCCCTCCCCTTCCCATCCCCTCCCCCTATTTCTGGGCAATCCAAGAATTGTTTCATAAGTGAGGACGGACAAAAAAAAATTAAAATAATAATTGGTAGCATGTTTTACTTTATATACTTTATCTCATGGTTCTTAGAACAACCCTGGGAGGTAGGTACTATTGTTATCCCTATTTTTTCAAATGAAGAAATTGAGGTTAAGAGTAGTTAAGTGACTTGTCCAATAACCGATGTTATTTAGGGCATCGAAGTCTTCAGAGTGCTTCATGTGAAGGAAAGGTGAGGCCTGACAGATGGAGAGCCCAAGTTTTAGCCCTGGTCCTCGTGGGATGCTGAAGAACTTAGAGAAAGGCCTTGGATGGATGGTCTGCTCTGTGGAGGATTTGTGTAATGTCATGGACAAAGGTGACACAGGATCAGAATGTGAACATTTGTTGTGTTATTCTGTATTATGCTAAGACAGAAATGGCCATGAACTCTGTGAGGTATTATTAGCCCAATTTTACAGATGAGGAAACTGAGATCCAGAGCAGCATTCGCATTAGGTCATACCATGAATAAGTATTAAAAGCAGGATTTGAACCTAGGTTTACCTGACTCCTGAATCCAGCCTCCAATCACTCGTCAATATTGCCTCTCACGTTCTTCTCTTCCAGTGGGTACATCCTTAAGAGAGCAGCTCAAGCTTACCTAGAACCAGACCAGCCAGCTCAGAGATGTTTGGACCCCCTATAAGCCCTCCGAAGTACATCTTGAGATGCAGCATGGTGTTGTGGGAAAAAAAAAAATCACTGGTTTTAGAGTTAAGAGATATGATTTTGAATCCTGTTGTAGGAACATCAGCAAGTCATTTAATTTCCACAAACATCTGTTTAAAAATGGACATAAGAATGTATGCATTTGGGACATCTAGGTGATGCAGTGGATAGAGCACTGGCCCTGGAGTCAGGAGGACCTGAGTTCAACTCTGGCCTCAGGCATTTACTAGCTGTGTAAGCCTAGGCAAGTCGCTTAAGCCCAATTTCTCCCCTCCCTTCACAAAAAAATATGTATATATATGTACATATATATATATATATATACACACACACATATGCATACACACATATATGTATGTATACGTATGTGTATGTGCACATGCATGTATTTGTATGTGTATGTGTATGTGTATGTGTATATGTATATGTATATGTATATGTATATGTATATGTATATGTATATGTATATGTATATGTATATGTATATGTATATGTATATGTATATGCTTGCATTGCCTTCCTCATAGGGTTGTTCTGATAGATGCATTTGGTAAATCTTAATGGGCTCATGATCTCATTGACATGGCCACTTCTGTCTTAGCATAATACAGAATAACACAACAAATGTTCACGTTGTTATCCTGTGTCGCCTTTGTCCATGACATTACACAAATCCTCCATAGAGCAGACCATCCATCCAATGTGATAAAGGCCTTTCTCTAAGTTCCGCAGCATCCCATGGGGACCAGGGCCAGCACTTGGGCTCTCCATCTGTCAGTCATCACCCTTCCTTCATCTTTTGCCTCACCTACGTCCCATGGCTGGTTCATCTCCCTTTTTAACAACAAGTTTCCCGGTTGCTATCATTTATATAAACCTCAAAGCACTGTAAAAATATGAATTATGATGATTGTGATTTTTATCTGGCTTCCCTGAAGTTCTTATTCTCTGTATCACTGATTTAGAATTTAAAGCCATGGAATCCTAGAGTAGGAACAGTAGTAAAGAAATTATTATTTTGCTATTATATTAACAACAAATTATTAAATTGGGATCAAAGCTTTTTGTCCTTTATTTCCTCATTTAGGGCCCAGCCCCTACTGTAGAACAGACCTGCACAACTTGTAAATTTCTTTGAGCAACAGATAGGTTAGACTAGAGACAGACTGACAATGCTTGGTTGTTGCAAGGTCACATGAAAAACAGGAGAGTATCCAGTGGCAACCCTATATTTTTCACTAGCCCTGGGAAATCCTTTGGCAGGACACAAGAGGCCCATGGGCTATGTGTTGTGCAGGCTTGCTGTAGAAGTTCAGTCAGTCTCTGAAGGATATGGCTGATTTGATGAGATGTCCCTAATCCAAAGGGAATGTGCTCCTAGATCTTGGGCTGAACCTCACCCAACTAGGACACTTTACTTCTGTTTAGAGTCTAAATATAATCCAGTCTAGGTGAGTTCTTGCCCCCAGGAAATGAGTCCCTGTCTTTGTATCCCTCCGTTAGAATTTAGGGTAACCCAGCTCACAAAGAAGACCACCCAGAGTGGTCTGGATGGAGATGAATTGTCCTGTCCAGATTGTTGGCTGAGTCTCAAGATCAAGCCACATTCTCAGCAGAACTTCTAGCCCACCTCCTCATTAAATGTCTACCAATCAGGGTTGACTCCACTTGTCAGGGGCATTCCCTTTCAAAAAATCTTTAAGTCATTCCGTGTTGCCCTTGTCCAATAGTTACCCAGAGAAAGCAGTGACCATCAATTTTTTTTATTACTAGCTATCCTAATTAACAAATTGATTATTAATTACCAAGAAACTCTGTCTTTCAGGTTTTTCATTCATCACAGTCTGACTGTTACCCACAAGGGGAGGCAGTTTGATGAAGCAGAAAGAATGTTGGAATTAGAGTCAGAAGGATTGGGTTCTCCTCCCACCTCTGCTTGTGGCTATTTGTGTCACTTAGCCAGTCACTTCTCAACTTGGTAACTTGGTTTCCTCATCTATGATAATTACTTAGATGAGCAATAAGTTCCCTGCCAACTCTAAATCTATCATCCTATGAATCGCTTCTACAGTATTTTATGTCTGGTATTGCTAGCTATTTTTTCAAATTATATTCAAAGCATTTTCAAAGTATATTGGTGGTCCAGTGTAAAGGAAGTTAGATCTGGAGTCACCAGTATAGGGTTCTAATCCTGACTCTGATTTTCTGGCTGTCAGTGGGACCTTAATTCCTGGGTTTTCACAAAAGCAAGGCAATTCTACCCCACCCCCAATTATTTCTCCATTTCGCTTAAAGTAGTAGCTGTCCCAAACTTCCCTTCTCTCCTTACATTGCCTAAAGCACCCTATCCCTCAACCCAATCAGCTAAGAACACATCTCTTATCTTATTGGGAAAATGGAGACTCAAACTGCCTTTTATCTCCCTCCCCTCATAGTATATCCTCTTAACACTATCCTCTACTGCCTCCTTCTTACCTCTCATCTAATAAGAAGTGGCCCATCTCTTTGCCAAGGCCATGCCATCTACATATACCCTTGTCCCTAGCCCTGTGTGTCTCTTCCAGAAGGTATTCCCCATTACCAACCACTTTCTCTATAGGTGAATTTCGGTTTCTCCCTACCCACTGGTTCCTTCCCTTCTACCTACAACCATGTCCAAGACTCCCAAAATAAAAATAAAAAATCCTCACCAAACTCTACCATTCCATCTTGCTATGAGTTCTATCTCCCCTCCACCTTCTCAGCTCAACTTGAAAAAACTGCTTACTCCTCGTGTCTCTATTCCCCTTCCTTTCACTCTTTTCTAGATACTTTGCATTCTAGTTTCTAACTTCATGATTTAACTGAAACTTCTCTCTCCAAAGTCAGTAATGTTCTTTTAATTGTTTAATCTGATAGCCCGGTGCCCAGCTTGATGAGAAGTGTTCTCATCCCACCCTTGTTCCATGTAAAGAGGGGGTCGGACTAGATAGTCTCTCAGTTACTTCTGAATTTAAATCTGTGATCCTATGAGCCTTATCATCACAACTAGACCACAAACTTCTGGAGGATAGGGACTCTTTCTTCTCCCTGTCTTTTATCTCACATAATGCCTAGTATAATTCTAAGCACATAGTAAGATCATAGTAAGATTAATCTGTGGATTAATTGCTTCATAAGGCTGGGATGAGACTAGAAGCAGGAGTACCTGGTCCCATCTCTAGCCATATGTTACAGCTCCCTATGTTTCATCACAGATTCTATCAAATCCTTGGTCAAAGGTTCTCCCATATACAGCTCACTTTTAATTTCTGAAACGACTTCTTCGTTGGACTTTCTCAGAGAGACATGCTCATGCTACCTTAAGTATACATGGCTCTGAAACAAGCCAGTCTGAGATTTGTCTTTGCTTTGTTTTAGGAATGAGGACTAGACAATGAGCATAGTATAAGGGACAGGGGAAAGGATTTATATATAGATATATAATACAGACATAGATGTAGAGTTAGGAGGACCTTGGTTCTGTTCTTACCTCAAACACTTACTAGTTGTACAACTAGTAAGTCATTTAAGTTCTTTGTGCTTCAGTTTCGTCATCTGTAAAATGAAGGTTTTGGACTTGTTGGCTTCTAAAATCCCTTTAATACTGAATCTAAGATTTTAGGATATTTTTTTCTTTGAAACCACATTAAAATTGTCTTGAGTTCTAGTTAGAGACACACATGAACAGAGAGTTAGAGGCACAACTCAGTCATAGTTTGTGATTTTTCAGATTGTTTGCTTGGCCACAATCCTCCCTGTTCTCACCTTAAAGCTTGAAAAGCAGTCACTGAATCCGTTTGTCTCAACACGGTTCCCAATGCCATTCTGAATGGTTCCACATTTTAATCCATGCTTTTCTTTACCACAATCAATTCCACTTCAAGATACATGAAAGATACAGGGAAAGAATCATTAATGGAAAAAGCAGTGTCCTGATTTATCAGGTGCCTTCTCCTTTCGCATTAAGTGGCATCTGGTTTGTTTTTGAATGATTACTACTTTAAAAGGCAATTTATGAAAAGGAGTGAAATCTGAAGGATTCTTAGGAAAACTGAGATTTCTATTACCAGTATTTTTAGCAAGAGTTACTAAGAGGAACATGTCCAAAATTGAATTACCGTCTTTTTCCTCTTTGAGACCTTGTCACTTACACCTTAGGAAATGCCTTCCTGGGCCCAAAAATTCTCAGCAGGTATATGAGCCACTGTACAGAATGTGGCCAGATCACATTGTAGTTCTAATTAATACTTTTTCCAGAATTTTTTTTTCAGGGGCAGAAAGAGAAGACTCTGGACTTCTGATTTCATTGGGGGGGATCTTCTGCATTAGGAAAGCCCTCTAACTTGGTAGATCATCAACTTCACTGTAATTTACAGTCTTATAAAGTTGGTAGAAGCCCCGAGAGGATAAATGAGTCAGCCAAGGTCACACATGTAAGCTAAATAAGTAATCCCTAAGTCTTCATGAAGGTTAGTGTTGTTTAGAGATAAAAGTGTTAGACCCAAGAGTGAGAAAAGACCTTTTTTTGTATTTCATCTCTGGCACCTAGGACACCATGAGGTAGTTACTTAGCTTTTCTCAGCCTCAGTTTCCTCAGCTGCAAAATTAGAATATTCATACCTGTATGACTTCAAAGGATCATTATGAGGATCAGGCACAATGATGTATGTAAAACACTCTGCAAATCTTAATCGCTGTATACATTTTTCACTTCTTTGACTCGTTCTGTTTCCTAGCCTATCACTTGAATGAGGTAGACACATGTTGTATCTGACAAACAATTTGATTTGGTTTCATTTGATCATTGCTAACACAGCTGTACCACTTTG
>CM053626.1:196247464-196268670 GCA_028646595.1 Phalanger gymnotis | reverse complement strand
TTTCACCAGTATGGACTGAACTTAAGATATTATTGGTATTAGAAACTCTCAGGAGGCTATCTATAGAATTGTCATGTTCTTGTCGCTGTTGTTGGTCCTTTGTTTTTGAAGAGGACTGATGACGTCACAGGGTGATGTCTTGATTCTTGTCTTGATTCTCCTGTGACTTAGATTTAAGTGAGGCAGAGCTGCACAAAGTCATCAGCTTCACTCTCTCTTCCTGAGTCATTTAAGTCCAGTGGCAAGAAAAAAGATGACTGATGATGGCTCTGGTTGCATTGGGTGACCTTGGTTTTTTCAGCATCTGACCAGGCTCTAAGCACTCCACAGCACCTCCTTCAGCCACATTCATGGCTGTTGGAATAAATTATTCTTATCCACCCATTCCACCAGGAAAAGTCTTCACAAACTTGGAATAGACATCCCCCTAACTCACCAATGAGTTTGAGGCCTGTTGGTTATCTTCAACCTGGTTTAGTCCATCTGCTGAATTGGTTTTATCTGGCTGTGGCTACTACACATGCTACAGTTTCTTGGAAGTTAGAGAGGATTAAATTCATCTTATGAAGGTAATAAATGTCAAAGGTAGGATTTGAACTTAGTTCATTTAATTTGAAAATAAAATCCCCCCTCCACACTATTTCATACCATCTCCTAGTTAATAATGGAAGATTTCATAAAGAGGTCGATTTTGAGTTTACTATCTGTGTGACCCTAGTCAAGTCACTAAATCAGCCTCAGTTTCCTCATTTGCAAAATGAATAGATTGGACTGGGTCACCCTCAGCGATGCTTCCAGCTTTGGATCTGGGGTCCTGTGTTCTGAATTCTTAGGATTTAGAGGGGAGGAGATTAAAAAATTTAGGGTCATAAGATTTAAGCAGGAAGTAGACTTAGAGATCAACCTAGTAAAATTCTTCAATTTCCTCTATAAGGAAAGGGAGACGTAGGTACTTCAAGGTATTTACAGAAAGGGAACAAATTTTTAGAAAAATCTACAAAGCTGTAGGCATCTACTTATCTTTAAAACAGATCTTCTTTTTATAAAACTTCAGACCATAACTATTGGGCCTTATTGATTTAAGATGGGGCAGCTAGGTGGAACAGTGGATGAAGTGATGGGCCTGGAGTTAGGAAGACATCTTCCTGAGTTCAAACCTGGCCTCAGACACTTACTAGCCATGTGACCCTGGGCAAGTCCTTTAACCTTGTTTGCCTTGGTTTCCTTATCTATAAAATGATCTGGAGAAGCAAATGGGAAACCCCCCTGGTATCTCTGCCAAGAAAACCCCAAATGGGGTCACGAAGAGTTAGACATGACTGAAACAACTGAACAACAACAAATTTAAGATAACTTCCAAGGGTTTCCAACTGTATCCCAGAACCAATTCAGAGAAATTTTGCCTTCAGTTATTGGAATTTTGGTTTTTTTCAGACTTTCTAAAACTCCCATGATTACTAAACCCCAAAGACAAAGTAGTCATGATTTTCCTCAGTCCCTTATGTTGGCTCATGGTCTCATTAGAATCTCTGAGTTGGGATCTCAGAAGCTACCAAAGACAAGGTGGTCTTGACCTTCATTAGCCCCTTAGGTTGATTTACAGTGTCACTAGAATCTCTGAGTTGGGAGGTCTGAGGTAATTACAGATTTTTAGATCTCAGTTCTATTGCTCAGTATTTTAACTATCCCTGCCAGTATTTTACCGACAATAAATTTGCTCAAAATGCCATTTGTGTTTCCTCAAACTTAAGTTTGACATGTACGCTGAGGAAGAATCTTCACCAACAGGATACCTGGCAGGTGATAATCCAGGTTCTGCTGGAGACTTCCATTAAAGGGACAGGGGGACTCCTGACTCTCTATGTGCCCTTAGGCCAATCACTAAAGCTCGCTTGGATTCAGTTTCCTCCTCTGTCAAATAAGAGGGCCTGACTAGTTGATTGTGTAGATCTCTTTCTGCTTGAAATCATTTGATCTATGGAAGTAAATAGCACTAAAGCTTCAATCATATTATGGAAATGAAGAAAGAATATTATGGCAGTGTCCTGGTGTAAAGTCTTTGGTCTCACTTGAATCCAAGATGAAATCTGTCTTCCTTGAATAGAGGACTTATTCAGTTTCAGTGAGGGATCTTGATTCCTTAAAATTGGAATTATTAAAGTTTCTTTTATTTAGGGATCAATCTGGACCTGTGAGGCCATTCATTGGCTTAGGAAACACTCTCTATTAATGGGCCTTCTCTGAGATTTATCTTTTAAAGAATTGCCTAGGCAGGGGTGGCCTATGGCCTAGAGGACACACGTGGCCCTCCAGGTCCTCGAGTGCAGCCCTTTGACTAAATCCAAGGCCTTCCTCACCCCTGGTAGGGCAATGAGAATTTATTTCACTTGCCCCAGGTCGTACAACCAATATTTGAACCCATTTTCCAGGAAGTTTCCTGGTTTCCTGGTCAATTCTTTATCCACTGCTTCACCTTCCCCGTTACCTTTGGCCAACTTGAAAAAGGAATCCTTAGTACATAAAGAGGGAATAATTGGTTCCAGTATATGCTTTTTTTTTCTCCAGAAGTATGCAACATTCACAACACTTTTACTCTGAGTCAAAAACCCTAAACTTAAACTGCATATCTTTATTTCACTTTGCTGTGGAATTATCTTTTGTTTCACAATTACTGCAAAATGTAAACTGGACAGTGCTCAGGTGACTGAGGACATTCTGAGGAGCAGAGGAAACTCTAAGCCTCTGCACAGAAATTATTGTATATTATTGAACAATCTCCATTTGGTTTTAGCTAAAACTCAGAATGGAGAGCTCTTCTTCAGTAGATCCTGTTAATATCACCTTCCTTATTCTGGATCCTGGGCTTTTATTGATTTAACTTGGACTGCATTAGCTACTTTGGTTATGTCACATATTTACTCATATTTCACATATCATGTTACATATTTACTCATATGTCATGACTCATATTTACTTGGTAGCCTAGGTGTATTTTACCCCTGTGTAAAAACACCAAGTCTATTTCTTCATTAATCATTGCTTAGCAATCTTGAAGTCATTACTGTCGATTTGCTGAATTTGATTGTGGGTGTTTTTATATGTATCCCCATTAAATTTTACCTTGATAGATTCATTCCATTGTATTAGCCCAGTTATGTGTTGTTGGATCCCAATTTTGTTGTTCAGTCTGTTAACTATTCCTGCCGGCATTGTGTCAATCATAAATTTGATCAAAATGCCACTTATTCTTCATCCAAGTGACCGACAAGAATACTGAACCAGCCTAAGGCCAAGGATTGATCCTTGTGTCAGGGTTTCACTAGAGATCCTTCCTCAGATTGACAGCAATCCAATAATCATTAGTCTTCGTGTCTGGAAATTCAACAATTTCCAAATATAACTAATAGTAATATCTACTGCACATTTCTCCATCCCATTCACATGCACATGGGATCATAGAATTCTGGAAGGGAGCTCAGAGACCATCTAATCCATCCCCTTCATTTTACAGATGAGGAAGCTGAGCATGAAGAAGGTTAAGTAACCTGCCTGAGGTCACAGAGATAGTAAGCATCAGAGATGAGAGTGGCACTTTGACTGTAGACAGTATTATTTTCCCTTTACTCCACTCTCATGAGACCTTTTTCAGATGCCTTTCTGAGTGTAAGATAGGAAGAATTCAAACCTAGCTGTTCTGGCCCTTTCACTTTCTCTTCTACTAGGGAGACCAACCTATGTTTTGTAACATGCGTTGATGTTACTTGATCTTGGCAGAAACACCAGTATTGTACATCTCTGCGTGTTACTGAAACATATCCACAGGCTTCAGACTTGCTTATGGTGAGATCCTCTACTCTCCCTGCATATGTTGTTAAATCACATGGGTAATTAATTAATTGCTTCAGCAAATTGCCTATGTGATTGACGGGCAATGTCTTTCTTGTGTGTGACTGACTCCCAACCTGTAGATACCTAGTTCATAATATTATAAAGAAAATTCTATTAATACAAAAAAAATCAAGACCTTCAGTGGCAAAATAATTAATTTGTTAATCAATAAAGCAGTCAAGTACTATGCTAAGCACTAGATATCACCTGTTCTCAAGAAGCTTACAGTTTGATGAGAAGACAACCTTCATTCAACTGTGAAGAAACAAGATATATACAGGATAAATTGGTGTTAACCTCAGAGCAGAAGGCATTAAGAGTAGAAAAGACTGGGGAAAGGCTTCCTGTAGAAGGTAGGATTTTAGCTGAGACTTGAAGGAAACCAGGGAAGCCAGATCCCAATGGTCATGCCGGCATGTATTGGGAAAGAAATGTTCTCATATCCATTTCCTCTAGGAGAGGTGTGCCCACTGACTTAGGGAATTCTCTGATCAATGCCCCTGCACTGATATAGGGACCAGCCAGTTGTAGTATTAACATGATCAGAGATCTTCCCTACCCATTCAATAGGCCTCAGGTGGGCCTAGGTGAGAGAGTTTGATTATATCTTTATTTGTAAGTAGGCCTAAAGCCTCTGCTTACTAGGTGCTAAACCATTGTGGGCATGAAGTCCTCAGGACCCTAAGGGGAGTTGCTAAGACCAGAGCCAATGGTATGTGCACCGAGTTCTAGTCAATCATGAATTCAGCCAATCAGAGACCTGAGTTCCAGCCAATAAGATGCCAACTGGGACTATATAAAAGGAGAGCAAGGAATTGAAGGGGAATAGAACTGAGAGCAGAACTGAGAGCAGCAGAACTGAGAGGCAGACATTGAGGCAGCAGACATCAAGAGGATGCTGAACAGCAGACATTGAGAGAACCAGCGTTGGCAGAGCTGCAGAAGAGAGCGCTGAGCAGAGAGTTAGGATTCATGAGTGATTGTTTACAAGAAGGTCCTAGCAGGGGGGAAAGTTATAGGATGACTTGGCTCCTTGCTATAATACTGTGTTATACCTTCCTCGTTACTACATTGAGGTGGGATTACTAGTTTTGGAATATAATTGTTACTATATGAAATTGGGGGTATTGGTTCTCAGATTTGAACCACAGGAGTCTAAATAAATGTTATACTTCCTCTGCCTTCTCCATAGAGAGTTTTTTCATACGTTGCAATTCCAAACCATTCAGGCATGTTCATGGTCATCCTCGAGGTCATGAATTTTGCCTTATTGATATACCAGTGCATAAGCATGGAGATAGTAGATGAAACATTATGTACAAAAAATATCAGCAGGCAAGTTTTAATGGAATGTGGGGTATGTGAGGGTGAGTAATAGATGTATGATAAATGAGTCCTATTTTGAAGAGCTTTATATGACAAATAAAGGAGTTTGTATTTTGTCCTAGAGGAAATAGGATGCCCCTGAAGTTCCTTGAGCAGGGTAGTGTCATGAACAGAACAGTGCTTTATTAATATCTATTTGGCAGCTGTGTAGAAGTTGGGTTGGATAAGAGAGAGAGTAGATGCAGGGAGACCAATTAGGAGGCCACTGCAAAAGCCTAGGTGAAAGGTAACAAGGTCTTGAATGAAGGAGGCTGTGATGTTATTAGTGGAGATAAGAGTTAGATACAAAGTATGCTGCAGATGAAAAATGGATATGAGATGGAAAGTAATTGCATTAAGTACTATAAGTGAGAGTAGAAAGTTGAGGATGATTCTTAGTTTTCAAAGCCAAGTGAGTAAGTCAACGGATGGCACAGTGGATAGAGCACAAGTTCTGGAGTCAGGAAGACATGAGTTTGAATCCTGCCTCAAACACTCACTAATTGTGTGACCCTGAGCAAATCACTTAATCCCTCTCTACCTCAGTTTCTTCATCTGAAAAATGGGGATAGGATTGTATCCAGGATTGCAGTGAAGATCAATTGATTTGCTATATAAAATGCTTCTCAAACCTTAGAGCAATATATATATATATATATATACATATATATATATATATGTATATATATATGATGCCTACTGTTGTTGTTGTTGTTGTTAATAATAAAAGAATGATAATGTTCCCTTGACAAAAATAGGGAATTTAAAAGAATTAGTTGGTTTGGGGAAAATATAATGAATCCTTTTTTGTGATGTTTGAGACATCCATGGGCTATCCATTTCCCATAAAAAGGAGTTGTTCCATCACACCTGTTACTTAGAGGAGACATCTTTAGTTTTCCATTGTGTATTGTAACTTAACAACAACTAAGTCAACAGATCATGATCCAATCCTATTTTGTACTGCCTTGTGCTGCTCTAGATCTGGTGTTCAAAATCAGTTCTCTCTCCAGTAAATCTAAGCATTTAATATGTTCTGGGCTCTGTGTTACATGCTGGAGATACATAGATAAAATGAACTAGTGCTCTCTTAAAGATTTTCCATTTTCTCTAAGGGGGTGGCAGAATGTACATTAATAAATTATATACATTTATTTGCACACATGAACATATCTATATGTGCATACATATATTAATATGTGTATAATAAATAGAAATGAAATTCAAGTGATTCTGCTGTCTGAAGAAGGCATTAGTAGTTGGAGATGAGGGAGGAGAGCCAAGAAATGCCTCATATAAGATGTAATATTTAAGGTGAGATTAGAAAAGAAGCTAGGAATTCCTAGAGGCAGAGGAGGGAGCATAATCCCTTGAAGAGGGATATGAGAAAAATTGGTATGTATGAGGGACAGCCAAGTAGGACATTTTGGCTGGACTCTGTGAAGGGGAAATCATGTTTTATGTCTAGAAAGGCAGACTGGGGCCGGACTGTGGAGGACTTTCAGTGCCAAACAGAGAAGCTTGTATTTGACTCTAGAGACAACAGAAAGCTACTAGAACTTGTTGAGCAGAGGAATAACATGGTTATACCTGTACTTTAGGAATATCCCTTTGGCAGTATGGATTGGAGAGTGGAGAGACTAGCAGTAGGGAGAACAATTTGGAGAGTGTTGCAATAGTATGGGTGAGAGATCATGAGAGCCTGAGCTCTGGTGCCTTTAAGGTGAGTAAAGAGAATGAGATGAATACAAGAGATGTGGTGGAAGTAAAACTGACAAGGCTGAACAAATAACTATATTGTGTGAGAGAGAATGAGGAGTCAAGAATGGTTCTTAGGATACAAATATGGATGACTAGAAGGCTAGCATTACCCTTAACAGAATCCAATATTATGTCCAGCAAAACCAACAAGCCTGAAACCCCTTAGTGAGTTAGAGGGATGCCTACCCCAAGCATGTGAAGACTTCCCTTGGCAGAATGGGCAGAACAGAACAATTTGTTCCAACAGGCCATGAAGATGGCTGAATCTGTATTGTAGCACTTGGTCAAACATAGACGACAAGGTCATCCATTGGATCTTGGGCCATCACCAGTCATCCTAATTTATCTTGCCCCTGAACTTCGATGACTGGAAGAGATAATGTGCAACTCTGCCTCACTTAAATCCAATTCGTGCATTAGTCAAGATATCACCCAGTGATGTCACTGGTCTTCTTCAGAAACAAAGGACAAACAGTAACAACAACCATGAATTTGGCAGCTGAGAATGTTCTTCTGGTAGATTCAGTGATATACGGCAAAGGTTAAGTTGTCCTCTATGTAACATTGTCCTCTCTCTCTCTCTCTCTCTCTCTCTCTCTCTCTCTCTCTCTATATATATATATATATATATATATATATATATACACATATATATATAGATATAGATAGATAGATATAGATATGTGTATAGATATATACCTATATATCTATATACATATCTATATATATACACATACATATAGCTTTGAAGTCTTCTGTGTGTTTAAACACATACATTTATAACAAATTTAGAAAACAGATACTACACTTTATAAATCTGTATCTCAGCTGATGCAGTCAGTCAGTAATCACTGATTAAGTGCCTTGTAAGTGCCATTACTGTGCTAAGCACTGGAGATAAAGGTAAAAGACAGTCCCTACTCTCAAGGGGCTCACATTTAATGGCAAAAACAACATTCGAACAACTAAGCACAAATAAGCTACCTACAGGATAAATCAAAGATAACAAGCAGAGGGAAGGTGCTAGAATTAAAGGGGATTGGGAAAGCCTTGTTATAGGTGGGATTTTTAAAAGGAAGCCAGGAAAGCTGGAAGATGAGACACTGAAAAGCTTTGTTAACCACTAGGTGAATGGGACATTCTTTTCTCATTTTCTTTAATAAAGCATCTCATGTTTTATATATTGTTTAATATAATGGCACAAAATTATTTAGCATAATCTTCCTTTTATGATGGAATGTTCGGATTTGTCCTGGTAAGTTGTAAAAGATTAATGCCCAAGCCATCAAAAATGTAATAAAAAAAATCACCCAAAGTTATCAGCATCTGAGAGTACTTTTATGTCCTTTTCCTTGCCTATGTTATTTCACAGACATGGGGAAGGGGAAAGGAAGGGAGCAAGTATTTGTATAGTGCCTACTATGTGCCAGGCAGAATGCTAAGCACTTTACAAATGTTATCTCATTGATCCTTACATTGGCTCTTATTATCACTCTTATATGGTTGAGGAAACTGAATCAAGCAGAGGTGGGAACATGGGAACTCAGGTCTGGATTCTCAGGCTCAGTGCTCATATGTCAGGTCTAGGAATTGGCTACTAGGTAGCTGATCAGCATGACAGTAAAGGGTGATTCCAGAGGGAAGCAGTCCCTTCTAGAAAATAAATACTTTCTTCTATGAATGTCTTCCTTGAGGAACTCTGTCGACAACCCAAGTCCTTCTCCTAATATAGCACTTAATCTGTAATTTTGTGTATGATATTGGAAGGAATTTAGAACTCATAAAAATTACTAACCTTGGATCTGCTTTAAGTTATATATGAAAGAATTCACTTTAATATATTTTATCAAATAGAAATGTTCATAAATATATGTTGTATGAAGTGTAAAAATTGCATAGGTATTTCAGAAGTTTGGCTTAAAATTTGAGTGTGGAATTTTATGCTTTTTTAACCTTCAGGAATGGTTAGGGGCATTAATCCATAAATTCAGAGCAAAATATCTAAATATTTGTTTGGTAAGAGGGAATTTCCATACTAGGAGAGTGATGAAGTCACAAGTCTGGACCACTGCCCTGCACCCACCTCCACCCCCAGGGGAGGGGGTTGGAAAAAACACCTTATGAATTTCAATAAATCCTTTCTCTAAAACCTCAGAAGGATCTAGAAATTTAAGCAGCCTGGACAGGATCATTAGTAAAAAGAGGTAATCCTTGCTTTGGGGTAAAAGAAGGAAGTAAAGAAAAGACTATACACAGGTCTCACTACCTACCCTCTGTGGTTTAGAGGGAAAAGGATTGGTCTGGGAAATCACAAGTCCTAGGCTCTTTTCCTGGTTCTGTCACAAACTAGCTGTGAGGTGATTCACTTTACCTCACTGGACCTTAGTTTTTTTACTTTTGTTAAATGGGAAATTTGGACTAAATATTTCCTAAGGTTCCTTCTGCCTCTTAGATGAATGGTCTGTGTTACATATTCTGTGTCACCAGTTAATGGTATAGCCTCCTGCTCCTCTTCTTTCTCCTTTTCTTCTCTTTCTTTGCTTCTCTTTTTGCTTCTCCTTCTCCTTTTTCTTCTCCTTATTCCTTTCCTTCTCCTTTTCCTTCTTTCTTTATGTCTCTTTCTCTCCCTTTTCTTTCTCCTTTCCCTTCCTTCCTTCTTTTCTTTCTCCTCCTTTTCCTTCTTCTATTTCTCTTGCTTCTCATTTTTCTTCTCTTTTTCATCCTCCTCCTGCTACATTTCTTCCTACTCCTTCTTTAAAACTTCTTGTTCAGTATCTATAAAAGTAAAATGCTAAAAATACCTCCTGAGCCAACTTCACGGAATTGTTGGCAGGATTAAATGAGATAATTCATATAACCTATTTTGTAAACTATAAATCACTATTAAAATGTTATCTAAGTATTATCTACCTCAACAAGTTATTGTGAAAAAAGCACTCATTGTAAAGGCTAATTCAGTGAGTTAACAACATCATCACCACAATCCAAGATACAGGATTGGGAGCTAGGCTAGGTTCAAAGCCTATCTCTAACACTTAGTAACTGCTTGACCAACATTCTCAATTCTTTGGGACCATAAATCACAGGCTACAACCTAGTTGGTGAATTTAGTTTCTACTGTTGGAGTTTCCACACCAACAAATTACTTTGATTTAACTGAAGGGGAAAAAGAAGTGATGAGTTTATTCTGGAGACATGGGAATCTCCCCCTTCAGAGTGCTATTGCTTTATTGTGATATCTTAGAAAATTTAGTGACTGTAGTAGAAATCTCTAAAATAAATCATACAGAAAACAAATACATGGATGTGATCTGTGCTCCCTCCCTCAAGTTGGGTATGAATCTCAACTTTGACAGGATCAGGGAGATGTGGTCTTCATCCTAATAAGATACAGTGAGTTTTCTTGATTTCTGATACTCTCTCAAGTCAAGTCTCATATTTCCCTGTCTGCAAAACAATTTCTACTCTTTTTTTTAATGTGTCTTTTGGTGTCGTATTTAAGAAAGTAAGATGTGAGGACTTTGTTTCGTTAACTATTAAAATGCACATTTTATATAAAAATTCATTGTTTGTGATTTATTGCTAAGGGGTAATATAGGGAAATCATATACCTATCATTGGAATTTATTCTGTAGAAAAAAGCAAGAGATTAAATTATACCATAAGAAGAAGCATAATTCAATGAATTTTTATGATGTCTGGAGATGGGTAAATTGCATCATGAAAGATAAATGACATTCCAGCATCAAGATCAACAAATAGATCATCGTAAGTATATCTTTTGATTTATCAACACAACAAGAATGAGGACCCTCAAGATGCATATTTTACATTCAGCGGTTGTCCTGGCAAGAAATCGCTAACTTGTTTATATGTTGTTTTATGGGGGTTTTTGTGAGTAACTACTATGAATATTTTTAGGTAAAGATTTAGTCCTTTAGAAATGCATTTCCTAGAAATAAGCCGCAGGAAAGTGGGAAAATATGCTAATTTGATGAGAATGTACAACAATGTGGGTATAAGTTAACGAACACATCAATAGGAGGGCCTGGCAGCCTCTCCTCTGGTACTTCCCACTTGGAGGACGTCCTTGCATCTCAATGTGCCCATCTACCCACTGGAACAAAGACCTCCTCTTGAATTTATTCAGTCTCATGGTAAAACTCCAATTCAACACCTCTGTAATCTTCAGCTTTTCCTAGGTTAATTATTACCCCTTTTCATTTGTGTAGGGATCTATAATTCCCTATATAATTTACAGCTTTCCTATTACCCTTTCTTGATCCTCACAACAAGCCCAGTGGGGAGGCAGGATAAGCAGAGTAGATAATACAACTTATTTTTTAAAATACTGCCCCTAATTTTTTTTCCTCCTGTAATATTCAGGTGGCCCTGGGCTCTCCAAAGTCAGAGAGCAGAGACTCCGAATGATCCTACCAACCTATTAAGGTTTCTAAAAGAGGCCAGAAATATTGTCTATTGTCTAATAACTCCTGTTATTGTTCAGTCATGTCCGACTCTTCCTGACCCCATTTGGGGTTTTCTTGACAAAGATACTGGAGTGATTTGCCATTTCCTTCTCCAGATCACTTTTTTTTTTTGCAAGGGGGAAGGCAGGGCAGTTGGGGTTAAGTGACTTGCCCAAGGTCACACAGCTAGTACATGTGTCAAGTGTCTGAGGCGGGATTGGAATTCAGGTACTCGCAACTCCAGGGCCGGTGCTCTACTCCCTGCACCACCTAGCTGCGCCCAGATCATTTTACAGATGAGGAAACTGAGGCAAACAGGATTAAGTCACTTGATCAGGGTCACCCAGATAGTACGTGTCTGAAGATTGAACTCAGGAAGAGAAGTATTCCCGAGTCCAGGCTTGGCACTCTATTCACTGTGGCACCTAGCTGCCCTTCTAAGGATTGGTCTAGCCAAATTCATAGATACTCGCCACCAAAAAGCCCATCTCAAAGGGTCAAATTATTTCAGTCATAGCAACTCATAAAGAACAGTGCGGTAGGATGAAACAAAGCGTTCCATTTTAAGTCAGAGGACTTGAGTTCAAATGTTAACTCTGTGCAATATACCTGTGCAATATTGGCCAAGTTATTTAATTTCTCCGGTTTTCCTAATTACAAAATAAGCCCTTCCGCATCTATACTTACAATCCTACAATCTTCTATGCCATCAATAGTAGGGAGTAGGGAGCACCTGAACAAAATCCTTTGAAGTGCCCGGGTATGAGCTAGAGTCCTGAAGACCTGAATTCAAATCCACAACACAATCACTCACTAAGTGTATGTCCCTGGGCAAGTCACTTAACCTATCTATGCCACAGTTTCATTATTCAGAAAATGGGAATAATAATAGCACCTCCCACAGAATTATTTTATAAAAATTGTATCGGGGGGCGGCTGGGTGGTGTAGTGAGTAGAACACTGGCCCTAAGGAGGACCTGAGTTCAAATCCAGCCTCAGACACTTGCCACATTCACTAGCTGTGTGACCTTGGGTGAGTCACTTAACCCCAATTGCCCTGCAAAAACAAAACAAAAATTGCATTAAAGGAGATAATGTGTAAATCACTTTGCTAGGTAGTGGTTAGCGTTAGATCTGCAGTCCACATGACCTGAGTCCAAAAGCGACCTCAGATACTTACTGTGTGACCCTGGGGAAAGTTACTTTAACCTCTCTCTGCCTGAGTTTCTTCACCTGTAAAATGGAATAATGACAACATCTACCTCCTGAGGTTGTTGTAAGGAAAAAATACAAAATAATATTTGTGAAGCCCTTTGCAAACTCTTAAAGTCATAAAAATGCCATCAAATTAATATTATTACCGAAGTATTTTGTTAGGGGAGGTGGAGAAGTCAATAAACATTTATGTGCTGCCTAGTTTGTGGGAGGCACCGTGCTAGGACATTTACAAATATCTCAGGTGATCCCTGCTAGTTGGTGCAGCTCTTATCCTTATTTCACAGTTCAGGAAACTGTGAGGCAAACAGAAGTTAAATGACTTTGTCAGGGCCACACTTCAATTAAGTGCCTGAGGCCAGTTTTGAATTCAGGGCTTCCTGACTTCAGATCCAGCATTTTATCTATTTGCTACCTAGCTGTTGCTAGCTGTTCTCTTATAGGAACTGAGAAGTTGAGGACCAGTTCATCTATTTCTCAGGGGTGAGAAATCCCATGCCTTCTAAATCATATTCCAACGTTCTTCCCTCTCTCCCATGTTGTGCTGTTCGAGTACGTTCTGTGCTGCAGCAGATGCATCTGGGATCTCCTTCATGTGGGGAGTCTCTTCAGTTGTATGAATCACAACCTTTCCTCTCCTCACTCTGTGGAGCTCTTGCAGAAATTCTCCAGTAGATCCTCTCCAGCTCCCATTGGGCTTAGGCTCCTCCTCTAGGTCTCAACATTTCATGAAGACCAATGGAACATTTCTTCCCTTCTCCTCCTTCCCCAAATAACCCTTACCTCTTGATACAGGACCAGGCATCTCCCTTTCTGATCACCCATCTCCTTGATGACATCTACCCTGCCTAGCCTACTGCATTTCTGCATCGGCAATATGGTGCAGACTACTTACGCCAATGGTGACCCTCTCAATTATTCCTCGGCTATATTAGAGTCAGCTGCTAGTTCTAAACAGAGTGCACAGACGAATTACATGAGTCCAATCAGTGCTAGAAGCAAAAGGCCTTTTTATTTGGCATGTTTATTTTAAGTCCCAAAAGGCAAGACCGAACAGCCTTACAGGAGACACCCAAGTAATTTAGAAATAACAATGGGAAACAATTAGATATGCCCACACAGTTACTTCTATTTCTTTATTCTGGGCCCAAGATTGACACCTTCAAATCTGGGCAGCCCAGATTCAGGGGCAAATTAGGTCTGACCTATCTGTAGCCTACCAACACCCTGAAACTAGGACTGAGACTAACATCTCCAAGGCAGAAAATGGGAAGGGTTGGAGAAGGATCATGGGTAGGAAGGGAGCCCAGAAGGAATGGAATCCCACTTACTCTAATAGATAAAAAACTAAGGCTTAGTAAGTACCCTCTCAAAGTCACAAAGAAGAAAGGATATCATGCAGGAGCCTCAGACATAATGGCCTTTAGGTCTTGACAAGAAGACGGAGTTCCTAATGGTATACTTCCAGCTCCATGCTTCAGAGCCACTCTGGCTACCCCAGGGGAACTCTCTGGGTCAGAGAAACTCCTGAGCTACTGACAGTGGGGTTTTTTAATAGGAAAGGAAGGATCCCTTCATCAGATTAATTTCTCCATCACTGTGGAGCTGGCACTCATTAAGGAAATTAGAATTTTCTGTATTACAAGTATAGAAAATTTCAGATAGGAGGAGATTTCAAAGAAAAGGCAAAAAATAGAATGGGCAGAGAAAATGCTGGGAGGAGAAGGAAACAGACTGCAACTGCTCCCTGACTCCTGAGACCAGCAACAGTAAACCTTCTACCTCCTTACTCCCCACCTTCATCAGCAGTCATTGAACCTACTTCCCTTTCCTTCTTTCTTCCTCTATAAAAATAAAACAATTGATACTTAAAAAAAAAGGCAGAAGAAAGGGGCTAGTAGCCAGTGAGAGGAGACAGGACTAAGGGATAGAAATCCTATGGAACTATCAAAGGCCTCCCAAATTAAATTCTTCTGTTCTATAAGGATAAAATGTGTGTGTGTGTGTGTGTGTGTATGGAATTCGGAATTTTTAAAATTTCATCAACTTTTATCTTTGACTATAGACCATTGGTTTCTGATTTTCTCAAAAATGAATCTTTATCAATTCAGGTTCTATTAAAACTAGTCAGGATGCCAACAGAATAGCAGTATGTGCAACTCTAGGGTAAAAATGAGACAGTGAGTAGAGCACTGGCCCTGGTGTCGAGTACCTGAGTTCAAATCCAACCTCGGACACCTGACACACTTATTAGCTGTGTGACCTTGGGCAAGTCACTTAACCCCAATTGCCCTGCCTTTCTCCCATGCAAAAAAAAAAAAGAAATGAGGGGGTGGGGTAAGAGGATGTTCACTCTTGTTTTACTGCTCCTGGTGATGAATCCCAGTGAAGAAGCTCTTCCCAAGGTTTGGCTTGGTCTATGTACCTCAGACCCTAAAGTCCTGTACCTCTACTTACTGAACTCATGATTTGTAAAGGCTTTTCTTTTTCCTTTCTGAATAAATGTTTGCCCAAATTGGGAAAGCCTGTCCAGGTCCCATCCCCATCATCTTCCATTCTCTCCCTGGGCCAACCCTAAGCTAATACCCCCAATCCTGCCTCTTTTCTGTAATCTTTTCCCCAAACCAGGAGTTTCTCCACTGCTAATTTCTGGCAGTCAGTGCTGTGGACTCCCCTTCCTCTCCAACCCCATAAAACCTGCTCTCAAGAAAGAACCAAACCCATCATATAAACTTTGAGGTAAATTTATGTCTGAAAGTTTCCAGTAATGGTGTTTCCATTTAAAGCCCTTGGCTAACTGTAGAATAAAAAAGTTCATCATCCTGCCAACATAAAAACATTTTAAATACCTTAAATCATTCACCAATCCCATAAAACTCTGCTATTTTCCAAGTACAGTGCTAGGTGCCGGAGAGAATAAAGCCAAAAAAGGGAAACTAATTCCTGCCCTCAGGGTTCTTACATTCTACTAGGAGAAAACAAATGCACGTCAGTAAATAAAAAATATGTGCAGAATAATCTGGGTGAGGGGAGTAATCTAACTAGTGGATAGGGGAGGGGTGGGAGGGAGGAAGGGAGGAAAAATCAGGAAAGCCTCTAGGAGGACGCCACAAGAGAAGTGAGTCCAGAAGGGAACTAATAATCTGAGTGAGGTGGGAGTCTGTCTGTTTTATAGTTCCCACCCCCAGGCCTACTTTGCCTACTTTTTAGATTGAGAACATAGTACACAGGATAAGAGGACTGAGTCTAGAATCAGAGGATGTGAATTCAAATCTCATCCCTGATGCTGAACACCTGTATGATCTTGGACAAATCTCTGACCTGCTTGAGCCTCAGTTTGTAAAATAAATAAATCAATCTGTAAAATAACATGGTTGTATGAAATCAGGGATTCCTAATCTTGTTTTCTATCTTGTCCTACTTTGGCAGTTTGGTTAAACCTATGGACTCATTCTCAGAAGAACCCCTTTAAATGCATAAAGTAAAATACTTATGATTGCAAAGGAAATTGAATATATTGAAATGGAAATATCTTTTTTTAAGTTCACAGACCCTAGATTAAAAACCCTTGAACTAGATGAGATGATTGCCTTCCAGTTATAGATCTACGATTCCTCTCTTATTTGCTGTTTAAAATTAAATTGCTAATTAAAATAATTATTTTGTTGCTATTCAGTTGATTTCGGTCATGTCCAACTCTTTGTGGGGTTTGTTAGTTTGTTTGTTCATTTTTTGTCAAAGATACTGGAGTGGTTTTCCACTTCCTACTCCAACTCATTTTATACATGAGGAACTGAGGCAAACAGGGTTAAGTGACTTGGCCAGGGTCACACAGCTAGTCAGTATCTGAGCATTCATATAGCATTTGCTATGTGGCAGGCATTGTGCCAAGTGCTTTATAAATTTGATCCTCACAAAAACCCAGGGAAGTAGGTGCTATTATTGTCTCCTTTTTACAATTGAGGAAACTGAGGCAAATAGCGGTTAAGTCACTTGCCCAGGGTCAAGCAGCTATTAAGTGCCTGAAGGTGGATTTGAACTCTGGTCTTCCTGACGTCAGGTCTAGTGCTCTATCCACTGCATTATCTCACTCCTGCCACATCCTGGGCACAGCCTAGCAAGGGCACCTCCTGACTGACCACGACTTCTGGTGACCTAAACACGTTTTCCTACTTAGGATCATAGACTTACAGTTGTAAGGGACCTTAGGGATCATGCAGTTCCAATTCCCTGATTAGACAAATGAAGAAACTGAGGCCCAGAGAGGTAAAGGGACTTAGCCCAGGAGATGCAGGTAATAAGTGACAGTGAAGGGATACATACTGCATTCACGGCCTCTGCCTCCACTGCCAGGGCTCTTTCCACTGTGACAACCAGCCTCTTGTGATTTGGAGGACTCTCTCCACACCCAGCCCCATCTCCTTCCTTCTCATGCCCTTCCCTGCCTCGTCTCTCCAGAGCATCTTGCATCCACGATTTGCAAATCTGTAAACTCTGCTTTTCAGATTCATGTTTTTAATTAAAGATGCATGCCAGCCTTGTAGCTTGTGTTTGTTTTAATATGCTGGCTCTCCCCTGAGATGAAGCTCTAAGGAGGGCATCTTCTTGCCCCCTACTTTTTGCATTCCTACAACAGGCACTCAGGAAGCCTCCTCTGGGGACTAGTAAGTTCAGGTTTTCTATCTGAAACTATTCATTGAACTTTCTGCTTCTCCCTTTTTTAGAAGCCAAGCAGGTGTCCTAGAGCCCCAGAGTAGCTGTACCAATGAGGCCTAGCAAATTGTAACACAACCAAGCAATGTTAGGGGAGGGAAGGTTGCAGAACCTTCCTTTGTGGATGTTTGCATCCTGAAATTAAATGCTATTCCCTCATCAGATTCGTTCAGCAGAGAAAGACAAAAGGAATAACAGTTCACACTGACTTGGTTCTTAAAGCTCATTCTAGAAAACAATACTCTGGTGTAGGTTGTGCAAATGTAATCTTCACTTTAGAGATGGGGAGGAAGGAAGGAAGGAAGGAAGGAAGGAAGGAAGGAAGGAAGGAAGGAAGGAAGGAAGGAAGGAAGGAAGGAAGGAAGGAAGGAAGGAAGGAAGGAAGGAAGGAAGGAAGGGGAAGGAGAAAGGGAAGGGGAAAGGGAAAGGGAAGGGGAAGGGGAGGGGAAGGGGAAGGAGAAGGAGAAGGGGAAGGGAAGGGGAAGGGGAAGGGAAGGGAGATAGAGAGAGAAGGAAGATAATCTTGCAATCAGTTAAGAGGTGTTAATTGCAAATAGAAAGGGATCCCTCCAAGGCTACATAGTGATTTAGAAAAAACACAAAAAATATTTTATTGTATTTTTATTATTACTCTGCTAAACTTTTTCCAATTTTATTTTAATCTGATTCCAGCTGCAGCTGGTTTGACACCTGATTTGAATGACACTTAGTTATGTAAATCATTTAACCCCTAGGAGCCACAGTTACTCGGTCTGTTCAATGACAACTATATTTTTAGTAAAGAAGCAGCTTGGCTGAATTGGACAGAGTCTGATCTGTGAGTCAGAGAGACCTGGGTTCACCTCCCACATCTAACAAGTGACCTTGGTAAGTCACTTAACCTCTCAATGCTCCAGTCATCTCTCTGTGACAGTGAATTTTTCCAGCCCAAGAAATGAAAGTAGCCTGGCTCACAAGGGTTTTGCAGAATCATATGACTGAAGCAGATGTGGGCTTTTTTAAAAAGCAAGAGAGGGTAATTCATTGACGATGTTCCTGAACTCAGAGAGACAGACACAGACACAGACAAAACAGAGAGACAGAGACAGAGACAAAGAGACAGAGAAAGAGAAACAGAGACAGATACAAAGAAAGAACTAGACAGAGAGACAGAGACAGAGAGAAACTGAAAAGGTCTCATAATGTCACTGTACTTGAAACCAGAAAACCTAGATTCAAATTCTGCCTCTTAGCTTTACTACTTATGTGACCTTGGCAAGTGACTCAGTTTCCTCAGGTCCTGTTTGTTTACCAGATAGCCTCTAAAGTCCCTTTTACCTCTAGCTCTCTGAAATTGCAGGGCCATCACTAAAACTAGAAACCATGGAGTAAGTTGCCTTACCGAGAATTCTCTATACCAATAAAATCACAGGTTAGAAGCAAAAACAAAAAAACAAAACTCTGCAGTTCCTACTCCTCAAACTTGTTGTGAGGTTTAAATGCAATAATGAATATGTATGGAAAATGCTCTGTAATCCTTAAACTTTATATAAATTTTAGTTAATTTGGAGAGTGACCTTTTCTAGAACAAAGAGGTTTTGATCAATCAGATCCCTCCCCATCAATTTGAACATGTTTTTCCACCTACAGAGTATAGGCATAACCACTGGTTCCCTATAAAGATGACAACTTACATATCCTGAGCAATTTCCAGTGACTGGGATTGTACCAAGATGATTGGATGGCTATTAATCAGCAGGCCAACTCATTGTACAAGCCACTCGTTTGTATGGTCTCTAAAATGAGAGCAAAAGTCTACTTTACACCCTTCTGGCTTTTTTGTCTGTTGTTTTTCCAGAGGACAGACCATAACCAAGCACTAAAGTATTAAAATATTACCAGCAGGGAAGATCTGTGTTCAGGGGGTCTCTTCCTAGCAACTGGAGATAGCTACCTTGGGGGAGAAGCATGTGAAAGTTTCATGTGCTTACTCTGGCAGCCTGTGAGGAGGGATCCTGACTGAATATTTCCAGCCCAAGATGAAAGTAGCCAAGCCCATGACAGAATTCTTGCAAAGCACATATCAGAAACAGACATGGGCCTTTCCATAAGTCCAGAGCGAGTAATTCAAGGGAAAAACCCAAAGCAAGCAAGCAAGAGACAGCAAGAGAACAGTAGAGCAAGAGCAGAGAGACAGAGAAACAGAGACTCGCATGTTGTTCAGTCTTTTTTCAGTTGTGTTAGACTTTGTGACCCCCATTTGGGATTTTCTTGGCAAAGCTACTGGAGTGGTTTGCCATTTCCTTCTCCAGCTCAGTTTTGCAGATGAGGAAACTGAGGCAAACATGGATAAGTGACTTGCCCAGGGTCACACAGCTAGTAAATATCTGAGGCTGGATTTCAACTCAGGAAAAGTCTGCATTTCTTGACTCCAGGACTGGCACTGTAACCACTGCACCTAACTAACTGCCCCAAAGACAGAAATAGGGAGATGGAAAGACATTGGCAGAGAACACATTTATTAAGCACCAGTCTTGTCTTAG
The DNA here is from genome assembly GCA_028646595.1 of Phalanger gymnotis. Lineage (NCBI taxonomy): Eukaryota > Metazoa > Chordata > Mammalia > Diprotodontia > Phalangeridae > Phalanger > Phalanger gymnotis. The sequence goes on along the minus strand of CM053626.1, from coordinate 196,248,737 downwards.
ACACTGTGTTAAGTGCTAGTGATATAAATATAAGCAAGCAAGACAACACAGGAGTGTACGCCGGCAGCTTGATGATGGAACGGGCCAGGAAGTAACATGGAAGCTTGGGCTCTAGCAAGATAGAGGAAGGTAGGGCTGTGGATTTCAACTATCTAGGCATCATGCTCCCAGAATCTAGTCCTCTAGTGAGAGATGGGGGATTTCTTGGTGTATTAGCAAGGCAATAATCACAATATAGATGGCAAAACATACATTAACAATACATGTGTTCATCAACAGTCTTGGGGATTGCTTTAAAAGTAGTTCCACGTTCAAGATGTCCAGAGTTCAAGAATTTGGGCATCAGGCCTTTTAGAGAAAAAAGGGAATTTCCTGAGGAGCGTTACCTTTTAGAGAAAGAAGAGGATCAACCACATGACTCCTGAAGCTTGAGAACATAGCCATTATGGTAGGGGGGCAAAAGACCCGGACCACCCACCACCCACTCCCAATCACAATGAACTATTCGGACACTGAAGTTTCAGTGGGAAGAACGTGCCTCTTCCAGGGCCCCAAGTATATATTGCCTTCTGGGGGTAATTGAAACAACAGAGTCATTCTATAAGTTTGGGATGGACTCTGTAAAGAGTCTGGATTGTTGAAGTGCTACTGCCATGGCAATCCTAAGTTCAATTCCTTTTGAGGAGAACTATGGAGAATTTTTATATGTTTCTTGGTATATTTATGAATTCTTTTACATCCTTTGAGTACCTTATGTGATTTCTGTAGCTGTTTATGGGCTCCCATGGGACCTTTGCACCATCTGCATTTTCCACTGAGTAAAACAGCATCTCTTCTCTACCTATATTGTCACGTTGTGTGCTTGTTTGGGAGATTGGATCTTCAAGAGAAAAGGGGATTTCTTGAGCAGTATTATCTCTTGGAAAAAGATTACCTATGTGACTCCCTCTGACTGGATGAGCAGTGATAGGGACTCATAGTTTGGGGAAGCAAGGCATCTGCAGTATAATACCACTCATTGAGTGATTCCAACATTGTAGGTCTGATGGGACTAGGTGTTGCTTCTTCAACATCCCCAATGTATTATTGCCTTCCAGGAGAAGTCTAGGGCTATTTGAGTCCTTTTCATCTTGTGTACTTTCTATGGAATTATATAAAGAGTGACCCATACCAAAATATTCAAATTGTTGCTTTGAATATGAGATCTAGAGTCCCTCTCTTACCCATATTTGGGGAAAACTACACATGAGCTTCATTGGCCCAGAGTCTATTC